>ML786367.1:308665-338461 GCA_009831015.1 Picea engelmannii | reverse complement strand
GATCTATAGTAGTTTCTTTTTATTGTTTCTCCTACTCCACATTCATGTGCTTGGAAGCTCCAAAAACAAAACTCTTCATCCTTTGACGCCTGCTCTTCAGTCTGTGGTTCCATAATTTTTCCCTTTGTTCTTTGCAAGGATGATGTCAATCCTTGTCTTCCATGCTCTACCAAGAAACCATGCTTCTGTTGTGCCATTCTGATTTTATGGAGGAAGTCACGACTGTCTTTTACTTTGACCTTGACTAGTATTTTGACTTTAACCAATCAAACCTTGACTTTGACTAGTCAAACTTTGACTTTGACCAATCAAACTTTGACTTTGACCCAAAAATTCAACTTTGACATTTTTGATGGCTGAGGGAACCAGGAGATGCGTTGGGTTAGGGTGCACTAGGATAACCAAAAATTAGTCCCAATACATCACATAAAATTTCACTGCAACTGGTGTTGGCATTGCAACTGGTGTTGCAACTAGCACTGTAACTGGCACTTCAAATGGAACGAAGGAACTAGCACTAAGGAACTAACACTGCAACTGAAATTATGCTACAACGAGCTTGAAAACAAGCTACAGATCTATATTCCAGTGGTTAGATTGTTCCGAAGGTGGTGTGGGCCCATAACCTGTTAGAATGTTTTGCTCATTTAACCATAGACAATATCACAATATTGTCACCCAACCATAGGCACACAACCACCCCTTAGCACCGTAACCTCTGACATATATAATGATTCTAGAAGAAACAATAGATCCAACAGATAACCAAGAGAAAGAGAGCACACCTTTCTCCTAAGGGAGCGCACCAAGTAGAAAGTACCAAACCACAGACCAAGACCAATACCCAGCTGCAGTCGTTGCAACTGCACTCTTACTCTAGACTTGCGCACCACTTTCTTGAGTGTGAGTGTGTTAATAAATGAGATCAAGCGCCTTGTGTTTATACTAATCTGGAAAAATGAACATGTGTCTCTTCAAGCAACACCAACTTGTCCTTTTTTGCATATAATACTTCAATATTACTTATTCTTCTCAACCGACTTGTCTTCCAGGGTTTTCACACATCTATTTAGGTTTTCTCTTGCTTCCAGAATATTCTATTCTAGTCAAAGGTTTATCCATGGAGGTTAATACCTCCCACAACTACCAAAAAATAAACAGAAGAGGCTCTCCAATCCTTCCCTTTATTAAAATTTTCTTGAGGATTTTTGCCAAAAACGCATCCTTGACAAACTCCTTTGGAAAAGTGTATGTTGGGAAATCCTATGACCACTCCCTATTAGCTAACTTGTTGCATGTATTTGAAGTTTAGAAGACCCAATCTCTCATGCCATAATCTACTATCATTATTAATATGTGTAAGTAGTAAAGTAGAATCATATTTAGCAATAAACTTACTGAATGTATACGCATGAGGCTGGTGATTTACCTCACCAACAAAAAAATTTGAGTTATTATGCGTGCCATATATGGTTATAGAATCGGGTGAACTCCACCCTTTTTCTTGTTCCAGAATACACTATCTGATAAATAAAGAGTAGATTCACACAGAGTTTTGGAACATGCAAGATGTTCTCAAAACTTCCATGTTGGAGTTCTACTCTCCCTTGTCCAGTGATCTCAATTGAGGTATCATCTCTCACGAGGATGGGAGGACCCGTGCATGCAACAATAGAAGATAAAACATTTTATAAGATTGCCATATGATGGGATGTGCTTGAATATAGGATCCATGCATCAAGAGAGGAATGAATATAAATTAAAGCATGAGAATTACCTCTTTTTTCTAGCGGTTGGTCTTCCGGCTTCTTCTTGGCATTCTCGAGAATGTTGTCCTGGAGATTTTTTTGTTGAAGTGACTTCACTATGAGATCTATTGTATTTTTCATGCATGTTAGTTTGAGATGATATCTGTGGTTGCGGTAACCACATTTAGACTTCCCTTTCCACCTTTGGAGCCGAAGGAATCATCAAGGGGTTTGGAATTTCCTTCCTTTTTTTGTTCAGAATGCGCCTTGCCATTTCCTTTCTGCTTGGTCTTTATATTGAATGTGCTACTACTCTCATGCATAACAAGTGCATGTGCATTGGGTCCCTTTATTGTCTCCAGTTTTATGAGCTTATCTTTCTCATGTGTTATCCCTCAATAAACTGATCCAATGTCGACATTTTCCTCATTGCTCCTAAAGTGAATCTCACTGCATGGAACATTCAGACAAGCATAACATAACCCAGACTAAGTTTTGACAAAATAGAAATGATCAATTGATTATGTTGAGTTGATTTGTCAATACCACATCCATTTAGATGAAGAAGAAGGGACTCGAACTTCGTAAAGAAGTCTTGGATGTTGTCAAAATTTCTTGGATCCAAGGAATTCAACTCCACCTCGAGCATGTGGCCTCTAATTTCATCCTGTTTGCCAAATATATTCTCCAAATTTGTCCAAATCTCATCTGGAGTGGTACATGCTTTAGTGTTAAACAACAACTCGGGGGAAATAGACATGTAGATAAGGTAAGCCTCATCCATGNCGAGCATGTGGCCTCTAATTTCATCCTGTTTGCCAAATATATTCTCCAAATTTGTCCAAATCTCATCTGGAGTGGTACATGCTTTAGTGTTAAACAACAACTCGGGGGAAATAGACATGTAGATAAGGTAAGCCTCATCCATGCAGTTGAGATACTTATTTTTCTCGATATTTGATGTTGGCTCCGCCTCTATAGCCATTGTAATCCATTACAAGCCTCTACATCGAAATAGTTATGTGGCATGAGAATAATTGTCGACGAGTACTCCATTCTTTCTGATTGGATCTTCCTCCTGAACCTGCAAATAAAATGCTTATGCACTTTCTCCTAAAAACAAGGCTCTGACACCATGTGAAAGAATTTAATATTTCTCTTCACAAGCTCTAATACCATGTGAAGTTTTGTGGAAACTTATCACAGAGAACCTAGCTAGAAGAATAGCCACATAAATCTTGAGAGAGAGAGAGAGAGAGAGAGAGAGAGAGAGAGAGAGAGAGAGAGAGAATGAATTTTATTAACTGAATGAGTAAAAATGAATAATACACATGATATACTCTACATGGCTAAGTGAATGTGCCGTGGTAGTGATCTAGAGAGATCTATACACTCATTGACAAAAACCAAAGTAATATGTCACCTAGTCCTAGTTAACTGGTCCATGCAATCATCAATTAATTGAGTCACACATGTGGAGGTGAGAGAAACTCATGCAGTTACAAGATATGTGTCCTCTTGGCCACATTCATGAGTTACATGCCCTCCTAGTGAGAAAAATGAGGTGACCATGCAACCTATGATGATAAAACCAAGGTTGCCATGCATGAGTAGCCTCCACTAGTCTATCTGAGGTGTAACTGAATCTAAACTAAAGAGGAGATATACTCTAATTTGTAGGGGAATATTCTCATCTATGAAAGTGCCCTCGACATTAGACTATCAACCTTAGGAAAATAATTACCTAGGTGAGTGTGTAATATCTCCAACACTCATAACACATAAATGAGATCATTTCTATTAATTCAATTCACACATCTAAACTTAGAAATAATTGAAATGATATTTCTCAATGTGATTAGGTGTATGTTATTGCATGGAAGAGAAATTAGATATGAGTTATTGTATGGAGATAATGTAAGTCCACTATATAGTTCATTATTTATGCTTCATAAGATAAATATATAATCTATAAGAAAACACTTAGTATTCACCATGTATAATATTAATTGTTTTTTATATATAATTTTGTTTTAATTTTCAAATAATTTATTTATTTTAATTTACATATTGTTATGTAACAGAAATTACATGAGTAATTAGAACTTTGCAGAGTAGGAAATAGACAATAGCTAAAGCATCACAGAGGATTAACATCTATATATTAAATTAAATGGATAACTAAAATCTATGTAATGATTGCATTTTATGCCATGGATATTACATTATTTGCATATAGAAAAAGATGATCAAGATTTAAACAATGAATGGATAACTAAAATCTATGAAATGAATGTATTTCATATTATGAAAATAAAATTAAAAATATATAAAAGAACCTAACTTTTTATAGGAAAAAACCCATTAGCGATGAGCTATTTGGATGATTTGATTGATGCAATTTGGTTAGCGATAGAGAATAAATCTTCCCTTGAACAAACTTGGTTGGCAATAGAGAACAAATTTGCCTATTTTATGTGGTTAGCCCCATCCTTTCTTGGGGTGCCGTCTGGCCTACGTTATTAGGTACTTCAAGTTACCCACAACTTAACAAATTCCTAGCGTGAAAGATGAGGTCCCAATGTTAAGGAAGGAAAAATCTTCACTAAACTGAAAGGCGGGACTCGGAGGTCCACCCTTGATAATAAAGTACATTGAATTTGAATTTGGTATTAATGTGTATTACACAAAGGTAATAGGTTAGACTAAAATTCAGATAAAAATACAAAATAAAAACAAACCAACAAATGCAGTTGATATGTTCGAAAGGAAAGTGGATAGAAAATGCATAGCGCCATGTATTTTCAACTAGATTTGAATGAGTGACATGCTACTTATATTTTATATGGAAAAAAATATGTAGGTGAGCAGTGAGTGGGGTACTTTGCCCACGAATTTACATTCACAAAACATCAATGAGGTTTACGCATTTACATTCACAAAACATCAATGAGGTTCGCATTGCAGTGGAAGGGGCTGATGGTTAATTCTTGAAATAATGACTCCAGTGGGAATGATGGCTTTATCTTGACATTGAAACTTGATTTGCTATTTAGAACTTGATATTATGTGTGGGATTAAAATATTAACCTTTTGAAAAAAAATTGTTCCAATGTTTAAGGTAAAATAGTATAAGGAATTGTTCAGGGTGGTAGGTGCGGGAAGGGTTATCATTGACCCCAAGGGAAATATTGAGGTCAAATACACATGGAGCTTAGGTATCGCCACCAATAATCAAGATGAAGAATACGCCCTCTTCTAAGGTGTTTTTTTGGCAAAGGAGAGACATATCCAACATCTTGTCATTCTAGGAGATTCCTTGAACACAATTAGAAGCTTGGTCAAATGATCCTTTCCAAGGGATGTCCAACTGAGCAACAATGTAAAAAAAATCAGACATGCACTCAAGGCTATCCCCCAAGTCACTTTTCGACATATCTTGTGGGAGAATAATGGATTGGTTGATGCCCAAGCCAATCTGGCCACACTGACACAAAAAGGGGCTATTAGTATTAATGGGAGATCATCCCACCTCAACATCCCATAGTAAATGCACATCACATCGGACAACATGCAAACTAAACAAGTGACACACCTGGGCAAGGAGGAAAATTTCAAGACAACAACTCATAACTCGTCTACACATTAGAAAGAAAGGAGTGTTGAGTATGTTATACCTCTCACACACCCTTACCACGGTCAAGGTGGGATAGTGCATGCAAAGTACAATGAATTCGTTAAGTTGGAAAGGAAACAAAACGTCCAGGATGTAGTGGATGTGATGGTTGTAGTGCTTGTTGGATTGTTCGTACATGATCGCCATATAATCGACATCATGGAGGTTCATGGTATTCAATCTATGTGTGAGAACCCTCCTTCCTTACCTATAAGGTACCAAATCTATTATAATAGCTAAACAATAAATATTACAGAGAATAACAATGAAACAACACAATAGATGAAACCACAACACCAAAATAATACCTTTATTGATATGAAACAATGTTCACTTTCCTCTTCGAGGGGAAAACCTCTAGCATAACAACACTCTATTACAATGATTCTCAAGACAAAACTTCTCATGCCCTCTACTCTTATTTATACTAAATCTATCTATCCAAAAGAACAATATAGAGAAAGATCCTTCTAGAAGCGGAAGCTTCTATTAGGTCTTCTTACATTTGACTTATTCTTCCTTATTTATAGGCCTTATTAATATCGACCTTTATTACATGGAAATATATTATTCTACCGATGCGAGGGGTTAGGGAGGTTAGGTCCCTAACATGTCCCCCCCTTGAAAAACAACCTTGTCCTCAAGTCTCAAGATGAGGAAATTGTTGTAGAATGGTGGTCGACTCCCAAGTGGCGTCTTCTGGAGCTGTATCTTTCCACTGGACTAACACTTCCTTGATGGTGCGCTGACAGAGACGACACTCTCACTAGTCCAAGAATTCTTTTGGCTACAACCAGATGGAACCTTCTTCATCCAACTCAGGGAGATTGATTTGAGTTTAACACTTTGTTCCAATCACCTTCTTTAAGTAGGAGACATGAAAAACAAGATGGAGCTTCGATTGAATGGGTAGAGATAAATGGTAGGCCACCAATCCCACTCACTTGAGCACAGTATAAGGACCATAACATTTGGGAGTAAGTTTCTGACAATGTTCAAATTTGAGTGAAGTCTGCTTATAAGGTTGCAGTCGAAGAAACACCTGGTCCCCTTCAAGAAATTGACGTTTGGAACAACCTTGATCAACTTGTTTCTTCATGTGATTCTGAGCTAAGACCAATTTTTCTTTGAGGGCACAAAGAATAGCCTCTTGGACTGTAATATTTTTGTCAACCTCTTGAACCTTCGAAACCCCTGACATGTATGAGAGAACTGATGGTGGTTTTTGGCCATATATTGCTTCAAAAGGAGTCATGCGAGTAGTTGTATGGTAAGATGTATTGTACCACCATTAAGCTAGGGGTAACCACTGAGCCCATCTATTTTGCCTCTTAGATGCAAAACACCTCAAATATGTTTCCAAACACTTTTTAACAACTTCAGTCTGGCCATCCGTCTAGGGGTGATAGGCGGTGTTGAGATGCAATTGGGTGCCCTGTAGCTTGAACAATTTTTTCCAAAAAATGCTAGTGAAATTAAGAGAAAATAGAATTAGGCATGCCATGAAGATTGAATATATTATCCATGAAGATTTGAGCCATTGTGGATGTTGTGAATGAGTGTTGAAGAAAACAAAAATGAGCATATTTGGAAAGATGATCGATGACCACCATGATGGCTAACTTATTTCTTGATTTAGGTAATCTAACAATGAAATCCATAGAAATATCTCGCCAAATAGTAGGTGGGATCAAAAGCGGTTGGAGTGTGCCATGAGCTTTGACTGTTTCTCCCTTGTTGCGTTGACATACCTCACATTCATCCACAAAGGTGCAGATGTCCTGTTTCATACCATCCTAGAAAAAAGAACATTTGACTCGTTCATAGGTTTGGGTAAACCCTGAATTCCCAATGGCGGGGGAAGCATGAAGTTCAAAAAGCACCATGTATTTAAGTTGTGATTGCTTGCATAAATACAAACGACCTTTGTAGCGAAGCTCTTCATTGTGCCAAGAGTACCCTATAGAAGCAAAAGAATTGTGTTGCAATTGGTGGATCATGCTATAAATTTTGGGGTCTTGCATCCATTCCTAACGAACAACTTGGAGCCAATCTAGTACAATGAAGGAGAGGGAGAAAAGGGACCCGTCTTCTTCATACTTTCGGGAAAGAGCGTCCACAACTACATTTTCCTTTACCTTCTTGTAAATGATCTCATAATCATATCCAAATAGCTTGGTCACCCATTTTTACTGCTCCGGTGATGAAATTTGTTGTTCCAGAAAATACTCGAGACTCTGATGATCAATTTTAATTTGGAAGCGTTTTCCCAATAAATAAGGACACCAGAGATCCACTGCATGCAAAATAGCTAACATTTCCTTTTCATAAATGGATCGGCCCAAATGTCTCTGTGAAAGTTATTTGCTAGTGAAGGCCAAAGGCCTTCCATCTTGCATGATGACGACCCCAATTCCTTTCCCAGAAGCATCACATTCCAGTACGAAAGTATTTGTGAAGTATGGAAGTGATAAGACAAGGGTCAAGCACATAGAATCTTTCAAGGCTTGGAAGGAATGATCAATAACTGGAGTCAAAATGAAAGCATTATTTTTAAGGAGAGAAGTGAGAGGAGTCAGAATTTTCCTATAATTCCAAACAAACTTTCGATAATATCCCATTAAACCTATAAAACCACACAAGCTCTTAAGAGTTTTAGGGCGAGGCCAATCCTGCATAGCTTCAATTTTTCTAAGATCCACCTGGACACCATCCTTGTCGACAATATGAATCAGGTATTCCACTTCTAAGGCTCCAAAGGCACATTTATATTGTTTGAGGAAAAACTGGTGCTTAGAGAGTAGATGGAGAAAATGATTCGCATGGGAGAGATGGGATGTCCAAGTTTTACTATAGATGAGAATATCATCAAAGAAAAATAAGACAAAATGACGTAGAAAAGGAAGGAAGACATGATTCATAAGACTTTGGAAAGTGGAGAGAGCATTGCACAAGCCAAAGGGCATTACCAAGAACTCATAATGACCCTCATGAGTTCGAAATGCAGTATTGAGAATGTCTTCTTTCATACGGATCCGGTGGTAGCCAGAACGTAGATCAAGTTTGGTGAAGTACTGAGCACCAATCAATTCATCCAAGAGGTCATCGATGACAAGAATGAGGAATTTGTCTTTGATTGTGAGTTTGTTGAGGGCGCGAAAATCAGGACACATGCACCAATTATATTATTTCTTGAGTACCATGACCACATGGAAAGAATAGGGGCTGGTACTAGGATGGATAACACTCGCTTCTAGAAATTAATGAACATTTTTTCTCAATTTCATTCTTCTAGGAAAAGGGATGACGATAAGGGCAGACATTGGGAGGAAGAGTACCTGGTATGAGAGGAATGGAATGATCATGGACTCCACGGGAAGGGGTAATTCTTTGGGAATGGTAAAAACAACTTGGTGGCGAGAGAGTATAGATTGGAGGTTGGGATGCACATAGGGTGTCTCAACAACATGAATGGAGTGGAGTTGGGAAATAATCCCAGAATGACCCTTTTTGAGGAGATTTTCCATGCGACGAGAACTAATGATCTTATGGGAGTCTGTTGTGATTTCTTGGAACTTATTTTGTTGTCCCTCCTGTTGGAATTGCATGGTTAAGTCCTTCAAATCCATGAGAATGGGGTCGAGAGTGAATAACCATTAGACACCAAGAACAATGTCATAACCACCCGTGTCTATTGCAAACATATGGGATTTCAGGTGATACTGACCAATTTGGAGCCACACATTTTCACATCGTCCCCAACATTTCATGGAACCTCCATTGGCAATCATGATTTGAAAATATTGACGACACGGATGTAACAATCGACTTCTTAGGAATGCGACGATGAATAAAATTATGGGTTCTACCACTATCTACAAGGATGTAACCAATTAATTTGAGGGTCCGGGGAGCAAAGAAGCCAGTGAGAGAATTAAGTGAAATCACTAGTTCAACTTCTGGTGGACCAGAAGGTGGCGTCAGATTAGATGGTGGTGGTAATTCATCCACAGGTAAAACAAGTGCCTCTTCTTCAAAAATATCCTCAGTCATGGCCATAAAAATATTATGTTCCTTACACTTGTGCCCTGGAAAATATTTTTCATCACAATTATAAAAAAGACCCTTGAGTTGACGTTCAACCATTTCAACCCTGTTTAATTTATGGATCTTGAGGGGAGTGGAAGGAGAGGAGGAATTGGTGGGTTTACGATGAGGAGGAAAGGATGGTTTGCGAATATGGGAGGTGACAATATGTTGTGCTTCCTTGGCTCGTTGAGTAGCTTCCAACCAAGTCGGGGGGCGTGCCATGAGAACATGGATGCGAATTTCATCTTTTAGGCCACTGATAAAGCATTCCTTGAAGAAAGCATCTGACAGGCCCTCCGTTCTGAAAGCCAAGTGCTCAATTGTGATGATAAAGTATTCCACTATCCCAAACTGATTCAACTTGGTCAAATGACCTAAATGGTGGGTGTCAGAGTCAAAGCGGTCATAAAGCTTTGCAACAAACTGTGTCCAAGCAACATACCCTTGGCGGGCCTTTTTATGCCATTTCCACCATTGTCAGCGTTCCATATCCATATGTAGGATACCATAACAAAGGTTGGATAAATCATAAGTAATGCCATGCAAAGAGAAATAATGTTCCATTTGAGTGACCTAGCTTGTGGGATCCGAGCCATCAAATTTTTTCACCTCAATTCAGGGAAGGAATAGGTCTCAAGAAAAGTGGGTAGTATGAGGACCTTGGTAATGGGAAGAGTCATGGTCTTCCTGATAGGATGGTTATTTAGAAGAGGAAGGGTTCGAGGAACGACCCATGAATTGGTCAAGTGTGGCTTTGATGTTGTAATATTCCCCAGTAGTGCCCCAATTATATTATGAATTGTAATCATGTTTTGTAGGCTGGTGAGTCGAGTATTGATAAGCTGGTGGGATTATGTGTTTATTAGGCCAGAGAGCTTAAGTATTAAGGCCAGGAGCATGATTTTGTATATGTAATTATGGAGATCATTAATATAATATATAAACATCGCTGCGTGCAGACCGACCATGAAGAAAGAGTGATTGGGGACTAAGCTTCCACAGATTGGGTAAGGGAGAGGGGGTTGAAAGGTTGGAAGAGGGGCTAAGCTTGAGGGCTTAAGTCCTTGAATACTAATTTATTATTATTCCAAAGTGGTGTGAAAGGTATAATTTTTATCCTAAGTTCCTGGAAAAAGGGAACACATACTTGATGGAGTGCATGCAACTTCATGGGCGACATGTGTCGGCCCAGGCACATGCAATTTAACCCAATAATTGAACTGTGATGGGGGGTTCATCCTCCATTCTTGCGTCCACTGTCTGAACCGTTTGGAGTCGGTGTCTGATTGTTGCATACCTCACACAACTCTGAAAACCAAAACCGTGAGACCTCTGTGATCGATTGGTGTATTCCTGTGAATTCTGTTTGGTCTCTGCTGTGGAAACCCGTGGACTAAGCCGTGTCTCCTATGTTTCCTTTGAACCCATTTTATCCACACTGAAAATCTGAGTTCGTGCTTAACTACTTGGGTTGATGTCTTCTATGAAACCTGAGCATACCTTAATTGTCTATTCCATGTGTGTTATAACTGTGGGTTGTTGTGGCCACACAGTCCCTTGATTGAGTGTGATTTGTTATCGTCATCTGTTACTAGATGAGCCATCTGTTGTCCTCCTTGTGATGGAGCGGAGATGAAGAAGCAGGCTGTTAGGCCTATGTTCAAAACTCTCTCCAGGTGAGAGAGGTGGTTGTGGTTGAAGAGGTAGGTTGTCAGGCCTGTGAGCAACTCTCTCCGGGTGAGAGAGTGCGCAGAGGGAGTGAGAACTCCTGGAAGGGGTCCTATAGCTATCACAGAGCTTGAAAAATTATGGTCTGGCATGTTACTGAAGCCCAAGGCAAGGGAGGTTTAGCCGTCGAAGGAATGTCTTGGTGACAGTGAAGGTGTATACTCCTGGGGTGGGACAAGCATGTGGGGAATGAGAGTCTGTGAGCAGTGGGACTAAGTGGCTCCTGGGAGAGAAACCTTCCTCATAAACTGTGCAGTGTTCCTGTAACCTCAACCTTGTATAGGATTCCCTTGCCGTGGATGGAGCTTAGTCCCATCTCGGGGGTGACCCACTGCTGAGTGTGATGAGTAGCGTGGCCTATGGTTGGGAGGTTCATGGAAGGTTTGCATGTAGTTGGTGGTCTTCTAATAACAGATAAGTACCACTTTTATGTTCATTTATATGCTATGTAATGCTACATATGTTGTAATTGATGAGTATTTCCTGTATATGTTGTATATGTTGCATGTGTAGGCTTACTATTATTTCCGCATTATTATGTTATATATATGTAAAATAGTCATTCTATGTTTATATGGATGTGTATGTTTTTACGCAAGTATCTCTGTGTGGCATAGCCCAATGGTTTAAGGCTTGAGCTGTTGCAGATCAAAATAGAGCAGTAGAGCTGCAGGAATAGTGGCATTTCCCATGCCGGTTGATGGCTAGGGATGTTACAAAATGGTATCAGAGCATGGTTACAACACTGAGCCTAGATGGGCTAGGTTAGTGGAAGTTGAAGTAAAAGTTTAGGAAAAAATTGTTGTCGAAGTAGACAAAATTCGAGTTTTGACCCATGGTTTCAATGCCGAGCCTGGATGGGCTAGATAAGTGGTCTTTGGACCCAAAATTTCAGGTGGAAATTGTGTCTGGAGGAACCAATTTTGGACCTCATAAACGTTCCTGAGTGCCGAGATGATTACCTTGGCCGTGTTATGAAGCTCATGAGGAGTAGCGGTATCATAAAACCACGACAGAAGTGGTGTTGGACCACAGAGTAATGCGTGGAATTGTGAAGTGTTTGCATAAATTTCAATCGTTTCTCTTCATTTGAGCTTGTACAAGGTGTGCACACAGTTCGCAAGGAGTGCGATGACAGAGTTTGTTTCGGCTCATAAGATTAGAAGAGATAAAGTTGATCCTCATCAGCAGAAGTGCAAGGAGTGCATAGGAACAAATCTATGTTGAGTTCAGAGAGAGACAAATTTATAGAACACTCTGTAAAGAGGAGATCTGCAAGGTGTGCATCGAGCAAGTGGAATGCCGGGAGGGCGAGAAGAATTTATTTTCAAGAAATCCTTTGGATCTGAGTTTGAAGAAATCCTAGAAACCCAAGGAGTGCGTGGGAAATCAAAATCCTCTAAGGATTAAGCTTAGAAGGGACAATGCTTTTTATAAGTGCAAAAGAGACTCGATAGACGGACTCGAAGGGGGAGCAAAGGTCAAAGCCTTTGAATACTTAGAAAATCTTTTAAGTCAGAAGAGATCTGAACTGTTGGAGGTATATCTTGGTCGTCCGTTTAGAAGCATCGTCAAGATCGTGAGATCGTCGGTCACCTTGCATTGCGGGGGTAGAAGGTGCTCGAGCTTTATGAAGTCGAGGGCAAGCCACAATCCAAACCACGGTTTTAGAGAAAGGACGCTTGTAGGCTCAAGGTGAATTGCAGGACAAAAAGTAGTTTGGTCTCAAACCACCTTTGAGCATGCCCGCAATTGCATGTTTGCATGAGGTCATCGTCCAAGGTCACCTCTAAGGAGGAGCCAAGGAAAAGGGGAGAGTGGACTTGCTAAAGTCTCGAAGTACGAAGTAATTAGGGACCACCCATCATCAAGGATGATAGGTGGCGAAAGCTCCATAACTTCGGAGCAAACCACTTTGAAATTTTGTGGTCTGGGAAGATACAAAATCACTGAATACCTAAATAACCGAAGCAACTAGGAGCCATTGATCTAGGTTGGAGAGGTGTCACCAGATCGCAAACTTCGGAGTATCGTACTCCGGGGTTTTTGTGAAGTTGTGTTTTAGAATGTTCCGAAGGGCCGAAGCCCAAAACGTCTAAGGGTCGTTGATCCGAAGGAAGGAATGTGGATTGTTGATTTGCGAGGAGACACGTGGAAGACAGAGACTCACTCCGTTGGACAACCGTTAATCTGAAAGTGGACATGTGGCGCTAGATCTGGAACTCTGGGTACGGAGCACTCCAGAGAAAAGAAGAGGGTGAAAGCGTCGAAGTCCCGAAGGAGATCTCGATCGTTGATCGAGGAGGAGGTCGAAGGACCCTTGATCTAGTCTTGGTCGGAAAGACCCGAAGTCCCAAAGTAATCAAGGACCGCTGATCTCAAATCAACAAGGACCGTTGATCTTTGCAGCGGTATCTCCCGAAGTCCTAAAACTCCGAAGTCTCAAAACTCAGACGCCTGAGGTTCCATATTAAGTGTCAGTCATTGATGCTGGGTAGACGTGGACTGTTGATCCACTCTACTTCATGAGTTTGGTAATCCAGAACTCCAAGAGATTGTTGTTTTGTGTTTTAAACTTCCCGAAGCCGAAGGCTTGAGTAAGAACCTATTGATTTAGTACTTGGTCATAGTCGTGGTCCCATGCAAATTAAGGGACCAAGGAAAAACGAGGGCTAGTGCTCGAAAACTGTGTTAAATAAGGACAAAGGGGTTAAGTAGGAAGCCCATGGGTTTCATCTGGTTCGGACTTGTATTAAAGAGGTACTAAAGACCTGGGAACTTTATGATAGGGTCCAACAAATATCTAAAATCCATTATCTTAGAGAAAAGAGATCGCTGCACAAGAAGTGCATCATAGAGGAAGCACAAGTTTTAAAGGATTATAGCTTTCTGCTCAAGTCTCGGAATTGAGCAAGGAAGCCGTGATTGGAAAGGTCTCGAAAAGTGCTAGAGATGTCTTTAGATAGAAGAAAGAAGGAAGAAGGTCAGAGAAAATTCTTTATTCTACATCTGAGATTTTTCAGAAATCATTGGATCGGATGATGGGTTCGATAAGCAGCATGGAAACCCCAAATGAAATTCTTGTTTGGGGAAGACAGTTTAGGTGACAATCTTTGCACATCAAATGTGAATGTTAGGTGGAGAAATCCATATGGAATACATGATAATGCAAGAACCATAAGTTCATATGGAGATGCAAAGAATGGGAATAAGGAAGGAAGGTTTTATGGAATATTAAAGAGTTTGGATATAATATATGACATCTCCAAGGATCAGCCCTACAGATTGGAGATAACACCTCCATTATTGCTATCATAATGCGTAGTAGAAGCATGGCATGAAGTAATAAAATATGGCATGACAGAAGTTGAATATGCATGAGCTGAATTAGAAGAATCCAAATAATAATGGAATGCTGAAAATTAATATTAGCATAATATGTTATGGAAAATATGCAAAGTAGACAAGGAAAAACTCCTGGATGGAGTCAAGTCCATGAATATCCTAAGATAATGGAAGAATAAATTATGAGATAGATATCAAGCTAATAGGAATGCATGTCAACACTCTAGGAAGGAAAGCTAAAATAGTAGAGGATTGTTGATGCACTCCAAGGGTGTGAAGGTATTTCCATAAGAGCATGGAGATATCAAGTCAAGAATAATTTAAAAGTGAAGTGACTTCTAAAGTGAAATCAATAAGGAACCAGGAAGAAGAAAACAGTTCTATGCATGGTTTTGAATGCAGAGGAGATGGTGCTTGACAATAATCCATCTTAAGTGACATAGAGCCATGAGTGACAACCCAAGAGGTTGGAGGTATCACTTGAATGTATGAAGGTAAAGTAAAAGAAGGACTTTCAGTTAATTCTATGCAGCTAGCAAAAGAGAAGCGGAGAGTACAAGAAAACCTCAAGTACTAAAGTATTCCATCGGAAAAGGGATGAAGAAGTTCAGTCCTAAAGAGTATTCAGATGTTGAAGAATCTAGAGTCAATAAAACAACTTGGTGTGGAATTTGATTCATCCAAGTACGATATTGGGTTAGTTGGACCTATGAAATTAAGGAAAGATGAAGGTTAATATCAACTTAGTTTGGGACTATAAATACAAAGGCAACCAAGAGTGATTTGGCTAGAAGGTGCTCAGGACAAAAAAAAAATAGCCATGTATAGTGACTACAATGAGAGCACAAGAAGATCTAGGAATCCAAGAATAATTGAATACTTCTAGGATCAACAAGAAAAGTTGGATAGGGAGAAAGAAGTTGCTGCAATTTATGTGGTAGCAAGTATGTTACGGCTTGTTGGGTCAACCAGAGGAAAAAATGCTTGTATGTTTGCAAGTGTTGTTGATGATGTTGTTGCATAAGGAGTGAAGCAACAAAAATCTGAAGTGTTGGTTATAAGTTTGATAAAAGAAGCATGAAATCCTCTACTTCCATCAGACTTTCAGGTAGTATAAAATTTATTAATGGTAGTCATGCAAGTATGAGTTTTATTACTCTTTTTGCATAATTGCTGAAAGAAAATTTAGGTAAGAATTTCCTCAGCCAAAGTTATTATATAAAATCACATGATTATATTATTAAGTGCATACCATTGGATGTAGTAAAGGCTAGAGGCATGTATTAATTCAAATATTTGTTTTAGCTTCTGAATGCACACACTAACACAATAGAATGTCATGTTAATTTGGTTATGGATTAATAACCAAAAAATTAAAAGATAAGAACTAGTTATAAGAATGAATGCCAATAAACTAGTCATGTATGAGACCAGGACATGGTTGGATATGGCAAGGTATGGGTATGGCAAGGTTATGAGTCACACAGGTACTAAAAGCTTCCTAMCTTTAAATAAAACTTGGACTGCAACCTTTTTTCTAACACTAATGAACACCACAGAATTATATTCTTGGTGTAGTGTTTGGGTCGAAAAGGAAGGCATCCAATTAATTGGGAAGACAATAGGAAGTGTGTGGAGAATGTGTCAACACATTGGCCAGAATTCCAACTTATGGATGGTGAGACACATGAATGAGATAAAGAGAATTATGTAATTCAATGCATGGTGCACTGAATAAGTATGCATTGAGAATTGTACTCATGCATAGTAAGTGATATAATTGTATACTAAATGCATTGATTGAATGTGTTTGTAAGTACATGCATATATATTATTGCATGGAAATAATTATACTAATGGCTGAAATGTTGCTAACTCATGAAGTTGAGAACATTTCAGAAACTGTTAAACATTGCAACGAGAAAGTTGCAAGCTAGGTAGTCACAGGAATAGASACTACATAAAWTTTTTATGTTCAGAGRATTGAAATRATAAACTTACTGTTATTAATTATGAAGATGCATATGCATAGAATGATGAGTCATTCTATTAGGTTAAATTGTTTGGTAATTGTGATTGAATTGCTAGGTGCAGGCAATTCTAAGATCATTGCATAAGGTGTTGTACATGTTGAATTATGATGTACAAAAAATATTGACAATTTGTTGGATGTATGCAAGAGGAAGCATTACAGGAAAAATGGTATGTAGTTTGGTGCCTATGAAAAACCACAAGGATGGCTGCATTCAAAATTTGGCAACAACCAAGAAGAATTATGAAATGGAATTTCTTGTTTTGGGGAAATAGTTGAATTCCTTTTTGAACTAAGTTCGAGTTCCTAAATGATTTTTTTTTTATGTTTTCTCATGATAACTGCATGTGGGTTATGCAGATGAGATGATGTTGATTAAAGTTAGAATGTTGACTACAAAGAGTAGCTCGGGGAAGATGCTGATTGGAAATCTCTGAGGGCAGTTGGAACTTAAGGAGTCATGGTGCTCTAAGACTTCTGGTTCGGCCTGTTGCTGAAGCCCAAGGAAAGGGAGGTGTGGCAACTGATGGACTGTGTAACAGTGAAGGTGTACACTCCTGGGGTGGGACATACATGTGGGGAATGAGAGACCGTTGGTTGGAGTGTTGCTGAGGTTTGGTACCTTGGCCTAGACCATATTGATATGGAAGTCTTCTCAATCAAAAGATACGTAAAATTCTCTATTTATTGTATGTTGTGTATCTTGTATACAGGTTATAATGTTATTAAAATTGTCTGTACACACACACACACACACACACACACACACACACACACATTGAATATACGCTTGCATTGCCTGCATCCATGACGATACATAATGTATTTCATATTTCATTGTTTAAGAAATATATACCTGATGATAATCATGTTATCGATTGGAATTCAATTCAGGTGGAGCAAGAAGGTGTCTTGCAAGTGCATCCTGTGCACATATTGGACCGGAAAGGCAAACAACTCTAGAATCGAGCCATAGGGCTTGTAAAGGTCCAATGGACCTAGTACAGTCCTGAGGATGTGACATGGGAGCATGAGGATGCTATGCGGGCAGAATAACCACATCTTTTTGAAGATTTTGAAAATCTTGCTGATGTTGTGTAAAATTTGCACTGAGGACAATGCAAAAATAAGGGGAGGGGATTGTAATATTCCCCGGTAGTGCCCCAATTATATTATGAATTGTAATCATGTTTTGTAGGCTGGTGAGCCGAGTATTGATAAGTTGGTGGGCTTATGTGTTTATTAGGCCGGAGATCCTAAGTATTAAGGCCAAGAGCCTGATTTTGTATATGTAATTATGCAGATCATTAATATAATATATAAACATCGTTGCATGTCGACTGACCACGAAGAAAGAGTGATGGGGGACTAAGCTTCCACAGATTGGGTAAGGGAGAGGGGGCTGAAAGGCTAGAAGAGGGGCTAATCTTGAGGGCTCAAGTCCTTGAATACTAATTTATTATTATTCCAAAGTGGTGTGAAAGGTATAATTTTTATCCTAAGTTCCTGGAAAAAGGGAACGCATACTTGATGGAGTGCATGCAACTTCATGAGCGACATGTGTCGGCCCAGGCACATGCAATTTAACCCAATAATTGAACCATGATGGGGGTTCATCCTCCATTCTTGCGTCCACTGTCTGAACCATTTGGAGTCGGTGTCTGATTGCTGCATACCTCACATAACTCTGAAAACTGAAACTGTGAGACCACTAAGTGTGCTGGTGGGACCACTATACTCTTTTTTATTTTACTCCTGTGGAGTTATACGCCGATATGGAGAATATTGTAGTGTTGAAAGGCCCAAATTCTTAACAAGAGAAAATGTGTAGTAATTTCACAACCAAAATGCAAAAGGTAAAGTTGCATGATAATAGATCTTGTTTGTTCTGTGTCTATTGTTGTCCCAAG
Source organism: Picea engelmannii (assembly GCA_009831015.1). Taxonomy (NCBI): domain Eukaryota; kingdom Viridiplantae; phylum Streptophyta; class Pinopsida; order Pinales; family Pinaceae; genus Picea; species Picea engelmannii. The sequence continues at coordinate 319,933 of ML786367.1, read as the reverse complement.
GGTTAGGGTATTCAAGGTTTTCCTTATGCTATAGCTCTTTGATATATGTGTGGGGTCCAATAGTAGTACTTGACCCAATATATTAGGGCACCAACTAAGGAGGTTAGACCGTGCCCTTAGACGTACTAGCTGAATACCCAGGTACTAGAGAGTATCTTCCCAAGTGTTGTTCTCGGTGGCACTATAGAAGTCAGGCGGTCGAGTGGTTTTTCTATGGAGGGATTCAAGAGATCTAAGTCGATCTTTATACAGGTGTTGTCTGATGTGCTACCACTCGAAGGGGTACCAACATGGGTTACAAGGGTAGCCAACAATGTGCGCTTAAGCACCACTTGTAGTTCCTACATGTATGCTTCCCCAATCGTAGATTTATGCACCGAACGACAAATCTCTGTATCTTTAAGACGTTAGAATACATCTCTACCCTGAAAAAAATAACCCACAATTTTCTGCCAAGGAAAGTGCTCTGATACCACTTGTAAGGTACCATATCTATTATAATTGTTGAAACAAAAATATTGCAGAGAATAACAACGAAATAACACAATAGATGAAACCACAACACCAAAATAATACCTTTATTGATAGGAAACAATGTTCACTTGCCTCTTCGAGGGGCAACCTCCAACAAAGCAATGCTCTATTTCAATAATTCTCAAGACAAAAATTCTCATACCCTCTACTCCTATTTATACTAAATCTATATATCCAAAAGAACAATATAGAGGAAGGCTCTTCTAGAAGCGAAAGCTTCTATTAGGTCTTCTTACATTTGACTTATTCTTCCTTATTGCTAGGCCTTATTAATATCGACCTTTATTACATGGAAATATATTATTCTACCTAAGTGAGGGGTAGGGAGGTTAGGTCCCTGACATTACCCTTGAGTAGCTCCCACTTCATTATTTTGGAAGATTGGTCCATTAGTTTTTGTTTTCCAAGGAAGATATCGGGCCTGGAAGCTCTTCTCGCCTGACTTAACTCTTCTTAGCACTTAGGGGGAGAATTGGGAATGGATAATTGCAGGTGTGTGTAGGTGGGTTTCGCTCACACGTCGTGATTTTGGAAGAGTGGTTCATTTTTTTTTCCATGGAAGATATTGGGCCTGATAGTTCTTCTCGCCTGGCTTAATTTTTCTCAACACTCAAGGGGGAGAACTGGGAATGGGGAATTTCAAGTGTGTGTAGGTGGGTCTTTCTCTGGGGACTTCTTTTTGTTCGACACTACTCTTTTGGTCTCCCGATGTGTTCAACTGCCTGACAATTCGACGCCTGGCTTCATTCTCTTTGCCACCACTTTAGGAGACTTTGGAATCTGTCAACTGCATAATTTCATTGACAAAGAGGAAGTACATGCAATGCATTTTGGATGTTTTGGTTGTTGGCTTTGGGATTTTAATCTAGGGCCTCTCCTTTTGATTAAGGCCCCGTGAAGTGGCATCTCAGTAAGTTTCCCTCCCCTGTTTTGAAGCCTCCCCCATTGGAAAAGGAAATTCTTGGTCCAAATGTCGCATGGAAAAGATAATACCTTGGTGTCCCCCCAGGAGCAGGTAGACAACAATGATGACCTATGGCACTCCCTACATCAACTTCAAGTTACAGTCCAAGGATTATCCATGAAGGTAACTTACATTATGGAAATTCAGATATAGCATAGGTCAACCATGAGGAAACAACATGACGAAGTAGACACAATTCGATCACAAGTGGAAAGTTTGCAAGACCAAGCTACACCGACTCCCATGGTAATGACGACAACTCCAACAACTAGTGGCTCCTCCCCTTCAGTGAATAGTCCTCTCCTTGACCCGAATATCCCATCACAAGACATGTGAAAAGAAGAGATGGATTCTCCTACACAACCCAAGCCTCATAATTAATGTTTTTCAAATGTGTTTGTATTTTGGGCATCTTTTACAGAATATCCACAACCAAATTTTGTAATGTAAGCACTCCTATGGGAGAACATATTTATAGTAGGATATATAGAATTAGTTCAATGCTGGACAAACAATTTTTTCCTCGCCTATGGGCAGATTTTGGAACATTATGTAATTCTCCGTGCGCCACAAACAATTTTGATTAATATAATATGCATCAGTTGTTGTTTAAAAAAAAATAACATAAAGAATTGTAAGGTCAAATGCCCAAAACAACATATGAGAGAGAGAGAGAGAGAGAGAGAGAGAGAGAGAGAGAGATTAGATGTGAGTGTCTACTTGGCAGTATCTTGCTGTCAAGATTAAACTATTTTCCTCAAAAATGTAGATAGGGAAGTCTAGACATTCTTATATGATGATGTGGAATGTTACTAGGAGCAGAGGCATATGAAAATAAAGGATACAAGGCATAGTCGGTAATTCGGTGCAGAAAAATTCCAATGGTGTTATGCAATGCTGCTAAATTCTTCTAGAAACACAGAGAAGTAACCTTACCTAATGATTGGTTGCACACACCACCTGTAGCAACATCCATTCCAATTAAAAATCATGGAGCATTCCTAGTTCTCTTAATGGCATCCCTTCATGCTTCACCCGCTCTTTGCTCAGATCTCAAACACACAACTCATCACGTGAGTGAAATTATCCATCCAACATAACATGTAGGGGAAGGGAAGGTTATCCAATCCCACTACCCACTTCTATCTAGGCCGGGCTTAATGAGAGCAACAATGAAGGTGGTAAGTTGGCAACAACTAGGATGGAATAGGGGCGACAGGAGGTGGGTTACAACATTACACCATAATCCAATGGTAGGCAGAGCACCTTGCTTTCAAAGGTGGTTTTCCTTGTCATGACTTGTTATCCCGACTCTACGACAGAGAATAATCCTCATCCTGCTATAGTCCTCGACTCCTCAACATAGACCCTAGAAGCTAGCCACTTCTACTGAGGCTAGGCTTAATGGGAGCAACATTGAAGGTGGAAAGTGCAATAACTCGGATGGAATAGGGGTAAGCCGAGGGGTAGGAGGTGGGTCACAGAGTCACGACTCATGACTCATGAGTTATCCCAAGGGCCTGGATTCCCGACTTTGCATACATCCTAATCCTCATCAAGTCATCCTACTAGTGCTATAATCTTCGTCGCTCGATTCTTCAACACATATTCTAAAGCCAAGAGTCTTAGTAAATGGTGGTGGTTCTATGCAAGAGTAGTTAATACTTCATTAACCAGAGTCCACTACCCACTTCCACCCACTTCGAAAATCCAACATCGAGGGCACTTAAGGTTACACGTAGATAGACTTGGGATTCATGAATGACTTCTAGGCTCCAACACATCCAACATATATCCAAGTTGCATGCCAAAATTAATGACATTTTACAGAAATTATGAACAGTCATGAAGACTATTGGATGACAAACTATGAACCCTCACAAATACGTTTGAGCCACTCCATTGTTGAATAACAAATTTAACCATATTTTTGACGCGCAAAATGCCCCCCCTGTCAAATTCCAATATCAGATGTCTTTATAATTTGCCAGTAATAAAAGTCCACTCACGTCAGCCATGCCATTCCAACGTTTGAAAGCTGAGGTTAGCATCTTGTTTGCTCGCCACTTACAGCGATATCCAGCAGGTGATTTGACAGGCTCATGATTTGGGAGATCTAGTCCGTCGCAATCCGTGTCAGCAAAGCAAAGAAAGTAAATCACAAGAAAATATATGATTTGGACGAAAGCTAAAAATAAAAAAATATGCAGTGTAAGGAAAGCTTCATAAACATTGAATGACCATTTCCAGCGCCATTAAAAGCATATTTGGCTACTGGTGCTTTCATATCTCGAAAGGGCAAGTAAACGAGTACCACCGCATGGCTTTTAGATTCAGAAGACCGACATATAATTTCAGACAGCGATGGATGTTGTTATTTGACAATTACGACGGAATATGATCTAGAATTATCATGCATTGTATAACTGAGAAAGCAATGTGGTTGCGGCTGATCGGCTGGAAGGGCCATTGTTCCTGGACGATGGAACTGTTCGTTAAGAATTTTAACAGCGGAGACTATATGGAAAACCTGCCGCGTGGAGTGGTGCCCTTGGTTTTCAAAAATATAAAAAAAATGCTCAGGGTAGTAATATGATCGCTATCTTTATATATATATTTATCTCCTTTTTTATTCAATGATGATTCTATCAACCATATATATATATATTTATTGGAGTCAAGGAGAGTTGTCCCTTCTCCTCTACTTTTTTTTGGCATATACATTGATAAGTTAGAAGTTTGCTTGGAATAAGCACGTTGTGTCGACCTTATTCTCACTGGTATAGTCATCAATCTTTTTCACGATCTTGAAAAAAAACTTTAAAATTCATCAATCTTTTTCACGATCTTGGAAAACAACTTTAAAGAATCCTCAAGGATTTTTGCTCCAATACAGGTATGACAATACTAAAGTCATGATCATTAAATCCAATAAGATCACTTATGATATCTTCATATATGATAACAACAACTTAGAGGAAGTGATTTCATGCAAATATCTTATAGATATTCACCATAATAGCTCAATTGGAATTATAGCATTGAGAAAATGATTATTGGGGGATGGAAAGCTTATTATGGGCTTGAAAACAATTGTCAATCAACCAATCTTTGAATATGGGATAAGAAGAAACTCCTCTTTAAGATTCTTGTTACACATGTTATTCTATATGGATGCGAAGTCTAGGGATGTAGTATCTCTCGCAAATCCTGGAGAAAGATAGAGAAAATCCAAAAGAATTTTATGATCTATAATCTCAAAATTAAAGGAAATACGCCCTATCCCATCCTCCTCTTAGAGGCAAACCTTTCCCCCATTGAGAGCATGGCTATGACTAGATACCTAATGTATAAAAACAAGTTAAACAACATGGAAGACATGAGGCTTCCTAAAATTGCTTCGAAATCTAGTCGTAACCACCTTCGACTCAAGTGAGGATGGCATAAATATGCCCAGTCTTGGCTAAGCCATTGATGAATCTTGGAAGAGACCATTTTGCAGAATAAGGATAATATTAAAAATATCATTAAATCAAAATTCAAGGAGAAAATGTGGTGTGACAAAGAGTTAGAGGAAAACAAAATTAAGGTATTATAAGGATCTAATCAACCCTAATCTAGAAGATCAAAATTATCTCTTTGTTTTGACAAGTGTAAAGAAAAAATAAACATTGTTAAGATAAGGACAAATTCTCACGAGCTCCATAGTGAAACTAGGCGTTGGTCAATTCCTAAAGCACCATGGGATGAAAGAGTGTGTCACATTTGTGACACTAAGAAGGTTGAAGATGAAAAACACTTTCTCTTAGATTGTCCAGTCTATACCCAGATTAGATCTCAATTTCAAAATATTTGTCACACTACCAACCTTCCTAACCTTTTAACTCAACACAACTATGGCGATCTTGGAAATCTTCTCTTAATGCTTTTCGAGCAAATAAACAAAATTCTAAAGAATTGCAAGTAATCCCTTACCCTCTTAAGGTCCGATAGACCAATTCGATCTCAGTGGACGTTAATCATCATCACACACACAAAGTGGAGAATATGTATTAATAAAGGTTGTGGGAGAGCTAACAACCAAAAAGTATATAAAAAAGAGGTGTTGTTCTTTAGATTAGAAATAAAAACCTAAATAAAAAAAAATTAGTGCAATCTAGCATGTAACTAAAAGCTTGGATGTACATATCAGATGCATTATGAGCCTTTGAAATTGGTAGGTATAAATTCTACAAGATATTTCTAGAAACTTGGAAACTTTAAAAAATATATTAGAAAATAACTAAGATAGCAAAGGAGTGGATGGCTTCATCCCTTTAGCACAAGTTAGATTGATTTCTTCCTTATTTGGGCCTGCTTTCACTATTGTTTGGTGTTCATACTTTGAAGATGGAGGATGAGTAAGAATACCAGTTCCATTTTGATTTTTCTTAACAAGTTGAATAACAACCCTATGTAGTTCACCCAACTTAGCTTCAAGGGATGAAATATTTTTCTTATGATGTAGCATGATATCCATAATGATTTCCACACAAGAGCCAAGAATAAATCCCCGTTCCATCAATTTCTCTTGAAGCAAATGGATTGAGTTTTCATGTCTATTCAGGGTCTCCTTGTGTTGTTCAAGGGCCCACCTTTTCCCCTAGAGCTCCTTGTAATCCATTGGACGTATTTTCGAGACCCAAACACAAAAAATAATATAGATATAAAATACAAGGATGTTTAAAAATTGAGAGATGGAGGGGCACTAGAATGACCCAAAACAGGTACAAAGGTGCCCCCAACCATAATAAATGTAAAACAAACAGACCCAAAATCATGCCAACACACTCCCACAAAATACAATAAGAGAGACCATAGTCAAGAGCCTAGACATGGGATAGCCAAACCATGAATAATATGAAATTCCAAAAACCTGGCTCTATAGAGAGAAAAACCAAACCCGAAACCCAAGAGGATGCCCAATTGGAAAATGAACTTGCCACTATTCGAATATCGAAGATGCCTGGACCAAACTCTACTTGCTAGCTTAAGATTGTTGTCCTTGAAATTTGAAGGAGTCTCTCGTTGTAAACTCCCGAAATAGAGAAAGAGGGCATCCAAAGGGTGAAAAAGAGAACCAAGGTTTCTCCACATAAAAAAAATCCCCAAACACCCACTCGAGCAAAGAGGTATTAAACCCGCTTCCACAAGAATGTATGTGCCGAGCCATAAAAATCCCATATAGATCCCCTTGAATGAGCTTCAATGATTCAAGTGTATGTGTCGTCTGAGAAGGTTTGGATGTGAGAGATAATGGGTTGTCTCATCACATCCCCTTAGCTCCAAATAAGCAACAACCCACAAGTTTGGCCATGTGCCAACTCAATTGCTTGGTGTGTAACATAACATTCACAGTTCAAGGTATATTCACAGTTCAAGGTATAGGTTGATAATTATCCATATTGTTGAGTGCTGAAGTCCCCTCGTTTTTCAAACTGACAAGGTTCACATAACAATCCACTTCTTTCTTTATTGATTCCCTCATAACATGGAAGAAACTAAAATTTGAAAATGCTAAATAAACTTGTCTTACTCGACTAATAAAAAAATACAAGTTTGACATTATATGGAGTACATCCATGAACCCATATCTTTGATGATGATCGGAGAATCCCCAATTACTATGAGATTGATTTAATAATTACTTTGCAAAAGAGCGTAGGTTTCTATTAGATTATTAAAGATGATGCCAAGACTCTATAATTTTTTACATAGTGAATGTTATCAAAAGTTGAAAGATATAAAGATATATGCTTCAAAATATTGCTAAACAAACATTTCAAATTTTATTATTTATATCAAAATTTATCAAGAAATGCTTCCAAATGGAAGTCGTTTTTAAATAAATTGTATTTTCATAAAAAGTAAAAGAACGCACCACATGAGGACCCTAAAAGAAAGAGAATGAGAGTAAGATATTGTTAATTGTAATATCATGTCAGTTTAACATGTTATTTTATAATTATGTAGGTATTATAAAATCACAACTTATCATTATAGATTTTAAATTTGATATGTTGACTTACAATAAATCCCTTATGTCATTTAGTACATAAAATTTCAAAGAACTAAAATAAAAGTGTGATATATTTTAAATAGAAAACTTCATATTTAAAATTTCATTCCTCGACAAACAATGAAGTAATCATATGCACTCCAACGCATGTTCAATATGCTTTGGAATGGAAATGATTGTTTTTGAAAATTCTCACAAGCAAGAGAACAAGGACATTAGCATGATAGTAGAATATGGTATTTGTGACATCATACAAGTTTAATATGTTAAATTTATAACTTTATAATAAAAGTGAGATAACGATGGTAATCAATCAACATACAATTATCAAATTGATAATAATTTATTTGTTTTTATAATTTTAAATAAGTTATGTATTTTTTTAGTAAGTAAAAGAATTTTAAAAAAATATTGAATTTTTTATTTTTATAAATTTAAATAATTGATACATAGGTAGTATAAATTTTTAATTAATTAATTAAATAAAATTTGATTTAATAAATTTTCCATTCAATTTAATAAATGTAAGTATTTTTTTAAAATACAATTAAATTATGTATATTTTAAATATATTTCTTAAATAAATAGGTATAATTTGATTTCATAAATTTTCCATTCACGTTTATAAATATAAATATTCTTTTTAAATATAATTAAATTCTATATATCTTTTAATAGTGAAAATAATTTTCTAAGTAAGACACAAACTATAAATTACGATATAAAAATTATTTTTATAATTCATCACTACTAAATTTGATCTTAAATAATGACATAAAAATGATTTTTTTAATACATAATTACAAAAATTGATCTTTAGTTTTTTTTGGAAGTTTATATTATTATTTCAAATTATATATATATATATATATATATATATATATATATAATGATGATGATGATGATGATGATTAACGTTCACTAAGACTGAATTGGTCTATCGGACCTTAAGAGGGTAAGTGAAGTGATTACTTTTGATTCTTTATAATTTTGTTTATGTGCTCGAAAAACATTAAGAGAAGCTTTCCAAGATCACCATACTTTTATTGAGTTAAGAGGTTAGGAAGGTTGGTAGTGTGATAAATATTTTGAAAATGAGATCTAATATGGGTATAAGATGGACAATATAAGAGAAAGTGTTTTTCATCTTCAACCTTTTTAATGTCACAAAGGTGACACACTCTTTCATCCCATGGCATTTTAGGAATTGACCAATGCCCAGTTTCACTATGAAGCTCATGAGAATTTGTTCTTATCTTAGCAATGCTTATTTTTTTCTTTACGCTTAGCAAAACAGATAGATAATTTTGATCTTCTAGATTAGGGTTGATTACATCTTTATAATACCTTAATTTTCTTTTTCCCTCTAACTCTTTATCACACCACATTTTCTCCTTAAATTTTGATTTGATGTTTTTTTTAATAGTATCTTTATTCCGCAAAATGGTTTCTTCCATGATTCCCCAATAGGTTAGCCAAGATCGGGCGTCTTTATGCCATCATCGATTGAGTCGATGATGGTTATGACTTGATTTTGAAGCAATTTTAGGTAGCCTCTTGTCTTCCATGTTGTTTAACTTGTTCTTATGCATTAGGTATCTAGTCATAACCATGCTCTCAATGGGGGAGAGGCTTGTTTTTAAGAGGGGGATGGGATAGGGTGTATTTCCTTTAATTTTGAGATTATAGGTTATAAAATTCTTTTGTATTTGCTCTATCTTTCTCTAGGATTCACGAGAGATACTACAGCCCCAGACTTCACATCCATAAAAAATAATAGGTGTAACAAGAGTATCAAAGAGGAGTTTCTTCTTATCCCAACCCCAAAGATCAGCTGATTTACAATTGTTTTCAAGCCCATAATAAGCTTTCCATCCCCCAATAATCCTTTTCTCAATGCTATAATTCCAATTAAGCTTGTGGTGAATATCAATTCCAAGATATTTGTATGAAGTCACTTCCTCCACTTTTTTGTTGTCATATACAAAGGTATCATAAGGGATCTTATTGGATTTAATAATCATGACCTTAGTCTTATCAGTATTAACAGTCATACCCATATTGGAGCAAAATTCCTTAAGGATTCTTAGTTGGTTTTCAAGATCATGGGGACTCCTTGCCATAAGAAAGATATCATCGGCATACAGAAGAAGATTGATGACTATACTAGTGAGAGTAGGGCCGACACAACCTGCTTTTTCCAAACATTCTTCTAACTTGTCAATGTATATGCCAAAAAGGGTAGGGGACAAGGGACAACCTTGTTTGACTCCGATATTGCAGTTAATCTCTTTTGACCAACCCTCAGTGTTTTTAAACTTAGCAATAACGTTCTCATACATCCTTATTGCAACAACCCTCAACTCGAGAGGCACTTTTATCTCTTCCAACCTATTCTAAAGGTTTTTCCTAGGAACCATGTCAAAAGATTTTCTAAAGTCAACAAAACAACAAAAAAAATTGGTTTTAGCATTGCAAAACTCCTCTGCAATGATCCTAAAGGTAACAAAATGGTCCACAGTTGAATGATATCTCCTAAACCTGGCCTGGCCTTTAGCTCTTTTACCGTGACTTTCTAGCCAAAGGATAATCTTCTTTTCCAAAATAATTCCATAAAGCTTGGCTAAGATATGGCTAATCACAATGGTTATATAATTAGAGGGAATGTTTCTATCCCCATTTTTAAAAATAGGAACAATGAGGCTTTGCGTCCAGGGTTTAGGGAAGCCCTACTTAACTGCTAAATTGAAGAGCTTGTGTATGTGAGGGATAAGGATTGACCCTCCGATTTTAAATTTTTTAGCTTGGTATCCTTCAATGTCCTTAGCTTTCCCATTTGCGATCCACTTAACCCCGAACTCTATGTCATCTAAAGAAAAAACTTCTTCCTTTGTAGGGACAATAAGAATGGTGTCCATGACATTAGGGAACTCGTAAAGACTTTTAAGGTAGGAATTCCAGTCCCTTAAGGGAATCCTATTATTTTCTTTAGTATTGTGTTTTAGAATTTGGCTCGAGAACTTCTTAGGATCCAAATTGTATAGTTGTGAAAGTTGCTCTTGCCTTTTATTGATATAGTATCTTTTTTTCCTTTTAATTAGGGCTTTATACGTTTTGATCTTATCGAGTTTTAAGGGCTCATTAGAAACATCCCTAATGGATTTCCTAGCAATTTTACATTCTTTATCATACCAACTTCCTTCCTTAATTAAGGTCGGTCTTTGGGAATGAGGTCTTCATTTATAAATATTCCCAACCCTTTTAAGCTCAGAGCTTTACTAAGTATGCTATATTTATGGTCATTACAACTTACTTTGACACAGATCAACCTATCTTTGTGATCAATTATTTATCCTAGCCTCTTTGCTTCTATAAGGTAAGTTGTATCGATTTGTGACTTATTTTTTAATTCTTCTTTTACTATTGCTAGCGTATCCTCCTCCTATTGTTCTTTTATACCAAAAATTATGAGGTTCAAGGATATTTTGTTACACTCATGGTCTAGTTCAATTAGCTTATTCATTTCCTCTTTGATGGGTTTGATATCCAATTTGTTTTCCATATTAGTAAGGGTCAAATTGTTGGTTAATTTTTCTTCTAGCTCTTTAATCCTATCTCTCAAGTTGTGATTTTCTTTGACCCCTCCTTCTTGGGTTGATTGTTTATATTTTTCCATTTCTTGAATTCTATCCTTCATTGTCTGCAATTCACT
>ML786367.1:283942-306735 GCA_009831015.1 Picea engelmannii | reverse complement strand
TGTAGGAAAAGATAAACCCTGTTATTCAGATTGATTGTTTATGTGATGGAAGGGGAAGCTCATAAATCATACGGGGGATTTTGAGGACTGAAAATAAATCATATGGGGGATTTTGAGGACTGAAAATCAAGTGTACATTTCAACTCGAGATTCTTACGAGTCATTTGATCCCCCTTGCCTCATTGATGATGCCCGTTAATGCATATTTTAGAGAGTACATAAATGTTATTAGGAAAGTGTCCCATGCTTTCGGTTATATTATTTTGCACATAATGAATATGCCAAAAAGTTTAATGTAGATGGCTTCGATTTTTGGAAATATAGTGTGGTTATTTGAAGTTTGGTAAAGGAGATTAAATGTTAGTAATTATTTTTTATATTAATATTAGCAATTATCTTTTAAGTTGTAAGAGTTGTAAGAAAATATAATATATTAAAATGTAATATGTAAATTTGGATTATGCTATATTATATACATTGAAAGTGTTATTATTTAAAATAGATAAATTATGGCACATAAAGTAGGATTTCATGATTGCAAGAGAAACAAAATCATTAACTTAACATCATGTGTGTAATTTCTAAATATTACATATTTATTAAATTTGATGATATAATAATGTGGTTAGATGAATAAATTTAAAGAAGTAATACAACAAAAACTTTATATAATGTAAGTGAGACAGTTCTCACGAATGCATTAACAATTTCTGTTCTAGATATCCTATTTCGACATTATTGTAACATCCCTTCTTAATGGAGAAATGGATATTCTACAATTCCTAATTTGTTTCTAAAAACTTAAAATTTGAGTTTTCCAAGAAGCTTGGTAAATATATTGGCTACATTATCATTTGTATTACAAAAAATAAAATCAATTTCCTTAGATTCAATTTTCTCCCTCATGAAGTGGTGTTGTAGCTCGATGTGTTTTGTTCTTGCATGATATACTGGATTATGTTCCAATTTGATAGCACTTTGATTATCACAATGGATGCTTGCTGACTCATTTTTCTCCTCTTCAACATTTGCAAGAATTCTTCGCAACCAAAAAACTTCACATGTAGCACTGGTCAAGGTTTTATACTCGGCTTTTGTTGATGACAAAGAAACAGTTGGTTGTTTTTTGCTACTACTCCATGACACAACCCCTAATCTTATATGGAATGCATAACCTAAGGTAGATCTTCTGTCATCAGGATTTCCTACCCAATCTGAATAAAAAAAACCCATCAGTTCAACATCAGATTCATTAGTATACATAATACCAAATGTTCCTTTCAATTATCAGAGGACTTTCTTTGTAGCTTTCCAATGGCTTTCAGAAGGCTTAGCCATAAATTGACTAAGGATGTTGACTGAGTATGCTATGTCTGGTCTGGTAGTGGTGAGGTAGTTCAAAATTCCCACCAATTGACGATATAATGCGCCATATTCCTCTTTAGTTCCATCATCACTGTATAATTTTGCATTCTGTTCTAAGAGAGTTAACATTGCTTTACATTCACTCATATGGAACTTTTTAAGAATCTATTTTGTGTATTTACTTTGAGTGATCAATGTCTTACCAAGCTCCCTCTAGACTTCAAGTCCTAAACAATAATGCAATTCACCAAGGTCTTTCATCTCAAATTCTTGAGACAACTGGCATTTGATTTCTTTAATTAACTTGTGTGCACTGCCTGTAATAATGGGATCATCCAACATATAAAGATATCAAAGAAACATTTCCATCTTCATCTTTCTTAACATACATGTTAGGATCACTTTTGCTTTTCACAGAGACTTTCTGATAAAAGAATGAATCAATCTTTACATACCATGATCTCGGTGCCTATTTCAAACCATATAAGGCTTTCCTTAACTTGCAGACTAGATGTTCATGTCCCTGCTTGACAAACCCTTCAAGATGAACCAAATAAAACTCTTCCTTTAAATCACCATTCAGAAAAACATACTTGACATCTAACTGATGTATTTTCCATTTATATTTTATTGCTAAGGCAATCAATATTCTAATTGTATTCAATTTAAAAACTGGTGCAAAAGTATCATCATAATCTATTCCTTCCTTTTGTGAATATCCTTTTGCAACTAGCCTAACCTTATATTTATCAATGATAGCATCTACTTTAAATTTAGATTTATACGACCATTTGCTTCCAATAGGGACTTTGTTTTCAGAAAGTTCAACTAATTCCCATGTTTGATTATTCATTAGAGAGTCATATTCTTCATTCATACAATTTCTCCACTCTTCATGTTCTTTATCTTGTTCATGGTTTACAGGTTCTACAACATTAATTACCTGAGACATCAATGCATAATCTTTAAACTTTAAAGGTGTCTGCGTTTGTTGAGAAGACCTCCTTGGTCCTTCACTGATTTCATCTGTTATTGTCCTCTTGGTGCTTCTTCACTACCTATTGGTGAGTCATAACTTCTTGGAGTCTCCATGTTGCTTTCACTCTGTTCTTGAACCTGTACCTGTTCCTGTTCATGATCTTGTTTAACCATAGTATCTATTTTGACATGATCATAATTGCCATGAGAAATATGCCATACACCTTCATTCAATGTATCACCTTTATCTGCATTCTCATGAAACGCCACATCTCTACTTGCAAGCAATTTATGTGAACTTGGATCGAACAATTTGTATACTTTTTGATCAGTACAATACCCAATAAAAACACACTTGATTGATTTTTCATCAAGTTTTCTTCTCTCGTCCTTAGGAATATGGGAAAAGGCAGTGGAAACAAATACTCTTAAGTGACTAACATCAGGTTTATAACCATGAAAAACTTCACAAATCACTTAATGAAAGTTATCGAACAGATGTTGGGCCAGCCTCTACGCTGGGTGCAACACACGCAGGTCTCCTTACACACACGTTGCCTTCTCAGCTGGAAGACAATGCTTTGTTTGAGGTCGTGAGTAGACATAGGATCAATTGGGTTTGTAATTGCACCTAGTCTCCACATGAACTCCAAGTGCACTAGGTCTCTCTCCCTAGACAACGACGACAAAGATGCACAATTCTTTACACAAAACGTTTGGATTGAACACATTAAAACAAAACAACATATCTGTTACTGGCCTTGCTAAACGTGCTCCTCCTGCTAGGAAACTACATTGCTCCGATTCAACAGATAATTCATTCAAAAGATCACCTTGAAATAGCTACAAACAAGTTTTCCGTCCACCACACATCTTGATCAAACTAATGAATGATAGTGCCTTCACTCTTTCACACAGTTCACAATGGATCACTATGTTTGCAACCTTGCATCTCTGATACCAAAATAAATTTAAAGAAGTAACACAACGAAAACTTCACACAATGCAAGTGAGACAATGCTCACGAAAACTTCACACAATGCAAGTGAGACAATGCTCACGAAAACTTGAATTAACAGAGGAAAACACCATTACATATATAGCCCAAAGGCTCAACAACAAGATTAGAACAACCTCCTAAGATTGTGGATCTCAAACCATCCACAAACCAAATCTAGACTCTCATAAAACCAACTGAGAACAATGCATTAACAACTTCTGTTCTAGATATCCTATTTCGACATTATTCTAACATAGATTTATTACCTATACATGTTAATAAACATTATGTTATTTTTCAGGCCAAACATCACTACGTTCACTAATTTGCATTTTCAATCTCATACCTAGATTAAAGCATACTAACCATTCTATCCATGTTTTACACCTTGCAATGATTGCACAAATCTTCAATTTCAAATATTGATGCCATTGGGATGGGATATAAGTTATAGTATATAAAATATAATATATTTAAATTTGTGTATATTTTCATTGTGTCAAGATATGTTTTTATAGTAAAAAGAGATATTTTTTTATAGTCAAGTATGAGAGACATATAATTCTCTTATTAGTCTCTGCCGAAGGTGTAGAGGGACTATAGCGATGGATAATTCGTTGACTTCATATTAATATGTCCTTTGACTATAAATTTTTGCATAATCTCTATTGTTCGAACTAGAGAACTAATAACATTATTTTTTATATAATAAATAAAACCTTATATGTCATCATCTCATTGGAGAACAAATTCGAAGTATTATTTCCAGCTTCGCTATTCCCAATGTTTTAAATGCTTAGATATCCAAAGTTTTGAGCATCGATGCTCTTTTTTGATTTTTTTAATTTTTATTGAAATGTTTACATACCAAAATTTTTGAGCATTGACACTCTTTTTGAGGTACTTGAATAGGCCTGACAACTTAAATTTCTACATAGCGTGAGGACCTTAAAAAATCCTGACAAACTTAAATGTTTACTTAAATAGGCCTGTGAGAGTACATTTTTCCTCCAATTTTTGCATACAATCTTGTAGTGGTGGGCAATATTGTTGTCCACCGCCACTCACATAGTCATCACATGTTTCATATTTCTTCTATGCTTGAAATGCAATTTAGTCATCATTGAATATACATATATTCTTTACTGGTTCACTGGTTCATTGGTTGTTGCTTGTTGTTGTTTGGTTCAACTTTGCAAGGTTGAAGTCCTGCACCTGCAGTTGGATCTGTTGGTGCTTGCTCATTGGTTTGTTGCTTGCTTCTTGCTTTTGTTTGCTTCAAATTTTTAAGGTTGGAGTCCTGCACCCGCAATTAGATCTGTTTTTTCACTTTGCAGGGTTCAAGTCCTACAACCACAATTGGACATGTGATTCTGTCGTTCATCATTGATGAGTAAGTTTCAATACCATAGTTTCATTCGTATTCGTTGTTTACTATTTACTATTTACAGTTTGCAAGCAAGAATGTTTAAGTATTTATTCATCATTCTTATCCTGTAGAATTTCCATAGAGGTTGGCATATCTTTTTCTCCTCCTCTTAAATTTTCCTCCATTTTTTCCCCCAAAATGTACACCATGTGCATGCCAATGTCGTCTGCACAACCCCGCCTGCCATTTTTTCTAGCATTACAAATCTCGGTTGTTTTCCATATGTGACAAAGTGGAAATCTAATGCCTCAATTGAATAAGGAAATTCTTTAGCCTTCACACCTTGCCCTCGATGATATTCCCACCTTGCCCGAGAATGAGTACCTACCTATCCTGTATGAGAATCGAACCCGTGTCTCTCACATGAAAATATGATGCCAAGCTTGTTGCCTTTGCAAAATGTTCTTGTAGAAGAAAACTGCAGGTAGGTGTAGAAGGGATAAATATGATACAAAAGTAACCAAGCTGCAACAAAATTGCACACCACTGTCGGACATTATCCATCTTTATCGGTGACATTTTTCAGTAAGTTATAAAGAAAAAAGTTCCAGGACCTGGAATGAAAATCCTGGGTAGTTCCAGGACCTGTTGTTGCACTTTGCAGGGTAGAAATCTTGCACTCGCAATTAGACCTAAAATTCTGTCGTTCATCATCGACGAGTAAGTTTCAATACCATAGTTTCATTCGTATTCATTCTTTACTATTTACTATTTACAATTTGCAAGTAAGAATGTTTAGGTATTTATTCATCATTCCTATCCTTCAAACTTTCCATAGAGGTTGGAATATATTTCCCTCCCGCTCTTAAAATTTTCTCCAATTTTTTCTCCAAACTCTGAACCATATGTATGCCAATGTTGTGTGCACAACTCCAACTGTCATTTTTTCTAGCATTACCACTCCCGGTCCTTTGCCTTATGTGATGAAGTGGAAATATAACGCCTCAATTGAATAAGGAAATTATTTATCCTTCCCACCATGCCCTCGATGATATTCCTACCTTTCCTGGGAATGAGTACCTACATGCCTTTGAAAAATGTTCTTGTAGAAGAAAATTGTAGGTAGGTGTAGAAGGGATAAGTATGATACAAAGGTAACCAAGCTGCAACAAAATTGCACACCATTGTCAGGAATTATCCATATTTATCGGTGACATATTTTAGTAAGTTATAAAGAGAAAGTTCCAGGACCTGAAAGTTCCAGGATAGTGTCTACATTGTATAGGAATAGGAAAAGGAAAAAACAAACTGAGACCTTGGAAAATGATGACATTGACTACCTCATGAGAAAAGACCCCGTGACATGTACTCGTTACTATAGACATAGAGTAAATGCTTTGAGGCAATTGAAATGTCATGCATGTATAGGAAAATCTACATATAATACAGGTGGAACAACAATTCACTCTGCATATTGATGCCTTTTAACAAGTTGCATCTTCTTCCACTCAACAAAGAAATGTTAGATACCTTATCAAAGATTTATGATGAACTACAACTTGTGTTCATAGATGAGGCATCCTTGATTGGAAGTCACTTCTTATATTCCATTGACAATCGACTGAGAAACATAAAACATGTCCAAACCATATACTTTGGAAACCTTGATATGGTATTCTGTGGGGATCTTTACCAGGTACAACCCATACAATATTATCTCATATTTGATCAACCTATGGTCAACATGCAAACAATGACACATGAATTTTAGAAAAGAAACATAAAGTGCTTTGAATTACATACTACAATGCACCAGACAAATGAAAAATTTATTGCAATTCTAAATAGAATGCAGACAAACAACCAAACAATCAAACATGTGATGACTTAACATATATCAATTCAAGTTGCATGCGACCTACCCCGACCGACCCAACCTTCCCTTACCTATTCTACAGGAATAAATATGTTGCAACGCATACAAAGTATATGCTATCGCTCATGCCTGGAAATGATATCATCATCAATTCAATTGATCTTGAAGAAGAAAACCATGGCAATGTACCATGTCATCAACATACAACAAATTTCCCTTTGCAACTTGTCTCGAAATTAGACATGCCAGTTGAAATATATGCCTGCAACTATAATTCACAGGATGGCCTAGTGAATGGTGCATATGGAATACTCAAAGCTTATACCAAAACAAAAAAAGTTGATGTCCTATGGATTAAGTTCCATGACCCGTAGATTGGCCACCGAAAATCCAACAAGTTAGCTTATCTATATAATTCAAACACTTCATGTGAATGGACACCTATATTGCGAATATCAAAACCAATATCAACATTGGCAAAGATAGGGCAACTGAATATTCAAAAACAATTTCCAATTCAACTTGCATGTGCACGTACAATCCACCGATCACAAGGGCTAACACTTGATAGTTTTTCCTATGACCCTGCTAGAATACAAATACATGGACTTGTATACACAACTCTGTCCCATGCCATAAACATAGAGTCCTTGTATTTTCTAAGCTCTCTTACAAAAAATGACTTCAAAGTCAAACATAAAGTCGATAGCCTTCAGACTAGTGCAAAATGCCCTCTGTAATATGATTACCAATCCATACAAACAAACTCATATGTATCGATTCTCTCACTTAACACATGCAACTTAAATGTACATATGAATGATATACTCAATGACCATGACACAATGCAATCTGATATTCTGTGCTTGCAACACACATACATGACATTATGCATGCAAAATAAGCAATTTTCAAATCACACTTGCATATCAAGTTACATTACGTATGGAGTGATGATATTAGTGAAAACAAATATAACAATTTTGGATCATATGCATTTCGAAGAAAAAAATATTGAGCTGGTGCTAGAAAGAGTACTTTTCCGTGGATTGCAAATTACAATATTCAATCTCTATGCCGCTCCGTGTGCAACATTTCCAACATAATGAATGTTTTTTGAAATGCATTACACCATTTACATCTGAATGAAACCATTATAATTCTAGGAGACTTCAATGTTGACATGCTACAAAATAGTTCCATAACAAAAGAATTAGAAAATTACATGTGCAATTACAATCTACACTTTCTTTTGGATAAGATAAAGCATGTACAAAACACACTTATTGACCATGCATGGTCAAATGTGCCCATTTCACAATACACCCTCTTTATCTTAGAAACATACTGGTCTGGCCATGATACAATTTGTCTTGTACTTGAATTATGAAATATACATCAAACATATTACACAATCATATTTCCATGTCTCAAAGCATATCTAGATACTTTATTGCACAAAACCAAATCATTCAGCTAGGATCATCCAACTTCTTAATATTTTCTATTTTGTAATATATTTTGGCCAGGAAAAATTCTATATAACCACAACCATGGATCAAGAAAAACAAAGGTGCATGCTTCTAACTCTATCTTTTATTATATTCCTTTGATTCTCATTTACTATATGTACATATTACTTGTTTTCCCTTACATACCAACTTACATTCATTTTCATTGTATTTTGTACTTTCCCACATTGAAACAAACAAAATAACTGGACAAGACGAAGGACTCTTAACCACAAATGTAGAAGGAGACATACAAAGGTGCATGCTTCTACTTGTATTTCATATTCCATTGTTTTGTATTTCATTTATTGTCTGTATATTTATTCTACTGTTTTGCACCTAATTTATTATATGTAGATACTACATATCTTCCTACATAATAGCTTATCTTCATGTCAACTATATTTTCTGCACTGCTACATTGAAATAAATAGAATTGTATTTATTTTTTTACATGTCTTTCTACATACCAACTTACCTTCACGTCCATTGTATTTTCTGCATTGCTACATTGAAAGAAACAGACTAATTGGACAAGAGGATGAAATCTTATATGCCACAGTAGAGGAAGATGAAGTACAATCTTTGAAAAGGTATGCCAATAGTGATAGTAAATCAAACAGACAAAACGAGTATGTGGATACAATATTGGACTAGAAAATGATGATTTGGCAACAATAGGTCTTTGTTGAGACTTCCCGCTTCAGAAAAATTTCCCTCCCCTTTTCTATTTTCCCACTCTCTTTTATCCCCTTTTTTCCCCTCTTCTATACTTAACCGAATTCCCATTTCTTTTCCCCCTCTACTCTCCCTTTCTGGTTACTTTACTTAGTCATTTTTTCAAAAATGTCTAGGTGCGCGGGTTGGCAGACTCATGGGTTCACATTTTCACTCATGCTTCTATATCACGAGTTCGACCGACTGCTTCCCCATTCCATACTTATCCACTTTTTTGATCGTGGGTTCCCGGGATGGTGGGCTCAAAATTGCGCTTCTATTGTTTCGTGTCCTACAAACAACATCCATAGTTCCGTGATATACAAATTGACAACCGAAATCCTGGGCTGGTGGGCTCAAGATTGCGCTTCTATTGTTCTGTGACCTACAAACAATACCGGAATTTCCGTGATATACAAATTGACCGCCATACTCCCCCATCATTCCCTGTTTCATTTTACACATTTTTGCACTCAAAATTTTCGAGACATACAATTTGACCATTGGGCCCTCACGTCTCCTGAGTATCCCTTGACACCCTATTTCATACTCGATCCCCTTCGATCCTGTATGTGACATCGAGAATAATTATGAAAAATATACAATGGATATGCTTATTTAGTCGTTGTGATGTTCAATGTACACATGTTTGCATCATAAAAAGTTGGATGAGTGACATGGGAATGAGTAGTCAATCATCACACATATCAACAAAATGACAGGGACAAAGGTAAATATTCATACATTATGCTCTTTCTATGTTTACCAAACAAATACCCCGATTTATTTATTCATCTATGCCATGATAAATATGTTGATGTCATCTACAACACATGCTTCTTAGTTCAAAAGAAGTATCGACGAGCACAAGTGAAACACCCAACATAGTGCGAGCTCCATAGACTAAGAGGTATGGTTACACAACTTTGACCTACATACTTCATCCAAATTGTGCATCTACTTGTACATTTATGCAACAAAAAAAAGAAAATAAAAATAAAAATGATATAAACTGCCATTCACATTACTTTTTCTATTCAAAAAATGTCACCAGGTCTAAACTTATAACACCCAATATACTATCGATAGAAGGCTTGAACAACCACCGAACTGGACAAGTGTTCGTTGGGGACATAATGGTCATGTATAAAACCTACTTAGACAAGGCAAACAAAACTAGATGCATTATGTGTGCTGACATGATAGGCAACGAAGCCATGATGACAGTCACACTGACTATCCCTACACAATTTGTCTAGAAACATGCAGAAAAGATCTTGCCAGGTAATGGGATATCCATTACAAATTTCAATATATTACCGAAAACAGTATATGACCGTGGTGATTGTGATCGGATTATATCGCTCATTGAAACAAGTATTATGGAAAAAGTTCCCACGGTTTGTTCAGAATATCATTTCATATCGGATAAAACAATCAACCAACTTGCATAGAGCAACAACATTTACCCAATTGGAACCATTGGTGCAACTTTCACACTCGCGAGAAAAGTTTCCTCGCAACACATTCTCCATATAAAAGATGGAGATTCAGACAACGACAAGGCAATGGTATCGTTCTCCATACCCAATTTTTTCCTTTACTTTCACATGCTCATATATCTCAGTTATCTTACACAACTATTACACTGTTCCATGTTGTAGCTACAATTGTTCGACACCTATTCAAATTTATTTTCCTCAATGGAACAACAATTGCATAAAGGGAAATTTCCACTTAGGCTCTTCAAAAATATAACAAAGAAAAGAGATGTTAAAGAAATGATATTTCACACAACCCAAGCAACATTCGTAACATAATTGCGAACATACATAGTACAGGATCTCAAGAAACTAACTAGCTCGAAAACTATTGTACGTATACATCTACAATTCCATCCACACTTTGCACATAAAAATTGCCTTAAACAATTTTGTGCAGCTTTTTTGTTGTACACATATATATTATATTGCTCAAGATATTAACTACTATGCTCACATGCACAACTTGAGGGTGTTTTGGTTGCAACAAATGCGTAATCGACCCCCTTCGAGCCTGTATGTGCCAAATGCAACTCTCCTGCTTCTGCCTCTACTTTCATAGATGAAGACACAATTGATTGCCTACGATGCAGTAAAAAATATCCTTACATATATGGACATTGCCTCAACGCTGCCATCCGAATCCTCAACAACATAATTGTACACTGTACAATTAGACAACCTTTATTATAAGATGTGCTTCCTAGGTTGGCATAATTTCCATATGAAGTATACCTACAAAAAAAGGCAAACAATGTCTACATGTTACGCGACTTTCACATCCATAGAAAATTTACATTAAATGAGGACAATGCCATACTGCATGTCGACTGAACCAAAAAAAACAAAATTCATATCATGCATTGACAAGAAACAAAATAATCTGAACTGTATCTGTCCATGCTACCTAATCAAGATATGAATAGAGTTTTGTAGTGCCATGACAAAGTGAACTGGAAGCGCATAAGATTGTTTAGTCCAGAAATGAGAAACATGAGGAAAGAGCTCATACAAAGTACCCAACTGTGAATAAATTAGGTCCATCCTTTGAGCTGTCAAAATGGCTTTCTCCTTTGAATGGAACCATTAAGCATTTTCAATAATATTGCAAATTTGGCATTGTTCAAACTCCATTAAGTTAAATGCTGACACTCTTTTTCAGAACTAGTAATGTTAGAACATTGTCAAGTCAACGTGATCTTGGTTCATAGTACTATCAGAAGAAAATGTTCATAGTGATCTTGGTTCATAGTAATATAGTAATCGACAAATTTCTTGGTTCCCATTTTGGGATTTGGTTATAGATGGGTTACAATGCCCAATCTTCACTGATTTTTTCCTATCTTGTGTTTGGCAGACTTGTTCATGTGCTTTCGTACTATAGTTCAAGGTTCTCATGGGCTCGGTTTTTGAATTATGGCTGGATGATAGATTCGGGATATTAGTGGTTTTTCTACGATCTTAAAGAATATAAAAGACCTACCTTTCCTTTTAATGTAAGCTCTATGAAGCAAATGTAATGTGTAGTTCATTTTAGCACTTTTACTTGATTGATGAAATTACCAAAATTCTTCTTCAGAAATATTTTGAAATAAAAGGATATATGCTAGCTGAAGTTGAATGGGACTATGATATCAACCATAGAAAATCAAAATCAAATTCGTCGTTGTTATACTTACGGTCAAGTTGTCAGTACAATAATTTTACTTGAACAACCCTCCATTGATTTTCTGTAGCTTTTCGATGCTTCTCTTATGCAAACACATCCTGGAAAGTATAACTATGACTCACTTTCTCTATTCCTTGATTGGAGATCCTGTTCACCTTTCTAATGCAATTCATAGTTACTGTTAAGACCATCAATAGGGATTTGTTAAGACCAATTCTCACTTCCAAAAATTTCCCTCCGCTTTCTTTTTCCCCTCTACTTTCCCTTTCTGGTTACTTAGTCATTTTTCAGAAAATGTCTAAGTGCGCGGGTTGGCGGGTTCACGCGTTCACATTTCCACTGATGCTTTTATATCACGAGTTCGAATCACCACTTCCCCAATCCATACTCAACCACTTTTTCGATCGAGGGTTACTGTCCAGGCGGGCTCAAGATTGTGCTTCCATTGTTCCGCCCCCTACAAACAACACCTAAAGTTCCCCGATATACAAATTGACAACCAAATTCCCCTTTCTTTTTCCCCTCTACTTTCCCTTTATGGTTACTTAGTCATTTTTCCAAATATGTCTCATGATTTTGTATTATGAGTCCGAATGACTTCTTCCCCATTCCATACTTAGCCACTTTTTCGATCATCGGTTCCTGGGCAGGCATGCTCAACATTGCACTTCCATTGTTCCACGACCTACAAATAACACCAGGAGTTCTGCGATCTACAAATTGACCGCCAAATTCTGCCATCATGCCATGTTTCGTGTTACATATTTTGCAACCAAAAGTTTGAAGACATACACTTTGACCATCGGGCCCTCACGTCTCCTGAGTATAACTTCTGACCCTATTTTGAAGCTCGACCGACCACTTTCCATACTTACAAATATATCAGTTGGTACTATATTGAACTGTCATAAGCATCTTACAAATATTTCAGTTCTTAAAAATATTTCAGTTGGATAGGCATGTTACAAAGATGCCCTCTTCCTAGAGAGAAATTGTAGATCAACCTCTGCAAAGTGGGGTTGCTTCTCACATACAAAAGTGTCAGGAAAAGGGCATCTTACTCTGTCTCGACACCTTCTTTTCACACAGTTTAAATTAACTTCAATGAGCTGAAAACTCATGAAAACAAACAATCATGTTAAGTGTGTTTTAATATATAGAAAATACTAGCAAACACAAAGGTCACACAAGAAGATCAAAGAATCTTCGACATTGAACACATTTTCAAAAAAAAATATATTTGTTTTTTTTCCACCACATAAAACTTTATTTATCCTAACACATATAGAGAAAGACAAGCCATATGATCTACTTAATAGAATGAAATTGATGTTTCTTACTTTGTCCATGGGAAAAATTAAAGAATTGACTATGAAAATTGAAGTTAACTCTAAATATTGGAATGAAAGTCAGTTGGAAGTATACAGAGATCATTATAAATGAATTTCATAAATACATTAAACAAACAAAACGTACAACGTAGGAACGAAAATTTCCAACATGGAAAGTCAGACTCCAACAATATATCAAGTTATAGGTGATGGGGATATCTGTGCTTTTTATTGGCTATCTGCTACACTACTGGTAATAGGAAAAATTACAGAATATTATTAAGAAAATAAAAGCAAGATGGATGATGCCATAATTAGAATGAGAATAATTTAAAAAACTAAATGGTTTCAATGCCATAATTTATCTAGGAGATTAATGCTCGGGCGCCTTCTCTTTCCGAAATGAATGTGAGTCGTCGATCGGTTTCCACTGTGCCATCTGGGCGACCCTGGCACTTTAGCATCCCTGCTAAAGTTTTACCGACTTGCCAATTTTAGAACTCCCCTGACCATATTTAGCGATCAAACAAATTTCACACAAAGTGACTTTCTCACTAGTTATTTGTTGACCCAATATTAATATAATATTATCATTAACTAATTCGGGATTTCAGGACTTCAGATCTTTGGGGCTCCGGGATTCGAGGGAACTGTGTTTGTTTTGGAAGGAAAAACCCCGGAGTGACATTCTCCCGGAGTCATGTAGCAGCATGCCGTCTTATGAATGACGCATCGTAGAGTACCACATGTCCTTTTCTACATGGATACCACCTGTCCTGCCTGTTGCTTGCCACGTGTCTGCGACAATTTCCATGTGTCTCCGGTACTTTGGGCTTCTCATTCTCCAACGGTCCCTCCATACCTATGCATTTATTCCCATTCCAACCCGGCAGGGACTACGCTGCCATGCAACACTTGTTCCATTTAAGAATGTTTAAAAAAAATATTATAATTAAAACATTTTAATGGTGTATTACTCAGTAGAAAATATGTATTAACATATAGATGAAATGGAAAAATATGTAATTCTTCTCATGGATGGATTATGCCAGAATTAGAATGAAAACACTTTCAAAAACTAAATGGTTTCAATGTCAGAATTTCTCTAGGAGATTAACGCTCGGGCGCCTTCTCTTTCCAAAATGAATGTGAGCCATCGATCAGTTTCCACTGTGCCATCTGGGCGACCCTGGCACTTTAGCGTCCCTGCTAAAGTTTTACTGACCTGCCAAATTTAGAACTCCCCTGACCATATTTAGCGATGGAACAAATTTCTCACAAAGTGACTTTCTCGCTAATTACTTGTTGACCCAATATTAATATAATATTATCATTAACTAATTTGGGAATTTGGGACTCCTACTCTTTGGGGCTCCGAGCTTCGGGGGAACTGTGTTTGTTCTAGAAGGAAAACTCCCATAGTGACATTCTCCCGGAGTCATGTAGCAACATGACGTCTTATGACTGACGTGTCGTAGAGTGCCACGTGTCCTTTTCTACATGGATATCACCTGTCTTGCCTGCTGCTTGCCACATGTCCGCGACAGTTTCCATGTGTCTCCGGTATTTCGAGCTTCTCATTCTCCAACGATCTCTCCATACCTATGCATTTATTCCCATTCCAACCCGACAGAGACTACGCTGCCATGCAACACTTGTTCCATTTAAAAATGTTTAAAAAAAATATTATAATTAAAACATTTTAATGATGTATTACTGAGTAGAAAATATGTATTAACATATAGCTGAAATGGAAAAATATGCAATTCTTCTCATACTCAACGTAGAGTTCATGCTCAACGTAGAGTTCATGGAAAAATATACAATTCTTCTCCTACTCAACATAGATTTCATGGGAAAATATGCAATTCTTCTCATACTCAACATAGAGATAGAGTTAATAGAGTTGATACACCAAATCCAAGGTATGAGATCATCAACTTTACAAATGAATTTAGGTCTCATCTAACGCGTTCTAATTCATCTCACCGCCACAAAATTACTTGCTTTCACACGATGGACAAACGTATTGACGTCAACTTGCATCTTCCTTCACATCGTCGGTGTCATTATCTCCCCATGTTTTTCAAAGACAGAAATAATATCTTAACCACACAGTGCCAGATTTGATTATATATGCAGACCTTGCAAAGCTGAGTGGGTTTCTTCATCGGGGCCTCGTGGATGCCAAATACAAATCTATTTAAACCGCCATTAAAAGAGGCGACGAAAGACAACTCAACTTGGATCTTTATCGCCTTCCAAGGTGAACATAAACTAACACTGTGCTTCTCTACAACATTTTCTTGGTAGTAGCGATAACACTGTGCTTCTCTATAACATTTTCCACCTTCGTTACGACGTCATAGAGGCACTTCGTAATTTCAAGCATAGCAATGAATTAATGTAAAGTAGGTTGAGATGTGCAGGGTTGGTCATTTTATCTCCGAGTGTTCAAAAATTTACGGAGTTGGAGAACTCGAGCATTCAATCTTTATAACCTTGGAGGACTTGTGGTCATTGGGGAGTGTAATGAATTTAAGGTTTTTGGTGCCTAGTATATATGATTTTTTTTACTGCAACAATTTTTTTTTTCCTGCCACTAGGGTTGTACATCAGTTGGCTATAGAGTTCAGTGTTAAGGCATTCTTTGGCTATAGAGAGTGCAGTGTTAAGGAACTCCTTGTGATATATTTGGTTCAAATATTGCTTTGAAAATGTATGATGCATGTGACATTATACTGGTAGATGTCAAAATCAACTCATATCAATCAAGTACGAGCCCACCCTAACTATAAATTCCGCTAGAGAAAACAAAAAAACATTTTTTTTTGCCTCTACAAATTTCTTCATCTATCAAATTTCATGGCGAGGTTCACAATCTGGAATATTGTTAAAATTTGTTCTCTTGCTTTTCTGGAAAGCGTCATAAGATGACAACACCACCATCCTGAATTGAGCACACTATGGAAGATAAAGACTTTGCCAAATCTAGCCTCTCAACAAACATAGTATATTTGTGAGATGTTGAATTTTCGTAAAAAAAAGTTCCTTTTTAATGATTACATAATTTTATCTTCTAAATGTCTTGAATGATAAGTACTTTCAACTATACCTTTGTAGGAAGCAAGAAAAAATTTAAGAGTAAGAAGGAGCACATTGTTGAAATGGAGACAATAATGTAAAATCGAAAGTAAAACTGAAGAACGATGATGGTTCATGTAATGGTGGCAGTTCCTATACCTTTCTCTGAAGTAAAAAAAATTTAAGAGTAAGAAAAAGTATATTGTTGGAATTGTGACAACAACGTGAAACTAAAAGCAAAATTGGTGAACAGTGGTGGTTCATATATATATATATATATATATATATATATATGTGGGCTCACACACTCAACGAGAGGTATCAGAGCCAAGTCGCTAAGAAGAGGGTCGCTGGTAAGTCGAGCTGTGAGGAGAATGTCGTTGGTAAGAAGAGGTTCGATGGTAAGCTGAGTCGTGAGGAGAAGGTCGTTGGTACGTAAACCGAGGGTCATTGGTACACAAGCCAAGGGTCGCTGGTACGAGAGCCAAGGGTTGCTAGTAAGCCAAGCCATAAGAGGAAGGTCACTAGTATGTGATCCACCAAGGAGAAGGCCATTGGGACATGAGACGTTGAGGAAAAAGGTCGATGATATGCTGGTTTTACTATTGCTGAGGAGAGGAAGGTAGTTGGTACGCCAAGGAAAGAATTTGTAAAACTTATAGAAGAGAAGGCATATCTTCTGATATAAATTTGAACGATTTTTGTTTAAGAGGTTGTATCCTCCCCTCACACTCACAACCACTAGAGTGGCACTTTTTTTTTTTAAATATATTATATTATATATAGAAATTCTAATCTATAATGTTTTAATAAACAAGTGTCAAATTCTCTGTGAAGGGCCATATGATATTTGAGCCATTTCTTACACCATTGTAATTTTATTGTATCTATAGTGAAAAAAGGTGGATGGAAATTCAAATTTTTAAAAGTTTGGCGAAGGTTTCAAATGCGAAGTTTGAGGTGGAGAAGTTTAATGGGAAGAATAACTTCGAGATGCAGAAGCTCAATATGTGAGACTTTTTGGTGCAACAAGGTGTGCACAAGGCGTTGGTAGGCAAGATAAAGAAATCCGTAGGTATACTAGACTAGGACTGGGAAGATCTAGATACAAGAGCTCTCAACACTATTTTGTTGTGTTTGGTAGATGATAGTTTTTTCAATTTTGTTGGAGAGGAAACAACAACCGGCTTTGGAGTAGAATGGAGAGCCTTTACATGACAAAATTATTGAAAAACCAAATCTACTTGAAGAAACAATTGTAAAGTTTACAAATGAAAAAAGGTACCAAAATTGCTGATCATTTAAAAGTTTTCAATACTCTTATGTGCCAATTAACTAGTATGGGTGTAAAAATCAAATATGAAGATACGAAAATCACACTATTATGTTTATTGCTTGAATATTGGGACCACTTAGTCACTTCTATTAGCATTAGTGCAATTGAAACTCTTGATTATGATTATGTTGTGGGAGCCTTGTTGTCTAAGGAGGCACGAAGGAAATCCATTATCAAAATCTACACTCTAGAAGTGATGGTGGCTAGGGGTCAATCCAAAGAAAAAGGGGAGAATTCGAGAGGTACATCTAGATCTAAGTCAAGAAGAAAAAATGGTAGACCAAAATGTTGGTACTACAATAAATCAGGGAATCTCAAGAAATATTGTTGGAAGAGGCTAGGATCCAAGGATGACTCCACAAAGGAAGAAAATCCGGTTGAGTCAACTTCATGTATGGTTGATGAAATTTTATCTGTTTGTAACATATCACAATATCACGAGGAATGGTTATTCGATTCTGGTGATTCACATCACATGTGTCCAGATAGGAGTTGGTTGTCTTCTTACCAAGATATTGATGGCAATATTGTTCTTATGAGAAATAATGTTTCTTGTAAGACTGTTGGGATTAGGAGCATTGAAATTAAAATGTTCAATGATATTGTAAGGAAGTTGACATAGGTAAGACGTGTATCATAACTTGTAAATATTTTAATTTCATTTGGAGTTTCGGATTCACGAGGTTATAAATTTACATGTCAAGGTGGAGCACTGAAGGTGTCTAAGGGCATTTTGGTGGTAACAAAGGATACAAAGATTGGGAAAATTTACAAGGTGGAAGGGAGCACTCAAATAAATGAAGTAGCGGTGGTATTTGAGGAAGAAAATGAAGCTACTCATTTATGGAATCAACGACTGGGCCATATGAGTGAGAAAGGGATAAAGGTACTAATAAATTGTAAGTTACTTCTAGATTTAAAGTCCTTGAATTTGAATTTATGCAAGAATTGTGCTTTTGGGAAGTAGAATAGACATAAGTTTAAAACACTAGGGAAAATTTTAGGGGCTAAATTTCATCCATGGGCTAATTTTCCATGTTTTTTCCCCCAAAAAAATGGATCCTGATATGGATCCAAAACGTTGACAAATGAATGAAAATACTGTGGTTTCTCTGAATATTTCTGAAAATAATTCTCATCACATAAATACTATTAATTAGATTACTTCTGTGTACGGAAGGGAAATTATGGATGAAATTCATGTTCTAGAAAAGCTTAGATTTAAAATTCAGAGAAGAACAACAAATTTAGAGCCCTCTTTAGTATTTATTGCCGCTCATCTCATCTTTTTACTTAGGCTTTGTGTCCTGAAGATGGATCTGAAACTTCGACAAATGAATGAAAATGATGTGGTATCTTCAAATATTTATGAAAATAACTCTCACCACTGAAACAATATTAAAAAAAGATTCATCGATTTCCTTTTTTTCTTTCTAAAAATGATTTTCCCAAATTCTATAGGATAGAATGATTTAACATTAAAAATCACCAAAATTTTATACAAACTATATAAAATCCTTAGAAATTTGAATATTTTTACAAAAATATAGCCAAACATTTTACAGTTTGCATATTAAGGACTAATAAGATTCACCAAGGTTTCTACACTTTAAGATAATTTTCCATGTAAAACAGGTAGTCATACAAGTAAATGTATTCTAGATTATATTCATTCAGATGTTTGGGGGCCATACCCTACAATTTCTTTTGGAAGATCATCATACTTTGTGACATTTACAGATTATTACTCTAGAAAGGTCTGGGTCTATATTCTTAAAATAAACACTGTTGTGTTTGATGTATTTAAGAAATTTAGAGCTTTGGTTGAAAAGAGAATTGACATGTCATAAAGTGTTTAAGAACAAACAATGGAGGTGAGTTCACAACTTTGGAATTTGAAAATTATTACAAGGAAGTTGGGATCAGAAGGAATAAAACCACAATTTACACTCCAGAATAAAATGGCATGGTTGAACACATGAACATGACTCTTCTAGAGAGAGCAAGGAGCATGCTCACTAATTCCAAGTTGAAACACGATTTGTGGGTAGAAGCAATCACTATAGTTTTCTATCTAGTAAATTTGTCACCATCAGTTACAATAAACTATAAGATTCCTGAAGAGGTATGGACAAGTCATCCGTGTGATTATTCAAATATGAATTTTTTTGGTTGTGATGCTTATGCTCTTATTTATAAAGATCAACTTTCTAAGTTAGAATCTATATTAAAGAAGTATATCTTTGTTGGTTATGGTGATGGAGTTAATGGATATAGATTGTGGGATCCTATTGCCCACAAAGTCATCATTAACATAGATGTAGTATTTGATGAATCTCCTCTCTTAAAATTATACATAGTAGAAGTTGAAATGAAACATGAACAAGTACCACAAAATCAACAAATTCACTTGGAAACTCAACCATCTATAGAAGATAAGGAGAAATAAGAATATTTTGAAGAAGTATATGAGGATGTAGAAAACACACTGGAAAATGTGGAAATTCCACAACCAACTCTGAGGAGATATACACGGGTCATAAATCCTCCTATGAGGTATGGAGATTAAATTTCATATGCTTCTTTGATTTCTAATGAAGGGGAACCTTTGTGTTATCAGGAAGCGATAGATGGAATTGAAAGTGATAAATGGAAAATAGTAATGGAATAAGAAATGGATGCCTTAGAGAAGAATAAAGCATGGGAACTGGTAGAAATCCCATAGGGCAGGACGGTTGTTGGTTGCAAATGGGTCTACAAACTCAAAAAGGGTGCTGATGATAAAGTTGAAAGGTACAAAGAAAGAGTGGTGGAAAAAGGGTATTCTCAGATGAAAGGTATTGATTTCCATGAAATATTTTCACCAATTTTTAATCTTGTTTCTATTCATGTTGTGTTAGCACTAGTTACTTTACTTGATCTTAAGTTAGAGTAGCTAGATGTTAAATTTTTTTTTTTGCATGGAGATTTGGATGAAGAAATATATATGGAACACCTTGAGGGTTTTATTTAGGATCACAAAATAAGATTTGTTTGCAAACTCAAGAATTCATTGTATGACCTTAAGTAGTCTCCCATGAAATGGTACAAGAAGTTTGATTCATTCATGGTGAATTAAAATTTTACAAAATGTGAATATGACCATTATGTTTACTTCAAAATTTCAGAAAATGGTATACTCATTATCTTGGTGTTATATGTTGACAATATGCTTGTATCAAGAAAAATCATGGTTGATATTAGCAGGTTAAAGGCTTAGTTGGCTAGGATTTTTTATATGAAGGATCTAGGAGAAAAAAAAAAATTTGGGCATTGAAATACATAGAGACATAAAACATGGTAAGATTTGGATTTCACAACAGAAGTATGTGGAGAAGATGCTTATGAGATTCAATATGAATAATGTGAAAGTAGTAAATATCCCTTTGGCTTACCATTTTAAACTTTCTTCAACTTTATGTCCTAGTAATAAAGAAGAAAGGGATTATATGTCTCGTGTACTATATGCTAGTGCAATTGTGATTTTAATTTATGTGGTGGTATGTACAAGACTTGATATTTCACATGTCATTGGTGTTGTCAGTAGATACATAGTAAATCCAGGAAAAGTGCATTGGGAAACAATGAAATGGGTGTTTTGATGTATTAGAGGAACACATGCTCATTGTATCACCTATAATGGTTGCAATGATTCAATATGTGGTTATGTTGATTTGTATTTTGAAGGTGATTTGGAAAAAAAGAGATCTACTTTAGGTTATGTATTTACTCTTGTAGGAGGACGTATTTCTTGGATGTCAAAACTTCAAAACATAGTTTATTTTGTTAAGCCCTAATATTGGCTCATCACCCCTTAATTGGGGCATATTAGATTAGTAATGTTATTTTATTTATGTCGGCTTTAGGCCATTAGTTGTAATTTATATTAGTAATGTTATTTTATTTATGTCGGCTTTAGGCCATTAGTTGTAATTATACCTCCTAGTCTCCTATATATACCAAGGAGACATTTTCATTTTGAATCATCTGGTACTTGAACATTTAGGTGGGGTAAAAGGAGGTTTCCCCCTCGAAGAGGCGTATTATCTGAAATTATCTCTTTTTCAAGGCGTTGAGTACTTTTCCTAAGGTTTTTCTATGCTATATTGATGTTTGGTTCTTAACATATGGTATCAAAGCTCAAGGTCTTGGGGTTTCAGTGCTACATCTGAGACATCGTGGAAGTTTTGCTATAACATTTTTTCTACAATGTTTCAGAAGGAACGGCTTGTAGGGTATTTTGAAGACAGATCAAGGTACGTTGGGTTCAAAATTCAGCTCCTGAAGCCTTATACTTTCAGAGATACAACCTGTACAAGATAGGGTTTTGGAATCATCTTGAAATGAGTCATTGCAGAAGTTTCGCTATAAATTTTTTTAAGTAACGTTTCAGACCTTGAACTATGGAGGAAGTTTACAAAAATTAGTATTGTATCTTTGGTAAAAATTTAAGTTTCAGGGTCATATTAAATTTGTAGATACACCCTGTGTAAGATAGGGTATCTGACTAGCCCTATTGACTAGTCTCAAGAAGGTGTTCCAGGTAAAACAATCATAACTTCTTCCTAGAGTATCCAAATTGTGCGAGAATGGTTGCATTGGATCATGGACAGTCTGTAGTATTTTGGGTGGGAGATTCAGAATTTTATATCAATTATTTTGTGTGGGGCGCACTATACAAGTGAGATCTCTTGGAAAGGCCAAAAATTGACAAGTTGTGGGGAAGTTACCTTAAATTCCACTTGGAACATCCAATTTTGATCACACCTATGGCATTGCAGAGAAGAAATATCAGAGAAATACATAAGAGAAAGTTTCATACCCAGAAGAGCCAAAACTTGGGAGATACAACAAAAGAAATATTGTCTAGCAGAACCACCTCAAAATCAAGGTTCAAAAGTGATACTTGGCCAACATGCCACCCAAAAAGGGAAATTCTACACCAAATAAGCCTCTAGAAAATCCTACTTGGACTCT
>ML786367.1:231191-273135 GCA_009831015.1 Picea engelmannii | reverse complement strand
GTCTAGGTGACAGAGAAGGTGCACTCTCCTGGGGTGGAACAGGCATGTGGGGAATGAGGGTCTGTGTGCAGTGAGCGTGGGAGATTCCTGGGAGAGCTTCTTCCTGGTGAATGTGTATGTGTTATCTTCCCTGTAACCTCAACCTAGCCTAGGATTCCTTGCCTTGGGGTGGAGCTCGGTCCCATCTCGGGGGTGACCTACTGTTGAGCTGATGAACAGTGTGGTCTAAGGCTGGGAGGTTCGTGGAAGGCCTGCACTTGGTTGGTGATTTCTACAGCTGATAAAAGATAATTATTCTGAATTATGTTTTGAACATGTTTTGGCACGACTGTGCTGTATATATTATCATGTTTTCCGCTGTGTGTAAATGAAGTGCCGCTGAATACTATGACTTGTTTAATTATAGCAGTACCCATATATTTTACTCTGAGCTTGAGTGTGTTTAATTATGTTAAAAGCATTTGCTTATGATTTCAGTATGAATTATGTAAATATCCATGTATAATGGTAAACTGAGAGTTTTGGAAACCTCGGTAGTGAAAGGGTACACTACACCTAGTCTCTTATGCAGCTGGGATCGGTCTGTGTGGGATCACCTTGGTCTCCTATCTTCTCTCATCCATTAATTTTTGTGGTATGATATATCTCCTATCCTGTTTCACCGTGGTCTTTGTGGGGTTGAGGTCTGATATCCTCTCTCTTATTGTTGTGCTTACTATGGGGTCAAGTTTTGATCAAGGTAGAAAATGGTTGCGAGTGTCTCCTCTACTCTATGCATGAGGGCCTAGGATCAAGCTTGGTAAAGGTTATACACCAAGGATCAATGTGTAAGAGTATAGGGATTAGTTAAGGTTATATAACAAGGATCAACCAAAATAAAGGTGCTTGAATATTCATGCTTCCCATGTTTTGACAAAAAAAAAATGGCTCATTTTACTATAAACATTGGTGTAATTTACTAATATGGCCCATGGAAAGGTAAATAATGTGATTCATTTGTCCTATAAAATATTTTCCTAATAGAAATTGTCTCTTTTTCATTTGACATGATATTGCATGCCTTGAAGATTGGATAACATACCTCATCACCAAGATTGTTTTATGCAGATCCCTAAAGACCAAGAGTCATTTTTATGGGAATATCAAGTCAACTAACCATCACATACTTGAATAAGAATACGATGGAGATATTTTTAAGAGTGAAGTTGTAATATGAGTAAGTTTCCTAGTTACTCTATTGCAAGGCATTTATGTATTTGTTGGTAAATATAATATGTGTAGAAATCATGATGGGACTACTATAGTTGCATCTCATCCTCCTCTAAATTTGTTATAGAAATCATGATGGGAATACTTCAGGTGCATCTCATTTTTTACCTGGTTTTCTTTCATTGAGAAACAAGCTCTATTTTTCGTCTCGACGGATTTCATGTCATGTCCAACATTTTGACCCTTTTCTAGATTAGGACCTAACCCATATTTTTCAATGTTGTTGTTGTTAATGATGAATATGATGCTTATTATGACAATGATAATGGAAATGACAATGATGATGCTAACAAAAGAAATGAAAACAACTAAGGCCCTCTAGGCACAAATCACATGAGAGTAATGATACATCAAAAAAATGAGAGGCATTTATATGGGGACACTTCCATTGTCGTCAAAATTTACATTTCTATGGGGACACTTCCATGGTATTTGTATTGCACCTATATTGTCAATCCTATTGGCCATGATTCTATCAACTAGGTTACATATCTTGGGGAAATATTCCTGGCCACTTCCCCTCATCCCAAGGATGGTATCCAGGGTAAAACATAGATTCTGCAAGGCATAAGGTCAGGTCAAAATCTCATGGATATGTCGTTATATAGGTCATAAAAAACCTACTCACTAAGAAAAAATACGTTACAAAGTGGGATTTGAACTTGGGTGGCAAGGGTAGTAGTGGATCATCTCAATTATTAAAGGTCAAGTACCTCACAAAAATATTGGTACATTTCATTTAGTTAGCATCTCCTAATCTATTGAGAGACTAAGGGGTGCTACAAATATTCAAATATCTACACTTGGCATTTTGTACTATATCATCCTTAGACCCCCTTTATCACTTATTGAAAATTATTTCACTTTCCTAACATTACGATGATAATAACAAGGTTATCTAGGTTCGACATTAGTTATTTGGTATTAGAGCTCGAGGTTTATAATTGTTAGGAGTTTTTGTATAGTCATAAAATTATTTACAATGGGTTTGGGTTATAAGGTTTATTTATTAGGAGATATAATTATTATGGAATAAAATTTATATGTGGGATAGGGTCTATGGGGTTATGGGTTTTATAGGTTGTGTTTAGAGATGATATGAGTTAGGTATTATAGAGGCTATTGTTAGAATATTGAGACATCTGAATAAAAGTACAACAATATTAAAAACACAAACCTTACTAGTCTATCCTCCTATCCATATAACGATAAAATTTAATCATAATAAGAAAGAGACAAGAGAAAAAAATTACACCAGATATGCATGGTAAAACCCTAAAATGGGGAAACATCCATGAGAAGGTATTGCCTTCTTTATTCTTCATAAATATCCAATCTTACACTTGAGATCCCACACCCTCCATCTTCACATCATTCCAATGTATATGATCACTATGTGATCCTTCATTCAAATGTACCTCATGGGTATCTCTTACTTCTATTACATACCAAGAGGAAAGAAGGAATTAAATCCCAAAATACATGTGAAATAAATGTAATTTCACCTCTTTATATAATGAATAGTAACAAGATTATATTACTTCATGATTCATGTGGATAACTATTTACATAATATTAGACATTATTACCTTCCAAATTAATACATTCCAACAATACCACACAATTCATCATTATATATTCTAACAACTATAGGAGTTAATGGATAAGTATTACTTTTTTCAGGGATTAGTATTTAGAAGGTGTTAACAATTATATATGTTAGAGGATAGAGGTTATAAGAGATAATGATTATATATAGGGTTTATGGAATATTATGTGTGTCATTAGTTAGGAACTATAGTGGTTAGTGGTTACAAAGTCTAATGGTGAAGTTAGGGGTTAAGGGAAATAAGAATTACATTTCATGGGTTATAAGGTTTAAGGGTTATAATTATTAATGTTTATAGTGGTTATTTGTTAGGGGTTATATTGAATACACAACACACCCTTCAAAAATTTTCAGTTTTAGGGTACCACTTTCTTTTTGTCATTTTTCATTTCCTTGTGTTTTTTTTTTTCATGAATTGAATTTTTTTGTTTTCCTTAAGTTGATGCATTTTTCTCTCATTTTTATTCATATTAAAAAACATTAATAAAACTCCAAAAAATCCTCATGATTGCACAAAAAAGGAAAAGAAAAGAAATAATAAAGGGCTTAAAATGCAAGTTTTTTTTAGAGTACTGAAAAGCCATTGGGGTTCGGGGAAAAATAAAGAGGTAGAAACCTATCGAAACTCTTGATATCGATGTGTTCCTCCAGGAAATTTCCAATGAAATATCGATGTCTAAAGAAATTTGAGCAAGTTTAAAATAAAACGTGTCAAGAAATTAATCGATCCCTGATAAGCCATCGATCATCGAAGAAATTCATTGGAGTCTTAAAATAAGGAAGTAAAAGATTTCTCCAATTGCCGATAAGCCATTGTGAGTTGACAAAAATCATATGAGTTTGAAAAAGAAAAAAATAACTTTTCACATTGATGATTAATGAATCATTTAACATGAAAAAATCTTACCAGGTGTTGAAGACGTACCATCATGAACAAGGATGAATCCTAACCATTGAGATTTTCACATGATTTTTTTCCACCTTGGTGACCGTACAATTCAATGTCACCTTCCATGTCACTAAATTTCGTTCATACCTACCATGTCATCTTGCCACGTCACTTTCGATGTAACTATACAGATACATGTTAGCTACCATGTCATCTTTTGTATGGACAACCTTCCAGAAAATTTATAAGGCAAAAGGTGTTGATAGATTGTCAATGTTTTAGGTTTCTCACCGATTTCAATGAATATGAAAATGCATGCCGATAGAATAAAGATAATATACTCTAAATATTCCTTCAGGGGTTTGGGAAAATTATTGAATAACAAAGTTTTATAAACTATCGATACACACATCCACTAACTCCTGATAAGTGAAACAAAGCGTGCCAAATGAAACTATTTTTGAAAGCATCTATAAGTTAGAAAGTGACATAAATATGTGCCGCTAGTCATCGAAGCTGGTTTGAATTCATACAT
Organism: Picea engelmannii; assembly: GCA_009831015.1. Lineage (NCBI taxonomy): Eukaryota > Viridiplantae > Streptophyta > Pinopsida > Pinales > Pinaceae > Picea > Picea engelmannii. The sequence continues at coordinate 268,833 of ML786367.1, read as the reverse complement.
AACAATTAATGGTGGCATTTAAACCTACAAATATTTAAGATATTGTTGAAATGATTAAGTTTGTATTCATAATTTGTCCCTAGAAGATTTAAATTTGAGATCTTGTTTTAGATCTTGTTTTTATTGATGTTGTTTGAGATCAAGTGTCTAAGAATTCACTATAGAGAAGAGTTGTGTTTGAGGCTAATTGATTGACTGGGTTGTTTTCTGCATCTAGTTCTCCACGTCATCAATTCTGGTAAGTTTTTTTCTATTAATATTCTTCTTCAAACAAGGTTGCATCCAACACTTCAACATCAATTTTTTTTAAAATTGGGATTCAAATAAATCGATAATGGCCTAATGACTGGTTTATTTGACAGGAAATTTTTTTCCAAGAAGAACTACCTCTTGATAGTCCCCAATGACATCAAAAGGAAAAGGTATCCATCTTGGTTAAGAATCCACTCCTATACCATTGGAAGGGGTGGATCCATTGAAGAATGTAGAGCTGATAATAAAGGTTCCTTTTAAACAAGGTTTTCATTTAGCCACCTTTATGAAGAGATATCGAGCCAACTACTTGAACTGAGGTTCTCCTTCATACTTGGAATAAAATTTTCATCAAATTCAAGGATGAGGATTACCTTTCATAAACACCGCACAATGGATCCAACCATCAGGGCAATAGATGATTAGGTTTTCTCGAATGTTTTATGATCCCAGCTAGATATGGTTGCAACAATGTCTCTCGTATTTCAATGCATCAAAGAATTATAATGGATTATTAGCCATGATGACAGTAAGAACTACATAATTAATGATGAGCAAGGGAAGTGCGTGGGAAAATTTCTCCTTATTGAGATTAAAACGTATTACAAGATTCCTAAACCTGACCTATTACTCAACAATGATTTCATGGTAGAATTTCATATGCAACATGATTTGGGAAAACTAGTGGCTATTTGGTGGAAGGAAGACATGAAATTGTTCAATAGGTATTTGGGATGGTATAATGTAACAAAGATAATGGAACCCTATATGTATGTTATGACCTTGATTTTCCTACAATATGGCGAGAAGGATTGCTCATGGTTCACTGAGGCTTGGATGCCATTAACAAACATATTGGCTATTACTGGGAAAGTTTTCAATTGCGACACCATAATTGCAAAATAGCTTAGCGGCCAAATTTAACAGACTCAAAACCCTCTGCTAGGTGAAGTGCTCTCATTTTACATCGCCTCTTATTTTTTAGATGTTATGTGTGCCATGAATGTCTTCTTTGAGAGGAATTTAAGTTGGCATATGTTAGAACCACTTGTTCATGTATACTTCAACATGATGTGGGAGAATAAATATAAGAAGTCATACTCTATGATATGCGACCTATTCCTAGCTCAACTTTATTTCATCATATTTCACCAAGAATGTCCTAGGTTATCAAAATAAGAAAAAAATATCCCGTTGCATATGGGGAATCGATATATTGAAGAGAAACACACATACATAATATTTTTTGGAGAAACTATCTTCCCTCACTGTTACCTACATATGTCCATATGTCCTTGGCAAGATTGTCTTAGGTGAAATTTGTTACCAAACCATTCTTTAGGGGTTCAATGCTTCCTTGGTCAAAGACAAAAAGAGAGATTTTATTCCCTGTGTATTTCTGGGATATTACTTCGTTAAGGATAATTTCTGGGATAGTTAGGAGGGTTTAAGTAATGTAAAGAATAGATTTGACCCTGGTAGGTACCAAAGACATGACCCCAAAGGTATGGTTCTTAAGCATGTTGAGAAAGTTTTTGTTAATTGGCCTTACACCCATGAAAAATGGGATGAATAGGTGATCTGTAAACTTCCATGGAAATTCCACTAGAACATTCTTCACAACATATTTAATAAAATACTAAAATCTTTAGTATTATAGTTAGTTTTCCTTCAAATATCAGAATAATTAGTTATTGTTTTTCTACTTATGCATGAAATAGATAAAATGTACAAAATATAGAACAGTAAAATACAATTGCACCTTCCACAAATAAACGCAAGATATGACTCGGGAAACCCAATACAAGAGAAAACCTAGCTAGAAGGTGAGGCTACTCTGCTCTCTTTTCTTTGGTATAGAAATGATGTAAGTACAAAGAAAGAGACACTCTATTGGGAAGGAAGTTTTGGGAATAGAAAAATGAGAAGAGATGATGTACAAGGAAAATGTGTAGGATCAAGAAGATCAATAATATCAAGAAAGAAGAGAGAAGAAAGAGGAGAAGACGAGGGACATGAAAGAACACCTAGCTCAAAATATGGGAAAACAAGTCAAGCATGAGCTGTATCCATATCATAATGAGTTGTCACCAGCTGAGAATGAGTGGTAGCCAACTCATTATGCCCTAGAAAACAAACCTGATAAAAATGCATAATATCTAAAAGACCCATGAAGTTCGAGGATGATTTTGAGTAGTAGTTGTTGTTGTAGGTTGTTGTGTGTGTAAAGAAGCTACCAATGTAAGAATAATATTGTATATTGAACATCCATTATAGCACCAAGTGCAATAAGAATACCATAAATATAATAAAGAAACAAATATTTTGTAGACGTATCCCAGGAGGGGGTGAACCACAATAACTCTGTGTATAATTATGCTGTTAGATGATTATTCATGTCTGTATTGTGTTAATTCTTGTCTTTATTATGGATGAATTTTTATCTTTGCTAATATTGTTGAAAGATCAATGTGTAGTAGCCTTAATTGTATGCTTAACTACTAAGTGGCATGAATATAGGATGATATTCATATAAAATTAAGTAGAGAGTTTAGGTTAACTAGGATCTGGTGCGCAAAAGGATCTTATAGGTATGACAAAGCACATTTCTGTTCTTTCCCTCACCACTGCAGAATCTTGGTTCCTGTAGTCCCAATAAAGATACCTTGGGTGAGACTTCTCCTTCTTGTAGTTGATGTCGAAAGGGTCGGTATCTGTAGGGTTTTTTTGGACTAATTAACTTCAACTTGGGGTCTTGAACCTACCTACGTGTGTGCCAACAAATGGTTTCGTTGTTGGGACCTAGAAGCTGGATGTGAGGAAATTTTTTGGAGACCAACGAGGAAGGAGATAACCGAATGGATGGAACAAAAAGAACAAGAATTTTCTCAGAAGGAGAATAAAATCCCTCGTTTAAAGAATAAGAAATGGCTGCAAAGGTACGTGTACAAAGACTTCCATGAGATATTTTTCGGTGAATTTCCTAATGTTTTAGCAGAATGGTTGGAAATATTTGTGGAAAATACTGGTAGACATAGACCAACTGCACCAAATAATTGGACTCCTAAACTAGTGAGACAAGTGGAATCAGAAGACAACAAGACGTCCCATGCAGTGGAATTTAGGATGGATAGTATATTGGAGGCTACATAACCAATTTTTTCATAGACCATACCTAGGCTTACAGTGTTGAAGAAAAAGAATTCTTGAAGGGCCCGTGAGGTAGATTCATAAAATCATTAGCTACCAAGATAAATATGCTACTATGTGACAATGAAGTTATGGCGATGGAGTCAAAAAGCTAAAGAATTTTGCACCTAAGAAAGGGGCTGGGGTTGTTGGCCAGGAGATGACCCGAGGGTAGGAAAAATGGACAAAGGAAAGGAACACTAAGAATGCATGAGAAATATGAAGGGATATCATAAGGATAAGACGAATTTGGAGTTTTGTGCAGTGGGAGAAGGTACAAGAAAGTGAGAACTATGACTGAAGAGAGAGAGAAACACAGTGAGTACTCAAAAAATCTTGCAAATATCAGTATCATAGAAATAAAACAGACAGAGGGAGAAGAAGAGGATATCCATTTTAGTCTAGTGATAGAGGAACCAATAAGTCCTTCCTGAGTTGAGTCCAGGGTCAAAAAAACAACCTGATGTGCATCACCTGAATTTGAGACAACGTTCGAAGATATATCCAAAGAACTTATAATCAACAAAGGAAGTCATAGAAACAATAACCAGAGCAGTAGTAGTGATACAGGTAATCAGAATAAACCAACATCACTAGGAAGGGGTCCTACACACAACAACATGGAAGGAGTAGATAACACACTAAGATTAACGAAGTTCAAAGGAATTGGATATGAGGTTCCATAACAACATTTGTTCATATGTGAAACCATTTGGACTACAAATAATGTCCAGGACGATGGTGCAAGGATTGCACAGTTGACAATGACCTCTAGAGGAAGCATGCTAGTATGGTACATGAAGCTCCAAATTACTACACCAGTGGGTCAAAAAATGACATTATCAGAAATAACAAAAGAATTATTAAAATAATTCAAGAAACTAAATCCTGATTCATAATATATTATTGAGCTCAAGGAGATCAAAAGGTATAGATCGAGTCAATATGGGAATTCGATCAAATATTCAAAGATGTTATGGGGAGGTTAACATTATAAATACTCGTTCATAAAACATAGATAGTGGTTCATTACAGACTTTCTAACTCACATTCACAGTCCTTTAATACAACAAATGTTTACGTCACATTCATAGTCATTTTAAATTTCTATGAAGTTGGAAGCCTCTCCGGTCGAAGACAAAAATGAAATGGCACAGATTCAAAACCAACTAGCTACATTAAGAATTCAATTGGGAGAAATCATGAAGGGGAAGGAGAAACAAGAACAGTTCTGGTGCACCAAGTGTAGGATTGAGGGTCACCACAAAGATGAATGTCCAACCTTTTCATAGCACTTAGCTGCTAGAGCACCAAACTCACTACCATGAGGAGGATATTGCAAGATATGAAAAAAATGGGGACATAATCCCCATGAGTGCTATCTATTACATAAATATCAAAGTACCCCAAGAATCTTATTCTATATATTTGCAAATCAGTGGGACATGAAGACAAGGATTCTCATACATTTGATTTGATGAGGGAGTGCACATCAGCCATGTACAAAATTCATGAAGAAAATGCTACGATAGAAGGAGGAGGGAAGTATAATAATCCAAGAGAATTTAGTCAAGGAAACTAAGGAGGATTCAGTAGGGGTAGAGGTAGAGCAACCTTTGACAGAGGAGGAAGAGGCCCCATAATATGTTATAAATGTAACCAACCAAGACACATAGCGGGAGATTTCCAGGATCCCTGCATGAAATGCACTTACTGTCGGGCATTAGAACATGCAAAAAAAGACTATCCACACTTGTTGGAAAAATGACAGGCCAGAGGTACTCAAAACCATAACCCAAACATTCAAAATATATCAACCGAGATAAGGGATGAAGGACCCAAAATTGCAGTTGTTACACATGGAGGAAACAAAACAAGGATAGATGCAATCAATGGAAGGAGACATGCTGAGCATTAATGGGTAAGGAAGTCAATAGTACCCATGCCAAAATTTGATCCACGAGACAAAAAATAAACCTATAAAATGATGAGGGAGGAACTGTTGCGACAAGAGTGGGAAGCGTCAACATCTTCTGTACTATATATGGTCGATAGGCTTCCCAATGAGGACCATACCATGAACAAAGGATCATTAGAGACGGTAATTACCTTAGGAATTTTTTTGAAATGTTTCCTAGAGTTGGTCGAAGATGAAAAGGCATTGCATACATTATTCTCTATGATTGATCACTACTCTCAAGGAATATCAGTCCCTACTGAAAAGAAAGTAGTGAACCAACTACTGTGCAAGAAAAGAACCAACAAAGAGTTCATGTTTAGTGCGTAGATTGGAGAATATGAAATAGACAATGTGATATTAGACTTAGGGTATGATGTGAATGTGATACCTAAGAAGACATGGGAAATCATGGGGAAACCCGGTTTAGTTTGGTCACCCATTCAATTGAGACTAGAAAATCAGTACAAAATAATATCTATTGGTAGATTAACAAGAATACCTGTGAATATAGATGGAGTGCACAACGTCGCATATTTTTAATTTATTGAGATTGCGAACAAAAGTCAGCCATACCCAATGTTAATTTGACTAAAATGGACTATTTATAACCAATCCATTATCAATTTAAAAAGGCGAGAGATGATATTTGAAGTAGGAAAACAGAAATTCACTACGCCATTAGACCCAAAAGAAGGAAGGAGGTACATACAACTAGCAAAGGGCGATGAAATTGATAACCTCTACAACATGAATTCAAGGATAAACGACTATGTTAACCCCACCATAGACAATGCACTAAGTTATAGAAGCATCCATTTGTGTACATCAAACTCATAAGCGAGTATGGAAAACTGACAATAGAGGATGCATGAAGTCTCAACACGACGATGCACACACATGACCAAATCAATATGATGGAATGGAATAGAGTTATGAAAACCACATGAGTATGATGGGTTGACAGATATAACAACATTTGTACAAATATTTGAAGCATAGGTACTGGAGAAACAAAGTCTACTAGCACTGGACATTGTATTGAAAGCTACCCCAATAATATGGTGGGATACACACAAAGAAAACATAGAAGATTGGCAACAATGTAGGAGACTAATCCAGGTGAAGTTAAATACTGATGAGGAGGCCATGAAGCATAAGTATATAGGGGAAGGGAACCCAACATATCATGTTGTGCAGTGTGAAAAAACATGGAAATCAGTCCCAAGGAAAGAATGGACACACATGTTCATACATACCCTAGATACCATCCCAAAGAACTAGTACCTAGAACTGGAGATGCACAGAGATACAACCGAATTGGAGTACATAAATCAAAGGTTCTAGGAAACATTTAACTTTTAGAATGAGTCTCCCCTAATAAGTACAATGATACAGGGGATTAAAAAAAATCTTCACCGAAGAAGAAGTAATGGAAGTAATACCTGTATGCGACACACATAACGCCTCTATGATGGTTCATGAGCTTTTGGAATTTTACAATGTGACACAGGAGGATCAGGATGATCAATGTAACACCATGGGTTTCGAACCCCCATTTTAAATAATGTATTTTGACAATGCTGAGAGGCCTGAGTGCCCAAACAATTATTAAAGGGCAAGTATGCCAAATAAATGTAATGTTTTGATCATTATTAATAATAAACACATCGCTGGCTACTAGACGGAAAAGGACTAGAGTTATAGGGGGCTATGATTCCACACGAGAGGGGGATTGAGGGGATAAATTTTCATTCCTATGTTAATTACCCTTTTTTCCTAATGGAGGGGATCGATTACATGAGCTTCTTGGGGAAGGCCAGGAGGTTCTTGATTCCCCATGAAAATACTTAAACCCATCCCTGCTCTGATTGTGGGGTTGGTCGTTGGCTCATCCGCTCCTTCACTTCTGCATTTAGTACAATTATTTTCCTCACGCCCTTCCATGCACTCACCTACCCATCCATTGATCCATCCCCACCCGCATCTTGTCTTGGAAGAGGGGAAAGGAACTGTTGAGAATTAGCCACGGGATAGTTGTCTGTAATGGTCACTGGTGCAATCCAGCCATGACCTGGGGCCCGCATGTTTGATATGCATTGGTCTATGCCCTGTTTTGCTCACAATTGTGAGTCCTGAGAGTTCCAACATTTAGATTCTGGACCAGCTATGTTGGAGGCCCTAGAAAAAGGATAAGGACTGCCTGAGAGACTGCGTGGCAGAGAAGGGTGGAGGTCCATTCCCTTGGGCGGTATAGGCTGGGTAGAAGAGAGTTGGGTACTTGGATTGTTGTGGGTGTTGGGAAACCTGTGAGAGCTTGAGAGATAATTGGTTTGGGAACCCAAGTACACTCTGGAACCGTCCTTGTGGATTCATAGCCCTGGCTCAGGGGTGACACTACTGTTGAGATTTGGAGCAGTGGTGTCTACGGTTGGGTGGAACGTCCTTGGTCTGTAGCCAGTTGGTGTAGCCTTTTTATTAAGATAAGTTCTCTTTGTTGTGATATTATTATATGTGTATGAATGCATTTCGCTGTGTATTTTTAATTATCATTTAATTGAATCTTTAGAATATGCATGCTTGTTGACTACTGTTGTGCATGCCATTAAAGTTTTTTCTTCTATGCATCCTGAAATTTTAAAAAGGTATCAGTAAGAGAAAGAAGTCCAAGGGAGGGCTTGTAGGTAGCATGCCCCAACCTGTGGGTGGTTGGGGATGTTACAGATCAATATCAAAGATTTTGGTTGAATCACCGGGCCGGTATGGGCCAGGTTTGTTGGTCAGAGTCTCGGTTGTCGAGATCAAATTCTGACCGTGAAGTTGAAAAGCTCAGGAGGAATGGAATTGTAGAATCTACACAGGATATAGAACGTCAGAGACCTGTTGTAAGGGGTTCGAAGGATCGTGATCGTCCCTCTTCAAATTTAGGAGTGATCACCACTGTAGGATCAGGAGAGATCCGGGATTGTTGGATCAGAGGACAGGTGAACAAGGGTTGTCCGATGAAAAGGAAGTAAGGGATAAGTTCACAGTCGTCAGATTCCATTGAAGAGTGAGATCAACAGACATGAGGAATTGCGGGGAACCAAGTTGCACGAGAGATAATTTCCCAAGGTGGTCCCACAATCCAAACCATAGTTTCACCAAGGGTTTACATGTCAACATCAGGAGAATTGCGGGGTGAAAAACGGGTTACTCCAAACCATCGATGCGTGCCCCTGCAAATTGAAAGGCATGCAGTGATGTGACTTGCTAGTGGTCGAACATCGAAAATCCATATAGCTAAAGTAGTTTGGGGCCATCCATCATCAAGGAGAGACAGGTGGCACGAGATCCACAACTTCAAAAGTTGTGGATGAGGAGGAGGTGAAATAGCCGAAGTAGATCTTGACCGTCGATCACCAAGAGGTATGTGTCAGCAGATCAATAACTCCAGAGAACTCTGTTCGAGAGGCTTTTAGTTGATATTTGAAACTCTTGAAGGCTGGAGAGCCGAAGTAAATCTCAAGTGTCAGATCATCCAAGGTGAATATGGGCCTTCTGATCCAGAAGAGATGTGGCTTAAATATGTGGATTTCGGGTGAAGGCCCAAAGTAAGCCTCAACCGTCCAATTCAAGGGTACATGCGACAAAATCCGATGTACTTCAAGGAGGTTTGAATTTTGAGATTTCTGAAACCCGAAGATCAAAAGGATCTCAACCATTGATCTGTCGAGAGGCACGTGTCACCAGATCTAGGGCTTCAGATAAAAGCCAGTGGGGCCAGCTAAGTTTTGAAATTTGAGATTTCTGAAGTCCGAAGACCCAAAATGAGCCTCAACCGTCAGATTCAGGAGGAAACGTGGTGCAAATTGGTGGAGTCTGAGTGAATACCAGAAGCGAATCTTAGTCATCTGATCCAGGAGGACACATGGCAATAGATTGGCCAGTTCGGGAATTCGGAGTTCGGGAGAATTGGAAGTGTTCTAGTATGGAGACTCCCAAAGTCCCAAAGCTTGAAGAGCTGGAGTGATGGGGCACGATGACATCACCTAGAGGTGATGTGGATCATGGAATTCCTGAAGTGACGTGTCTTGTGAATGTCACTTGGGATGACGTGGACACATGGGATGTGTGCGATGTGTCAGTAAGTTTTGGGCATTTGGAGTATTGAAATGTCAGTTAGAACGTGACATGTGTCACCTACCTGATTGGGCCACATGTCCGCTTCTAGTATTTCACCACGTGGCGACAGATCGTGCAGTCCGAAGACTAGGCACTCTAGAGGGGAAATATGTGATAGGTTGTGTTGTGTCGAAAACTCTCAAAGGCCAGAGGACATATCGACCGTTGATTCTAGAAGACACACATCAAAGGATCATCGACTTTGGGTGAAATAACTCTAGGAGAAAATGCAGGAGGAAAGTTTTGAAACTTCTGAAGCCCGAAGAGCCAAAGTGATTCATAGCCACTGATCTGTGGGAGGACACCCGTCGGTAGATCATGAAATCTGGGTAAAAGCGTTCCAGGTGGATGAAAGCGAGGAAAGTTGAGACTCCCAAAGTGTGGAGTCCTGAAGTGGATCTCGATCGTTGATCGTGAAAGAGGACGAGGACCATTGATTCAATCCTGGATGAAAGTTATGAAGTCCCGAAGCTCTGGACAAGTGATTTTTAGCTAAGCGCAGGGTCATGGCCATGGTCATATGCAGATTGAGAGTTGAGGGAAGGAGGGCTAAGGGCCAAATTAGTTGTCTTAGAGACATAAAAGTGATAAGGAAGGATTTAGCCGTGGTTTCTAGTCGTGGTCACCTAAGAAGGTGGTTTGAGGGAAGCGCCTGTGCAGGATGAAATTCTGTGTTAGCCAAGGATAACAAGACACTGTTGTTTTCAAATAACGGGGATATGATCTCCATGAACAAAAAAAAGAAAGAGACTTGTAGCATGGTTTGGCAATTTTGTTTATCGTATGCATAATTCTAACAAAATGGTCGCTTTCACATCTTGCAGAATTAAGGGGTTTAAACACCTCAACTCAGGATGCGTATTGAGGAAATGGAAGAAGTTGAGGGAGCCTATAGTCATGATTAGGAGGCCAAAGGCTAGCATACCATATTTGGTAATGCAGAGATAGAGTCCAATGGATGCAAGGGAAAAGGAGAGTAGGAAATGTTAATAGAAATGGTAAGAAGCCTGAAGATGGAAGTGCAGAGCTACAAAGCAGACAACGAGAGACTAATGAGAGAGAAAAGTCAGATGAATGCTTGAGTTTTGTAGAGCTTAAATCAGTTGCAGAGACAAATGAAGAAGGGATCAAACTCAATACAAGAGGAAGAAGGAAGGTGCCATGAAAGAAGGGATGATCGTGGAAGAGCTGGTTATTCCAGAAGTGCTAACAGAGCTCATGGACACCACTCACCTCCTTACTCAGAAAGAAATTTTTATGCATCCGATGATCCCGTAAGCAGTCCAAAGGTGTCTTCAGTCAAACACCAAATACGGAAACACGAAATATATAGTTTGCAAGGAGAGCCGAGGAAGCTCAAGCTACCTTCCTTTGAGGGTGAAAGAGAAAGGGAAGATGATGCCGAAGCATGGTTGCTTGGGCTTAGGAGATATTTTTAGTTTCATAACTATTCATCCAACTTGGAAGCCAGGATTGCCACCTACCATTTACACAGGAAAGCTACAATGTGGTGGGACCAACTGAAGAAAGTGGAACATGTTAAAGAAAGTAGGATCCCTTGGAAGAAGTTCAAGAAGTACTTCCAGAAGGAGTACCTCTCAGAGCATTTCTATGATAAGAAAATGTAGGAGTTCTTTGAACTCTGGTTGGGAAGCATGACAATGGCAGAGTATGAGAATAAGTTCTTGGGATTGTTAAAGTATGTCAGGTTCATTGGTGACGAGAAAGTGAAAATACAAAGATTTCTAAGTGGACTGCCAACCTTTTATAAGGAAAATATCAAGTATGATGAGCCCAAGACCTTGAATGAAGCCATCAGGAAGGCTAAATACCTATATTATAAAGGCCAGGGAAGAGAATCTCTGTAGAAATCTTGGAAGGACAAGAAAAATGCAAAGTTCGATTAGGGGAGGAAAGGATTCAAACCTTCCTTCAATAGGAATGATCCTAATAGAAATCGTCAAGATTAGTATGAAAAGGGATATTTCAAGAAGGAATATTCCTTGGGAAAAAGGGGAATACCACCAATCTAATGCTGGGGATGCAAGGAATATCACCTATAAAAGGATTTCCCACAAAGAAAGGACAGAGTGAAGACTGTGCACAACATCCAAGAGGCTACAACAGTCGAAGATATGGGAAGAATCGATGTGGCTTTAAATGACCGACAAGCAGAGTACCAGTCCAATATGATCGAGGTGGAAGGTAAGATCATAAATCAGCCTGTTGCTATTTTGATTGATTCAGGAGCAAGTCATTGCTACATGGATCCTAAGATAGTGGATAGATTACATTTGGAGAAAAGTAAACTTGGAAAAGAAAGTTTGGTTTAGTTAGCCACTGGAACCAAAAGAAGAATCCATGATATGGTTAGAAGTTGTTCCATAAGTCTTAATGGCGTGAATACTAGTATGGATCTAAATATCATACCATTGGGGTCTTATGATATTCTGATTGGAATGGATTGGTTGGAAAAGCATCATGCTGTCCTAGATTGTCATAACAAGATATTTAGATGTCTTGATGGAAATGGAAAATAGAGCATTGTGAAAGGATTCCCAAGACTCATCTCTATAAGGGATATTTTAGCCTTACAACTAAAAAAATGTTTTAGGAAAGGATGTCAATTGTATGCAGCTCATGTGGAAGAGCCAGATAATACAAAGGGGCCAATCCTTGAAGATTTATCGGTGCTACAGGAATTTGAAGATGTATTCCAAGAAATACCAGGATTTCCACCAAGGAGGGAGATAGATTTCTTAATTGATTTAGTGCCAGGAGTTTCCCCGCTGTCAAAAACACCTTACATAATGAGCACACCAGAGTTAAAAGAATTACAAATGTAGTTGGAGGAATTGTTGAAGAAATGGTACATACATCCAAGTGTTTCACCTTGGGGAGCACCAATACTTTTTGTCAAAAAGAAGGATGGAACCTTCAGGCTGTGTATTAACTTTCAACAGTTGAACAAGTACACTATAAAGAACAAGTATCCTCTACCCCGAATTGATGACCTCTTTGATCAACTAAGAGGAGAAAAGATATTTTCAAAGATTGACCTGAGGGAAGATTACCATCAGGTAAGAATCAAGGAAGAAGACATTCATAAGACAACCTTTAGGCCCAGGTATGGGCATTATGAATTTGTAGTGGTGCCATTTGGACTGACCAATGCACCAACTGTATTCATGTGCTTAATGAATGACATATTTATAAATTATTTGGATAAGTTTGCCATAGTATTCCTGGATGACATACTTATCTATTCTAATTCTGAAGAGGAGCATGAACATCACTTAAGATTGGTATTGAAAGTACTGAGAGAACATCAGTTGTATGCCAAGTTGAGTGAGTGTTCTTTTTATCAAAATAAGATCCATTACTTGGGACACATAATTTCAGAGAAGGGAATAACAGTAGATCCAGAGAAGATCGACTCCATTAGAGGATGGCAAACACCTAGTAATGTGTCATACGTCAGATATTTTATGGTATTAGCTGGCTACTATAGAAGGTTCATAATAGGGTTCTATAAGATTGCTCATCCCACCACTTCTTTGCAAAAGAAGGGAACTAAATTTGAATGGACACTCAAGTGTGAAAATAATTTTAATATGTTGAAGTAATTACTTACTAGTGCACCTGTGTTAAAGATTGCTGACCCAAATGAAAGTTTTGTGGTATGTACAGATGCATGTAAGGAAGGACTTAGGGGATTCCTCATGCAAAATGGGCATGTCATTGGATATGAGTCTAGTAAGATTAAGGAACATGAGAGGAACTATGCCATGCATGACTTGGAACTTGCTGCCATTGTTCACGCCTTGAGGAAGTGGAGGCATTATCTCACGGGGAAGAAATTCAAATTAAGGAAAGCCCACATTGGCCTGAAGTATATTTTTGAACAACCAACATTGAATGCTAGGCAAACAAGATGGCTGGAATTTTTAAGTGAATATGACTTCAATATCAAGCATATCAAGGGCAAGGAGAATAAATTTTCCAATGCACTTAGTAGAAGAGTGCATACCATGCATGCTACTGCTGTCAATATGCATCTGTCAGACTTGAAGAGAAGAATTTTAGATGGTCTTGTTAAAGACCAGCATTACCTACAGGTAAAGGAAAGCTTACAACAAGGAGATGTACATAAGAAAATAAAGGAGTATGAGATAAAGAAAGACGGATTACTCATGCATAAAAATAGAATCTATGTTCCTAGTTCTGGAGAATTGAGGAATTTGGTACTAAAGGAAATGCATGCTGTTCCTTATGCTGGACATCCCGATTACCATAAAATGATTACAGCAATAGGAAGCAAGTTCTTTTGGCCGGGAATGAAGAAGGATGTTGTTGATTACATCGCTCGATGTATGGAATGTCAGAAGGTGAAGGCCGAGCATAGGAACCCAACGGGGTTGCTTCATCCATTGCCAATCCCAGAGAAGAAATGGGAGGTGATCACCATGGATTTCATTATAGGATTACCCATAACGAATAAGCAACATGATTCAATCATGGTGGTGGTTTAAAAATTAACAAAGGCTGCTCATTTTGTTCATGTGAAGACAACACATACAATGGCTAATATTGCAGAAATTTTCATGAAGGAAATTGATAGGTTGCATGGGATACCTAGGACAATTGTCTCAGACAAAGATACAAAGTTTACCTCCAATTTCTGGAGGAGATTGTTTAAAGTATTTGGCACAAATCTAAAATTTAGCACATCATATCATCCCCAGACAGATGGGAAAACATAGAGGGTCAATCAAATAATTGAAGACATGCTGAGAATGTATGTGATGGATAAGCCATCTAAGTGGGAAGATTACTTACACTTGGTTGAGTTTGCATATAATAATGGGTATCAAGCTTCATTGAGAATGAGCCCATTTGAAGCCTTGTACGGTAGGAAATGCGATACTCCAGTAAGTTGGGACAACCCAGCAGATAGAGTGGTACTTGGGTCAGAGTTGCTGAGGGACATGGAAGACCAGGTGGTTAAGATCAAGCAGAATTTAAAGGAAAATAAGCATAGATAGAAATTTTATGCAGACAAGAACAAGATAGCTAGAGAATTTAAAGTAGGGGAGCATGTACTTTTGAAAGTGAAGCCCAAGAAAAGATCTTTGAAATTGGGTAGTTGTACAAAGTTGGCAGCCAGATTTTGTGGTCCATTTGAAATATTGGACAAAATAGGGCCAGTTGCATACATGCTTGCATTGCCTGCTTCCATGAATGTGAATAATGTATTTCATGTATCTTTACTAAAGAAATATGTACATGACCCTAACCATGTTATTGATTGGCATCTGATTCGGGTAGAGACAGAGGGAGACTTTCAGGTTCATCCAGTGCGGGTATTGGACAGAAAGGTCAAAATGCTCCAGACTCGAGTTATAGAGCTGGTAAAAGTTTAGTGGAACTGCTATGGTCCTGAAGATGCTACCTGGGAGCATGAAGATGCCATGCAGGCAGAGTACCCTTAACTTTTTGAATAAATTTGAGATTTCGATCTCTATTTTGTATATGCGCAGAGGACAGTGCCAAGATAAGGGGGAGGGGATGTAACACCCTGGGTTTTGAACCCCCTTTTTAAATAATGTATTGTTACAATGATGAGAGGCCTGAGTGCCCAAACAATTATTAAAGGGCCAGTATGCCCAAGAAATGTAATGTTTTGATCATTATTAATAATAAACACATCGCTTGCTGCTAGATAGACAAGGACTAGAGTTATAGGGGGCTATGGTTCCACAAGAGAGGGGGCTTGAGCCGATAAATGTTTATTCCTATGTTAATTACTCTTTTTTCCTAAGGGAGGGGATTAGTTATGTGAGTTTCTTGGGGAAGGCCAGGAGGTTGTTGATTCCCAACGAAAATAATTAAACCCATCCCTGGTCTGATTGTGGGGTTGGTCATTGGCTTGTCTTCTCCTTCACTCCTTCATTTCATACCATTCTTTCCCTCACTCCCTTCCATGCACTCACTTACCCATATATTGATCCATCCTCACTTGTTTCTTGTCTTGGAAGAGGGGAAATGAAATGTTGAGAATTAGCCACGTGATAGTTGGCTATAATGGCCGTTGGTGCAATCCAGCCATGACCTGGGGCCTGCATGTCTAAGATGCATTGGCATGTGCCCCGTTTTTCTCACAAATGCGTGTCCTGAGAGTTCCAACATTGATATTCTGGACCAAATGTGTTGGAGGCCCTGGAAAAAGGAGAAGGAATGCCTAAGGGATTGCGTGGCAGAGAAGGGTGGAAGTCCATTCCCTTGGGTGGTACAGGTTGGGTAGAAGAGAGTTGGGTACTTGGATTGTTGTGGGTTCTAGGAAACCCGTGAGAGATTGATATCTGACTAGTTTGGGAACCCAAGTACACTCTAGAACCTTCCTTGTGAATTCATAGCCCTGGCTCGGGGGTGACACTACTGTTGAGATTTGGAGCAATAGTGTCTATGGTTGGGTGGAACATCCTTGTTCTACAACCAGTTGGTGTCACCTTTTTATAAAGATAATTTCTCTCTGTTGTGATATTATTATCTGTGTATGAATGTATTTTGCTGTGTATATTTAATTATCATTTAATTGAATCTTTAGACTATGCATGCTTGCTGACTATTGCTATGCATGTCGTTAAAGTCTTTTCTTTTATGCATCCTGAAATTTTAAAAAGGTATCAGTAAAAGAAAGAAGTCCAAGGGCGGGCTTGTAGGTAGCATTCTCCGGCTTGTGGGTGGCTAGGGATGTTACAATGAAGATTCCTACAATATCCAAGTACTGGAAACAAAAGGGGAATGAACAATAGAGGGCTCAGAGATGGAATCTACAACATACACATAACCAATCAAGACATGAAAAGTTAATATTGGGACAAAAGAATGGCCTACGTTTGCACATATAAGAGACTATTGGGATGAAGAAACCATAGAAAAGATAGCATATCTACTACACGAATACCAAGACCTATTCTCTACTACATTCTCAGAGATGAAAGGGATAGTGGGAGAGCTAGGAGATATGAGGATCCCACTGAAGCCAAGTGCTAAACCAATGAAATAAAGACCCTAAAGGTTGAATCCAAGATATAAATAAAAAGTAAAGGAGGAAATAGACCACATGCTAAAGGAAAGAGTAATCGAACCATTTGAGGGAGTCAGAATGGATAAGTCCTGTGGTAGTGCAGGACAAGAAAACATGGGGTATAATAATTTGCGTTGACCTAAGGAAAATGAATGACGCGTTCCTACACAATCCATTCCCAATGCCATTTACAGATGACGTACTTGGAAACTTAGGAGTTCAAGAAGCCTATTCATTCATAGATGGTTTTTGAGGATACCATTAGATAATAATTGTGCTGGAAGATAGATAGAAAACTACATTTGCGATAGAATGGGGAAGTTGTCAATACACAATAATGTCGTTTCGGTTAAAGAACACACCTGTGGTAGTTTCAAGAGTACCTTCCATAGTGTTTAATGAGTTTATTCACAAGTTTATCGAAATCTACTTGGATGAATCAACTGTATTTATCCTGTTACGAGATCATGTCAAATTGCTAAGATTGATGTTGGATAGATAGACAACATAAGATATCCTTAAACCTAAAGAAGTGTATTTTTTCCATTGTTTGGAATATTACTGGGACACGTGGTATGGAAAAAAGATGAATAGTTGACGCCACAAATATTTCAGTTATTTTGGACTTACAACCACCCACATCAGTCAAACAACTGCGTGTGACATTGGGTCATACAGGGTATTACAGGAAATTTATCAAAGGATACACACAAATTACAACCCTAATGGAAAAATTATTGAAAAGAGACATGAAGTTCTAGTGGAATGACGATTGTGAGAAAGGACTCAACACACTAAAACTTAAGTTAGTAATTGCATCAATCTTTGTTGTACCAGACTGGAAAAAGTACTTTCATGTACACGTGGATGCATCATCAATAACATTGGGTGTGATATTGTCACAACCAAGGTAGGGAGAGATAGATCACCCAATCACTTTTGCAAGCAGGAAACTATCAACAAAGAAGAAAAAATATACCACAACAATACATGAGGTATTGGCTATGGTCTATGCACTACAAAAGTTCAGACACTACTTACTAAGATCACACTTTAAGATGTACACAAATCATTCTACGGTTAGATATCTGGTCAACAAGCCAACGTTGGGGGGGAGGATTTGCAGATGGATCCTATTGTTCCAAGAGTACGGATTTGATGTAGTAGTAAAACCAGGTAAAATCAAGGCAGGATTGGATCACTTGTCACACATACTCTCAGGAGAAGAGGCATGAAACCTGAATGATATCTTTTCTGATGCACACCTATTTTCGGTTAAGATAGTGGATGATTATTTTAAAGACATTGTATAGTTATAAAGTACAGGGATGACCCCCTCAGACATGGAAGTCGTGTAGAAAAAATAGTTGGTAGTTAAGGCTGTGGAATACAAATTAATTGCAGGTAAGTTATATATATTTGGCACAGACAGAATACTATGACGCTGTGTTGTCGAACAAGAAATACCAACTATATTGGAAGAAGCGCACGATGGGGTAGTAGGAGAAAATTATACAGATAAATGCATTGTGCATAAGATCTTACGTGTAGGACTATGGTGGCCTACACTCCACAAGGACACAAAGGAATAATTTTAGACATGTGATCTCTGTCGAAGGGTCATGCAACCCTCTAGAAGGGTCGAGATTCCATTGAATCCACAAGTTACATTACAAGCTTTGGATAAGTGGGATATAAAATCCATTGGACCAATCAACCCACCAACAAGTAGATTAGGGGCTAGGTACATCATTACAACAATAAAATATCTAACTTGATGGGCATAAGCCGCACTAGTTACGGATTGGAGTGTAGAAAGTGCTACAGACTTTTTGTTCGAGAACATAGTAACCCGATTTGGATGTCCAAGAACATTGATGAGTGATAAAGGGACACACTTCATCAATAAAACCATAACATCTTTGACCAAATAATTCGAAATCCACCACCAGAAGAGTATGCCATATCGCCCACAGAATAATGGCATAGTGGAAGCATTCAATAAAGTCCGAAGGAATGCAATAACAAAAATATGCAATGTGGAAAGAGACGGATGTGACTTAAGAATACCTGTGGTATTATGGGCATACAAGAAAACTAACAAGAAGTTTAAAGGGAAAACACCTTTCAGGTTGGTATACATATAGGAGGAAGTAATGTCGATGGAATTTATTGTACCAAGCCTGCACATCGCAACTATCAAAGATCTTTCAGATTCAGGCGCAATACAAGAAGGACTAGGAAAAATGGTACAACTTGAGGAGGATAGAATTTCCACAGGGTTTCACCAACATGTGCAAAAGCATGGCATGACAGACACATTAATTTGAAAAAATTACAACTATGAGACTTGGTAATACTATATGATAGCAAGTTTATGTAACACCTAGGGAAGTTCCACATGCACTGGCTAGGAACATATGTGATCCAAGAAGTGACAGAGGCAGGTGTTGTGCAGTTGGAAACACTTAATAGAGTAGCACTGAAAAGAAGGGTGAATGAAAGTTGGCTAAAACTCTATCAAGAGGGCCAAAAATCTGCGCAATAAGAAGAACCACATGAAAAAAATGGAAGTGTGCACAGAAAACGACAATGGAAACCGTGCAGGTATGGGAAACTACCCTAATCAAGAAAACCCGACACAAAAATGGTAAATTCTGCAGTAGTAATTGCACTGTCCCACATGATGCGATAGATATTAGTATGAACATGGTGGAGGCGAGAGTTACATTTGGATAAGAACATGGCATTAAACTATTGTTATAACTAGACATACATCCACCACAAAGCCGAGTCATAAAACCATCATAATGACAGAGAGTAAAAGAAAAACGCCATCGATATGCATAATAGAGGGGCATTACATGGTGGGAATCCAAGAGTGGTTTTGGAAATAATGCACCATTAATGCTAACACTTATCATGCTATGGGTAGATGAGATAGTAGGGAAGGTGTGAAGACCAATGCACAATTGGCAACAGGGTATAAAATCCAACAAGGATACCAAAAGTGGGCTATTGTTACTTAGCAATTAAAGGAAAAATAGAGAGCATAGAGCTAGAGTGAGATACAAAGTTATAACAACATCCATAGCCGAGTTAAATATAGAAATGACACCACCCAAAGCCGTAGGAGAAACAACAACGATACCAAGAAAGAGTCGCACCAGAGCTGTAGCATCCAAACCTGAGATTGAGGAAACCCCGGGCGTATACTCATCGGAGTCGAGGTTCCCTCGTGAATACATACCGCCTAGGAAGGATTACGTCCCACCAATCACACTATAGAAGACTCCATGCTATACGATGGTGACCCCAAACATTCCAGAGGCAGCCATCATTGATGAAGACATTTTGGGGAGGGTACCTCAGATAAAATATGTTGACCATGACATTACTGACGTGGCAAAGTTCCCTGAAATTGTGCCCCACAAATACCTAGAACTCAAAATAGATCCACTTACACAACAAAGCATACCAATGGCCAAGGTCTGGGCCAAATGATTGGAGCGAGCATGCCTCCTTAACCTGTTTGAAATCCCTCACTTTGACCACAACAACAAAGTCAATGACTGTGTAAAACTCCTATTATATTGCATACATGGGGGGTACATGTGGCTATATAGGCTAGTTTCGATTGATACATACATGATAAGATGAATCATTTGGGCTTCCCACCTAGGGGAAAGACCATGACAGGTTATTTTCAAATAAAAAGAAAGAAAGAACATAGTCAGAGGCTATGCGAGTGGAGTTTCTCACAGTTAGGGGGGTGCATGGCTTGGATGTGCAAAATATCTGTGACACAACCATTCGAATAATGACACAGATGATAGCATGCAAGCTGCTACAAAAGTGCATAAAGCATCAAGTCCCAACATGGGTAATAGATACCATAAAGAAATGTGTAGAAGGAACTACAATGATGATGCAGGAGCATCGCCAACAACAAGCAAGCGCGGAGGCGGAAGACAGTCGGGACAAGCTCCAACGCATTTCATCACGTTGCAAAAGTGTTTTGAGATGTTTTGAAATAAATGTGCATATGTTAATGTAATAGTTAAGAGGAAGCACACTTAGATATTGTAAACAGATCTTGATAAATCCGCTCTCATCTGTAGTAGGTGAAGGCATTAATACATAATTAATGTGAGTAGGTATATTTAAATGCAGATTAGATAGTTTAGAGCGTAGGAGGGAAAATCGACTATAGACACCCTCATCTTGTATCATTGTAACATTAGCATGATCAATCGAGCATAGAGCATAGAGGAGAAGAAGAAAAGAGTTGTGTAGAAGAGGCTGTGTACAGAAGTTATGAGATTAATATATGAAGTTTTGACTCAGACTCATGGTGTTCTAATACTTTCTGTGTATACATGTTGAATGTTATGCTCATGGTTGTTTTACTTTTTCTGTTGTACATTTTCTGTTACGCTATGTATGAATGATTTCTTGTTGAATGTTTGAAATCTGAGAGAGAGAGAGAGAGTAAGGAATGAGTTTCAATTGTTTCTCAACCTGAGTGAGTAAAATCCCTACAAGGAGTGCAACGGAGTTTGTCCGCAAGGAGTGCGTTGACAAGGGTTCAAAGTTTTTATCTCTGAAATCTCAAGAGGGATAACATTGTTCTCATTCTCGCGGAAGTGAAAATTAAGCACAGGAGTTGTGAAAGGTGTGCGCAGGCTGAGTGAAGTCTCAAAGCTTACAACCTGAGGGAATTGTTGAAAGACTGCTATTGCAAAGAGAGTGCTTAGAGTCAAAGAATTCAATACTTGAAAGTATTTGAAGGGTTGCCGCAAGGAGTGCATGCAGGAGTCTTCTTGAAGACTCGAGCTATGAAGAAAGGTTCAAGAGGGATAGTGCCTTGAAGTTTTGGAAGGAAGCGTAGAAAATTTGTTTTGCAAGTGGACAAGTTCCGTGAAGGAATACCCTGTTCATTTCGTAGGAGTTGTCAAGGAGGAATTGGGCTGTCGGAATTCTCTGTGGAGAATTCGTGAAATTCCAAGAGCCGTCAGATCTTGCAGAGGAGAAGGGAAGTTACAGAAAGTATTCTTCAAGTGAAAGCTTAGGAGATATTGGACCATAGGATCCAAGTTGACAGGAGTCATTGGATCACTCGTGAATTCTCACTTCAGGGATTCACAAGTTGAAGGACCAAAAACCTTGCACCAAGATTCGCGAAATCGTGAAGTGCGAAGTCCCAATAGGGCGAGAAGTTCCATTGTGGGGCCGACATTAATAACGAGTCAGAATTCACCATTTTGGGTTTCAGCAGTTGGAGATTCGAGACTTTTGTCCCGAAAGTCCCGAAGTCGCGAGTTGCGATAGGGAGTAATGAGGAGTTCGAGATCTCGACACTTTGGGTGTCGGGATACAAAGGAGGCAACGTTTTGGGAAGTGAAGTTGCGAAGTGCCTAAGCTGGGCACGAGAGACATGTGGCAGAACCACAAGGTGGGGCCTGCGTGGTTGATAGGCAGACACATGTTGCCAGGAGGAAAGGAGTCAACACTCTGTTGACTTCTCCTGTCTCGGAGATTCACGGGATAAGAGCACGGGAGCTCGACGCTACAACTCACGAAATGGCGAGTTGTGAGAAGTGCGAAGGGAAGGTCAACCCTCGCTGATTTTCAAGTCTCAGAGGTTCACACGGGAAGAGCATGGAGGTTCAACCCTTCGACTTGCAAAGTCACGAAGTCATGATGGGAGCTAGTGCTTAGCCTAGCCGACGGTCACGCACAGAGGGTGCTGAGAGAAGGGAGTTATACCAATTTCGGGATCTCGGTTATCGCTATATTAGGAAGGAATATTCAAGGGTTTCGACTCGCGAACTCACGAGATTGCGAGTTGTGACAAGCACCTTTGGGAATAGGCCTTGGTCATAGTGCTGTGGTCGCTCAGAGAAGGTGGAGCTCACGCCTAGTGCTGTTTGCACAGGGGAGTTGCCGAAAGGACCTGTGGATCGATAAACAAAGATTCCAGTAGGGAATCAAAAGAGCCATTTTAGCTCAAGGGGAAATCAAACGATCCTGTAGTGGACCTTGACCCGAGGACCGATAGAGGGTTGGGGGTCTGCATCAAATGAGTTGGGCACCATTCTTACTGAACCAGTTCCTTCTGGACTACGAAGAAGGACAAGATAAGGGGATGGAGTTTCACTACCCTTGGCTCCTAATTTTGATTTACTTCACAACATGGGATGAGTTGGAGGACGCACAGTTCTTAGGGCTACGGGGGAAGCCATGCGTAGTGGAAAAATACTAGAATTTATGGTTTTCAAAAAATAAAAGGATGTAGATGGAAAACAACATAGAATTTTTTTTCTATGCTTAAATAATTCGACATAGTATCCAGAACGCATCGCGCATGTCACCAAAGCTGGTGGAGGGATATGGCCCAGTTGCATAATTTTGCGCAAATAGGCACCATATGTGAATCAAAGCATGAAATATCCAAGGGAGGAGTGGGCCCAAATGAAATATAAGATAAATGAAGAATACATCCAGCTGGTCACGAAATATTGGGATCCATACGGGAAGGTACCAACAAAAGAGGATGCAACGACACATGGGGGGAACATCAAAGCGACATAAAACAAAGATGTATAAATGAAACCTCCAGGAAATGACATAGAGGATGCACCTGGAAAACAAATGAACCTCCACAATCCATGCCTCAAACAGGGAGGAAATAATAAGACCAAATAATAGGTTCATTTACGTGGAAGAAGCAGAAGGCTCAAAATCCACAAGTCGTCTACACACTAACAAATGATGACATGGACATAATTGGATACCAGCTAAGGGATGTTGTGGAATAAGTCATCAAAGATACTACAAAGAAACAAGAAGCACTACAAATGAAGGTGAAAAACCAATGCTTGAGGCTACAACAGTTACTAGAGACAATCTGATTGACACCTATGCAAGGAGAAGGAATATACCAAGAAGGAATATTAGAGGAAGCATAGACCATGGTATCAACGCAACTGACAACATAGTGCATATTTCTCAAGCTCCCAGTAGAGACATCCGGATTACCCAACCCCAAAGTACAAGAGAATCTGCAAGGACTAAGTCACGTGGACTTAGTTGTCTCCCAGATGCCAATGGATTTATTACAAGGTTTGCACACAAGGATCATGTAGGAACTACATTTTTGGGTATACACCACAACCAATGAATTGGATGAAGCAGAAGTCGAGAAGGAGAAATTTCAGAAGAAATACACCACTACGCTACAAGAAAAGTGCGCACTAGAATAGTGAGTGGAACTCACAAAAAAAGGAGAAGAGAGAAGCAGATGGACATGCAGAGAAAGCCAGGAAAAAAAAGAGTGAATAGGAAGAAAAGCCTGAGAAATCCTTAAATGACAAAGTTGAGGCTAAAGAAAAGGCTGCCAAATCCTTGAAGGAGAAGGAGGAAGTCGAATAGATGGCATAGAAAGTCTAGGCCTCAATCCAAAAATTATACAAGGATGTCCCCAAAGTACCGATGGTGGTAGAGGCCATGGTAGAGGAATAAGCAGTAAAGATTAGTGAGGCTATCAAAGGCCTTTGCATGAATATCACGAAGTTGGAAGTGCACACAACACCATGGACACCACTAGAAGAGTGATAAAAAAAGGAATGGAATGCCCAGGCAATGGTGGCGAAGATAAAAATATTGGAATAGGAATTCATAAAGATGTCCGACGAAGGTACACGTATGTGGACAAAGCCTACGAACAACCCAGAGCTGCAAGCACTGGAAGAGAAAATAAGGATCACATAGGAATAAGTGAATCATTCCATGAAGTGCATAAATAATTTCCCACCAACAAAAAAGAATGACAACACTCCTGGCTATCAAGAAACTATACCTTGCAGTGGAATAACTAAAGGAAGAATAGCAAAAGATCACACAGGATTTGTGACCACAAAAGGATAAATCCCTTGGGGTACTAGAAGAACTAGCTACCATGCAAATCATTAGGACATTACCAACACAAGACACCGAGGCCAAACTGACTAGTTTGACAATGCAGGCGATGGAGGAAATTGTGAACAAGGAAGCATATATCACAATAGTAGTACAAACAATGAAGGTAAGTCTCCAGAAATTCATTAAGGAATGGAGGAGCATGAAACAACAGGTCTAAGTGGCTCAAGACAAGCCATAGGTGAGTGTTGGGGGCCTATTGGGAAGGAAATTTTGGGAAAATAAGAGTGAGAAGAGATGAGGTATAGGGAAAAGGCGCATGATCAATAAGATCAAGAATGAAGAGAGAAGAGAGAGGAGAAGATGAGGGATAAGAAAGACCATCTAACGCAAAATATAGGAAAACCATTTGAGCATGAGTTGTATCCATCTCATAATGAGTTGTCACCAACTGAGCATGAGTGGTAGCCAACTCATTATGAGCTGGAAAACAAACCTAAGAAAAAGGCATAATATGTAAAGGACTCGTGAAGTTCGAGGATGATTCTGAGTAGTTGTTGTTGTTGTAGGTTTTTGTATGTGTAAAGAAGCTACCAATGTAAGAAGAATATTGTATATTGAACATCCATTGTATCAGAAAGCACAAGAAGAATGCCAAAATTGTGATGTTGGATGATTATTCATGTCTGTATTGTGTTAATTCTTGTCTTTAATATGGATGAATTTTTATCTTTGCTGATATTGATGATAGATTAATGCACAATTACCTTAATTGTATGCTTAACTACTAAGTGGCATGAATTTGGACTAATATGCATATAGAATTAAGTAGCGAGTTTAGGTTAACTAGGAACTAGTGCACAAAAGGATCTTGTAGGTATGAAAGAGCGCATTTCCCTTCTTTCCATCACCACTGCAGAATATTGGTTCTTAAGTCCCCATAAAGATACCTCAGGTGATACTTTTCCTACTTGCAAGTAATGCTGAAAGGGCTAGTATCTGTAGGGTTTTATTGGACTAATTAACTTGAACCGAGGGTCTTGAACCTACCTGCATGTGCGCCAACACACTCTCTATGGAGTTTCCTTTGACCCGTGGGCTATATGGCTACTACAAAATCTCCCCTCCTATGTTATGCTCACATAATACCACTCTCAAATGTTTTTCTTAGCTATGCAACAATATACAATGCAAAATAATGGAACCCCTTCTCCTCCAAGTGGCCCGATATTTAACATAGCCCGATAACCATCTAGTGTAAGTTTTAAACCTGTGAAGTAAATAAATGCATACATATTCTTAATAAAAATATAAATTAATCAATGGCTCAGACACACAGTACACAAAGATTTACGTTGGGAACCCTTAACACTAAAATAGAAAAACCCGCCCAATTTTTTTTTCGGGGCGCTGCCTAGAGATGAACCCTACACGTAACCAGGGGGGACAAACCTTCCCCCACCCAAGAAAGTTCCCTATGCACACGAAACAATGGTCAAAGGAAATTGGGATCTTCAAACACAGTTGTCAAATCTGACGCACCCACACACACACATGAAAATAATATAACACATACCCAACATCTAGGGGTAGGTTTTTTGACTTCCTCATCCCTCAATTGTGATAAGGTTTTGGAAATTCTATAATATTCTTGAAATTTATTACATGGATAACCCCATATGCATGAGAAATGGGGGTTGACGTGGTATCCTCTCGTACCATGGTGGTTAACATGGTAGGTCAGTTTGTGGGAGGCATAAATTTTGAATAGGAGCTTCGATTTATGCGATTTTTGCACCGTTGGAAAGGCATATATGTGTGGAATAGCGTCATGAGATATCAGCTATGTTGGGAAATTTTTAACCCCCAAAAATGTCATTTGATGCCTCAAAGTGGCCTTGGAAGGTTCCAGACCCCAATTTTCCAAACTGGGACTTGCCACTAAAATGGCCCTGCAAGTTAATTCCTCCAATTTGTTCCACTCTGAAAAGATCGAGATAGATGAGAAACAATATAATGATCCAATCCGGATCATAAATCCTCATTTAGGGAATCATTTGGTCCCCAAAATATTTACTGAATGAGGTGAGGAATTTTTTCCTCTACCTTCTCCCTGGAGCACCACTTTTCTTTGCCTAGAAGTTTTCCTTTCAACCTAATATACAAAAGGTCATGCTACCCATGTCTTGTAGTTCTGGATCGCTTCTGAAAAATTGTGTCATTTGCTAACTTTTCTTGAGCATCTGGTCCTAAGTCCTCTATGGAAGGTAGGACCTACTACTCCTCCTAATCCAACATGGAAGGCTCATAGAGTTTGAGATTCTCCACATTCACTACTAAGTAAATGCGCATATATGGGGGTAGAATGAGTCTGTAGGAATTATATCCTACCTTTTCCAATACCTCAAAAGGACCATACCATAGACCATTGATCTTCTTACTAGGTCCCTATAGCCTTTCCTTATTAAGTTGAAACCATACTATGTCTCCCACTTTAAATTTTCTTTCTATTCTATGCTGGTCATGTCTAGCCTTGTACTTTTCTTGTGACTTCTTTAACGTCTCTTGTACTTGAAAATGGATCTTCCTGATATTCTCAACAAAAGTTTCTACTTTTAATGCATATGATCCTGTGAGGTCCTCCCTCAGTCCTCCTTCTTGTCCATATACCACATCTAAGGGTGAAGGTGGAAAATAACCGAAGTAAGTTTCAAAAGGTGACTTACTAGTAGAAGTGTGGATTGCTATGTTATAAAAGTGTTGTATATAGATCAAATTTTCATCCTAGTTATTTGGAGGTTTCTAATTGTAACCCCTCAAAAGCTGCACCAAATTATTATTGACTACTTCTGTCTACCCATCCGTTTGTGGATGGAATGTTGTATACCTCTTCAATTTAGTGCCCATATTCTCGCATAATGTTTTCCAACATGCATTGAGAAATATGGTATCCCTATCTGAGATGATTCTCCTTGGTATCCCAAAGTGAACCCAAACCTGTTCAAATAACAAGTTTGCTACTTCCTATCCCTTGATGGTCTTTTTACAAGGAATGCGAATGCACATTTTTCTAAACCTATCAACTACCAAAAATAAATGGTCATTTCCCTTCCGCGTGGTTGGTAAAACTCCCACAAAATCCATGGAAATGATTTCTCACAATCGAGTGGGTACATGTAAGGGATGGTACAAGTAATTGATGGTATAGACCTTGCTTCATGTTGCTGGGATTTCTTGTACAACAAAGTATACATCCTCTATTATACCATGCTACATCTTCTTGCATTGTAGGCCAATACACATATCTCTGTAAGTTGGAAACTGTCTTCCCAACACCAAAATGTCCCACAACCTTAGAGGTGTGAGCCTCTTTGATAATCTACAATCGTTCACAAAATCCATGGAAATTCTTTCTCAAGGTTGAGTGGGTACATGTAAGGGATAGTACAGGTAAGGGATGGTACAAGTAAGGGATGGTACAAGTAAGGGATGGTATAGACCTTGCTTCATGTTGCTAGGATTTCTTGTACAACAAAGTGTACATCCTTTATTACACCATGCTACATCTTCTTGCATTCTTGGCCAATACACATACCTATGTAAGTTGGAAATTGTCTTCCCAACACCAAAATGTCCTGTAACCTTACAGGTGTGAACCTCTATGATCCTCTCTAATAAGCTTGTTGATATTGTAGAGTAAACCATTCTGGAAATGATAGTCATCCTTTCCATCACCTTCTTCTATATGAATTTATCCATTTATCTTCTGAAACACCTCCTTAAAGTCCTCATCTTCCGTGTATGCCTATTTATATGCACCATGGGAAAAAGGAACCATGTACATCATAGTTCCCAAAGATGCAATCTTCGATGTGGGTGGTCGTGAAAGAATATCTGCCAACTTATTTTTTCTACCTTTCTTATACTTTATGACCAAATGAATTTTTTGTAAAAAATCCATCCACTTGTAATTCATGGTTTGTTGTAGCTTACTCTGGGCCTGCAAATACTATAGTGGCTGGTGATCTATGTGGATGATGGTCTCCTTTCCCATCATATAGTGATTCCACTTTTTGATAACTTGTACCAAGGCATAGAGATCCTTGTCATAGGTAGGGTATTTGAGAACCTTGTTGGCATGTTTACATGCAGGTGTGCTTGTCATTGATGGCAAGATTAGAGTATGCAACGATGGAAAAACAGGGACAACGTAAGCTTAGAAGAGATAGTGCAGAGGTGTTCGAAGAGTGCAAGAGTGTGCTTGTTTATTTGATGGAAAACAGGTAGGCAAGGAAGATCAGCAGCGCAGGGATAATTGCATGGAAATATCAGACCAGGCATTGGAGGAGTCAAGGAAGAAACTCACGATAAGAATGTCGAAATCACGAAATGCGAAACGTCGAAATCTCGAAAGCATGATACAATTTCAGATACTGGGAGTTGGGGATGTCAAGAACTCTTACTACAGGAGTCCCGAAGTCACGAAATGCGAAATCGCGATATGATAAACCATGATATAATCTCAACCGTTGGATCGAGGACAAAACTGGACCGTCGATCCAAGAAGGATACATGGAGAAAGATCATCCTTTCATTGACTGGAAAGTCAAAGGAACGGGGTTCCCTAACCTCTCGAACTCGCGATACGCAAAATCGTGAAATAACCTTAGCCGTCAGATCAAAGTTTGATCTAGACCGTTGATCCGACTCCATTTCAGAGTTTCAGATACCGGGAGATGGAGGAGTCAACTGTCGAGACTCCTCATCACAGGAGTCTCGAAGTTGCGAAGTGCGAAAAGATGAAAAGATGATCTGACTCCATTTCGGAGTTTCGCAGACCAGGACTTGGAAGTGAAGAACATTCACATCAAGAATGCCAAAATCGCAATATGCAAAATCATGAAGTGATTTGGGCCAACAGATCCAGGATGTGAATGTGGAAGACCATGTCAGAGAGGACAGGTGGAAGACTATGACACGTGGAACGATCAGACAATGACAAGTGTCAAGTTGATTTGGCATTTCAGGCCACTGGAAATCACAGTTTTGAGTGACACGTGACAACTACTTGGGTCACGACACGTCATCGAGTGATGCAATACTGACCTCACTCTGGGAGTTTTTGCTTTGGAAGTTTTAACTCCATCACTCCCCCAAAGTCTCAAAGGCTGAAGTCTTGGGGCAGAGGATAGCCGTTCGATCACCACAGATCGAGGACTGTTGATTTGGAGATTGAAGTGTTTGTGTGATTAGAGAGGGGTCATATTCTGGTGGTCACATTGTCAAAGAAATTTAGAAGAGAACTCGAAGCGACAAGCTCCATTTCAGAGTTTCAGGGATCGGGCATGGAGCGTAAAGAAATCTTCGCATCAAGGATGCCGAAATGACGAATTGAAAAATCGTGAAAGCGCTTTATGGATAAGCACTCAATCACCAATGGTGGCCACATCGTCAAAGAGCTATAGAGAAAATATTGAAGAGACAAGCTCTTTTTTCGGAGTTTCAGAGATCGTGACTTGGAGAGTCAAGATGCCTCACAACAGGATTGCCGAAATGCCAAAATGAAAAACACGTTTTGGCTCAGCCTGTGGTCACAACCATTGGTCACATCTACGGAAGATGGAGGAAGGAGCTAGTACAACCAAGCTCAATCTCGGAGTTTCGGGGATTAGTACGTGAAGCATAAAAAAATCTTAACCACATGAGTCCCAAAATGCCGAAATATGAAACGACGAATTAAACGCAAGACCCTACAAACTCCATCCAATGGTGCAGGTGAACTTGAATATGATCAGAGGGATACTGTTGCACTTCCCAGTGTAATTGCTAGAAACGACTGATGGTTTCTACTAGAGGATTTGAAGAGGCCTCAAAATGATCACCAGAGAAGATGAAGAGGCTCGAGGCATCTTCCAGTGATTTAAGACTATTCTTAGAGGCGATTGAGAGATGGATGAGCATTGAAGCCTGTAACTGCAACATAGAGGATTATCTCGACTATGATAGATAAGATGAAGAGTCTCAACTGCCAGAGGCTGAGAAATCTCAACATAACGCCCAGTGATGCTGGATGCGTGGGTTAAACTGCCAGAGAAGCTGAAGAGTTGCAATGATGATCAGGTAGAGTACTCGACATGAGGAGGAAATGTAACATAGACAGAGGGGTTGAGGCTACAATGAGGAAACGTGTGGCAGAGTGAAGTGTGAGTAAACACCCCGATGGGGAGGACTGTGGTAGGGTGAGAGCATGCATAAGCTTGGCGCATATTGCATGAAAAAGGAGCACAAAGACTATAAGAATGCATAAAAGAAGAGATCTGGGGGTTGTTGTTGGGTGTGATTAAGGTGGGAAGAAGGAGGCAGAGTGCAGCAACATAAATGTATAGAAGGGGAATGGTGTATTGAAGGGACATGGCACAAAGAGCATAAAAGGCAAAAAAACAGAAAGCGCAAGGAGTGTGCAGAAGACACTGATGCAGACAGAGAAACGCAGTGTAGCAGAACAGTGATGAGACTGGTAATCCATTGAAGAACTTTATATCGCTGTAATAAGTCATAATAGCAAAGATTTATATTTCAGAGTGGTAGGGAGGTGCTAGGGAGGACTGTTGTCCTCAAAGGTTCAAGTGGGTGCTTGAACACAGGGATTTGTAGCTTCCTTCTAGTTGGTGCTAGAGAAATCGGGGAGTTGGTGCTTCCTTGTAGTTGGTGTTATAGAAACCGAGGAGTTGGTGCTAGAGAAACCAGGGAGTTGGTTCTTCCTTGTAGTTGGTGCTAGAGAATCCAGAGAGTTGGTGCTCTCAACACGTAGTAGCTTGCAAAATAGAGGTTGTAGCCTCATTATGAGTTGGTGATCATATGTATGATAATGTAAAGAATGTAAAGATTACTTATCATATAAAGAAGAAGATGTTTTTAACCTGTATGGGTTTCCTCAAGAAATATTTGTCTCGGTGTATCTCATATGTGTGACTGATGGTGAATGTTCTATTGCTTACTTCCTTGCATTATTGTGACTGTCATTAAATGTTGTGTAAAGAGTTTAAAATAAGCATAATTCTTTAGGCCCAGTAACAACTGATTCACCCTCCCCCTCTCAGTTGCTCAACAAGCCTCCCCATGAAATACTTCATAATGATAGAAGACAAGCCTTCCTCCCTCCATCAATAAACTGCTCCCATGGCATACCCACCTGCATATGTCTCCACTTCAAATGGATTTTGCAAGTTTGGTAGTGTGAGCATTGGTTCTCTACTGAGGTTTCTTTTCAACTCTTCAAAGGCATTGTACTGATTCTCCTCCCACTAAAAATTCTTACAACTGGTTGTTATGGTGTGGAGTGGTGTAGCTACCACTGAAAATGAAGCTATGAAATTCCGCAAGTATTTTCTATGCAAAAAAAAATCCTAACTTCAGTGAAATTTGTAGGAAATGGCCATTTCATGATGACCTCCATATATGTGGGATCTATGTTGCGCTTCCCTCCACTGATCACATACCCGAAATACACCAAATACTGTTGATAAAACTCACTTTTCTTGAGATTAGCTAGTGGATGGTGTGTTTTCAAAGTCCTTAACACCTGCATAAGATGTGAGATGCGCTCCTCCTAGGTAGTTCTATAAACAATTATATCATCCAAATTAACAATAACAAATGAATCTAGAAAATGGCATAAAAGATCATTCATTAGTATCATAAATGTAGCTAGTGCATTGCATAAACCAAATGGCATAACCAACCACTCATACAACCCTTTCCTTGTATTGAAAAAAGTCTTCCAGGTATCTTCTTCTTTGAATCGTGCCTGGTGATATACTTATTTCAAATCCAGCTTAGTGAAGTATTTGGCATGATGCAACTAGTCCAACAAATCATCGATCTTTGAGAGGGGGTATCAAATCTTCAGTGTAATATTGTTCAATTCCCTTTAATCAATACACATTCTCCAAGTCCTATCCTTCCTGATCACAATTATGATGGGCGACCCACAAGGTGAGGTACTTGGCCGAATCACACCTTACTCCAACAACTGTTGAAACTACTTATTTACTTCATTTTCTTCCATAATGGACTCTCTATGCAACCCAATATTCAGCAAGGGGGAATCTATCAATAATTGGATTTCATGCTCCACTTCCATCTTAAATGGAATCCTTTTAGGCTCTTGGAAAAATCCTATGTATGTCTATAGAAACTCCTCTAATTGGTTTTTCTACTCTTTATTACACCCCTCCAGGGATTCCTTCACTCTCATTGACTCATCATCAGACTGATTTTCTCTTAGGAAAAACAAAACATATTTCTTAATAGAACTAATCAATTTCTTGTCTTGGTTCACACTTACTAGTGAGATCTTTGACTTGCCTTTATGTATGTTGATGATGTAGGAATTCCCATCCTTGATCATGAGGTATTGGTTGGCACTCCGCATGAATATTCAATCCCTTAGATACATGTAATGGCTTCCAAACACCACTCCACATACATCAAGGGGTACTGAATCTAATTCCACTTCATCAATAAAATAAACACATATAGAAAACTTCATATTACACTGTTTCGTTACCTTTATCTTTGCATCCTTGTTTACTCAACCCAATGTATAGGGGCTAGAATGATTGTGAACCTCCAATCCAATATTTTTGACTATATCTATTGCTATGATATTATCCCGTGAATTAGAGTCGAATAGAGCATCGACCTTGGTCTTCTTGACTTGAATATTGATGTGGAAGAGCTTGGTCATCTCCTTCTCTTCTTGGTGATGAAGGTTACTCAAATTCACCTCCTTCTATACATATGTTCATAAAATATTCTCATCCACATTCGAGTTACTTTCAACCTGATTGCTTGAATCTATGGCTAAAAGGTTCTTTGTCTTTCCTTCCTTCTTGAAGTTCTTTGGGTTTATCTATGGATGAAATTTCCAAAATTTTTCCTCGGTGTGGACATCAATGTTGCAATGTTGTTGGGATATTTTCTCTACTGTGTAGTAGATGGTGTATTCTTATCTTTTCCCCCTTTCCACTTCTTCACCTCCTTGGAATATTCCTGGTGCTCTTTATACTTTGAACCATTTTGATGCCCCTTCTTTTAGCCTATGTTTTCTAGGTACTATGCATGTATACACACCTGATCCATTGTCCTTGTATTGAAGAGCATCACCTTCTTTCGTAGATGATTGTGTAACCCCCCCATATAATTGAGGAGTACATCTAGGTTCTTGGGAGAGATACCCAACATGATGGCCGTATTTTTTAACTAAATGGTGTAATCCTATACACTCTACCCCTGCATCTTCTTGAAGTAGTGCCACCAGATCCATTGGTCCTCTACATACCCGATAGGGTATAATTAGGACTTGATGAGGGATTTGAATTACTCCCACCTGCTTACTAGTGGATCACCATCCAAACTAAGTTTTTCTATATGGATTTCCCACCAAGTTAAATCATGGCCCTCTAACTTGAATCTATCAAATTAAATCTTGTTCTCTTCATCTATATGTTGAATGCTAAAATACACTTCTAGTTATTGCAACCAATGATTCAATTTTAATGCATCGATCTCAAATTGGTATGGATTTATGCCCACATTCACTTCCATATTGAATATAGACTGTGAAGGGTTCATAACACTTGAAATCGATTTCTCTTTCTCAGATTCTTTCTGCAACTCCTTTCCCCAGTCTTCCTGAACTTACTATTTCCCCTGCGATCTATTCTTTGAGTTAGAGCCTCCATCATCTTCAAACGATCCAAGATTTCTTGATATAGATACCATGAGGAGGTTCATATTGTGATTGATGTCAGAAACTTGTGCTTCTAACCACTCAAATATCTCTTTTGTTGGATCTCGAGGGTCATTATGAATATAGTCGTCCACTATGGCTAGGGTTTCTGTGACTTCTCTTTTAGCCAATTTCTAGATACTGCAACTTTCAAAAAATACCAAAAATAAAAACCTTCTTTGATACCAATGTGATCTGTAAACTATCATGGATCTTCCACTGGAACAATTCATCATAACATATATAATAAAATACTGAAATATTTACTATTACTGTTAATTTTCCTTCATATCTCATAATACTTGGTTCCTGATTTTCTGCTTATGCATGAAATAGATAAAATGCGAAAAATAGAGAATGTCACATACCCACTACCCAAATCAGATTTTTATGGTTTTCTGCTGGACCAGAATCCCTAATTATCCATGGAGGCCCACCGTAAGATGCCTCTTTCTCTCTCGTTCTCCATTCCCATGTGATCGCGGGTCATGATAACGGTTCAATTTGAACGCAGTGCCTATTTGTATTTCGTGCCTCGGCACTACAGTAGTGTCTAATCGTTCGACTCTGCAACCGCCGAACCCTAACAGGGCTAGCAATCGGCCAATGGGGACGAATCCCTACAGGGTTAGCAAATGGCCAATAGGAAGAAATCCCAACAGGGGTAGAGAACCGCCAATGAAAACATGCCCCATTGCGCGGTTAGGTGGAATGTAGGTGGCAGAAAGGGAAACTCAACACGGTAGTCGACATAACAGGAGGGGCCCCACTTCACACGCCACACTATTCTGGACCCCCCCCCCCCGCCCATTAAAGGCAGAATGGCAAGGGGGTCTGAAATCCACTTGATCGCCGTTGATCATGATGAGTTAATCTCAACCATTCGAGAGTTGCGCGTCCAATTCCAGACCCCCCCCCCCCTACCGCTAAAGGCAGAATATTAAGGGGGCTTTGGAATGGAACCTCCGCCATAGATCTGGACGGGTGGACTCTGGCCATCCAGATCTGCTCGCCACTTATCCTAAAGCATATTCACATCCTAGCTTAAGTTGACGTCTCATCTCCACATCTAACGGTCATTGCAGACCCTAAGGTCCTCCGAAAGAATCTCGCCCGTTCATCGGGGTTTATCATCACGAGAATCTGGACTCTCGATCACGGGACTCCCGAATCCTTGATCCCCGGTTTCCCGATGTGGTTAATATCTCGACACGTGGCCTCTGCCAATGAAATGACTCAGACCTACTCCGGGGTTTCCATCATGGGAAATCCCGAACTCTTGTCAACAGGAATCCCGATTCCACGATCCTCGATGAGCCAATTCACCGATATGGTCCTTTACGAGTTATCCCTTCTGGCTAAACTCCTGGCCCATGTGACCACTATCTAACAAGGCCGCAGGCTTATCTCCTGTCTGGTTTTCAGACTTTCCAATGCCGGAATGTACTCATCCTCAGGATTCGCGATCTGCTGAATCCCGATATGCCGATATAATGACAGCTGGCCCTACAATGGACGATTTTCACTTTGTCGGGATTCCGAACTTCGTAATTTCGAAGTGTATGGACTTCTTGTCCACAGGATTCCCGATTTCTCGATGGATGACTTTCCTTTCGGGACTTTTCCCGAATGCTCCGATTGCCACCACGCGTCCTCCCATGATGGATGGTCCTAATCGCTTCTCGCGATTTCAGAGTTTCCGTTGCTGAGATATTTCGACATCTTGTCCCTTCAATCTCTGAAATGCCGACGGGCTCCCGATCTTGTCCACGTGTCCTCCTATGATGGACGACTCCTATTGATTCCAGGATTTTCACTAGGAAAATTCCCGACCTCATGTCATCGTGACTCCCGATTTCACGAATGCCGATATCTTGATGGCCACGCCTCTCGTCGAGATTTTCAACCTGCTATTCACGAGGGCTTAACCCTCATGCATCTCTTAACAAATCCTACGACTGTTGGGTTTTTCTAGCTAAGATCTAACGGCTCAGATCTGTCCCACCTTGTGCACTCTTCCACTACTTCATGGATGTGGAAAAATCAACGGTCCAGGTGTTCTCATGGACCGTGGGGATCTACGATATTGATTTCCTCGCTATTCATGAAGATAGAGGAAAAGGGGCAAGGTATGTAACACCCTCATTTATTTTTTCAATCAAATGGTCGTGAATGACCATGGGTCTTCTGACAAAATCTCATCCGTCGATCGATACTTATCCCTACACTGCTACTTCGAGATTTTAAGAGGGTCATTCCTCCTCGTACAGGGTTGTTAAGACTTGTACATGCAAGTCCTTTTTCTAGGTTCTTGGTAACTTTTTCCAAGGAGGGAATCTCTGTGAAGAGATCTATTCCGGGGCATCCCTGGAGACAGATAAGGGTAAACAACTTCCCGAGAATGGGCTGGAAGCCTGAATTGGTTCAACTTATGCATAATTAAATTCATTTATCAACATAATCCATGCGTGGTTTTTCTGTTATAAGCATATACAACTACTAGTACTGATCAAAATACTACTCAGACATTCTTAAAATGAAAACATTCACAGTTCCGCAGCTTATGAGCATAATTATCAAAATACATATATTTCAAGGTGCCAGAGGCAAAACACTTATCAAAAATAACACCAGGGTTAAGCAACTACTGAGAGGGGTGCTCGTTTCCACCCAACCGTAGCCTTAGCGACTCCCAACGGATTTACCACTAGCCACCCTCGAGCTGAGACCACGATGCTGTGAGACTGCGTCTCTATTTTCCAGTGAACAAGAGTGAATGTTGCAATCCTTCCTCTCTGCTATCACTCACTCTGCATAATGCCAGAGTTCTCCCCTTGCGTCTGCCCCTCAATCGCTTCTACCCCACGCCTTATCCTCTTGTAAGGTTGCGTGTGGCGTGATTACCCTCGCACTGGCCAGTCATGATGGATCTATGGATGGGCGGTTCACCTCCCCATCCCTCATTAATTCCTGAGGATCCATATACCTACCAGTCTGCGAGGCATTTAATTCGGGGCCAACGAGCTGCTTTTGGTTCTCTGGACCAGTGGAGTCCAAATACGGTATTAATTCTCGGTGGAAGTTAATTCCACCTTTCCAGGTGCCTTCCATCGCCATCGTGGTCTCTTTTTCTTCACATCCCCTCTCAGCATTCCTGCAATATAAATTCATAATGTTATTCACATTTATTGACCTTTTCCACAAGGTCCATTTACATCACATATTCACATTTATGAGTTTTCCACAGTTCTTGGCCAGTCCAGTTATTTTTACAAAC
>ML786367.1:213581-229449 GCA_009831015.1 Picea engelmannii | reverse complement strand
TATGTCATCAATAAAAACTAGTACAAATTTATCTAAAAATTTACTGAGTACATTGTTCATTAAGCACATGAAAGTGGCAAGGGCATTGGTTAACCCGAATGGTACTACCACAAACTCATAGTGACCATACCGTGTCCGGAAAGTGGTTTTATGGATGTCTTCACCCTTGATTCAGACTTGATGGTATCCCGACCTCAAGTCAATTTTTGAGAAAATAGACGCACCCCCCAATTGATCGAATAGATCATCGATCCTGGGCAAGGGGTATTTGTTCTTTATGGTTACTTTATTAAGTTGTTTGTAATCTATGCACAGTCTAAGGGTGCCATCCTTCTTTTTCACAAACAGGACTGGTGCTCCCCATGGGGACATGTTGGGTCGAATATAACCCTTATCCATCATTTCTTTCATTTGCAATTTGAGTTCCACTAACTCAGGTATGCTCATCCGGTAGGGTGTCCTAGACACCGACACCGCTCCTTGTGTGATCTCTATCGAGAAGTCAATGTCTCTTCTCGGAGGTAGACCCGATACCTCTTCCGAAAACACATCTATGTATTCTCTCAGGATAGGGTGTTCATCAGGGCTTGGTTTATCACCTTCAGTTGTTTTCAACACCTGTATTGCATATAGGGGGCATCCCTTTCGAAAATACTTTCTCATTTGCAGGGATGATATTTGTCTCATCGAGACCAGTTTTCGGATCCCTTGGAGGGTTATCCTTTTTCCTTCTTTTCTCACACATTCTAAGGTTTTATGGTAACAGTCTAATCTGGATTTATGGGCGGCCAGCCATTCCATAGCAATCAACAGATCGTATGATCCTAGGGGTAATACATTAAGGGTTGCTTGGGTGGGGAATTCACCCAACATTAACTGGCAGGCTGGTATGACCTCTACCACCTTTCTTTTAGTGCCCGTGACTAACTGTACCAACCATGGATTGGTTTGTTTTTGTGGCTGTAGCTTACACTTATCCACAATCTTAGGGGCTATATAACTCAAATTTGAACCAGGGTCAATTAAAACAAACACTAGATAGTTGAAAATCATACCTTCTATTTCCACCACTGAAGCTTGGTGGTCAGCTTGGTTATTATCCAAGGCTGCATAAATCTGTGGCACAATCCTTGCCACATAATTGACTGTGGTAGCTTCCTGAAGGTTATAAACTTTCCAACTGTTCTGTTTTCGGTGTGGACAATCTCTCAGGAGATGCTCTTCTCCACAACCCCAGCATTTCAGAGGTTCTTTCTTTGGGTTATTAGTCTTTACTGGTATAGGTACAGAATTTTTATTTCCGTCTGATGATGGAAAGTTCTGCTGGAGTACACTCCGGGTTGGAAAGTTCATTCTGGGGTACTTCTTGTAGCTCTTAAATCCTGAGGATTTGTTCCCCTTTTTTTGAAATTTCGAACCACTCTTCTGTCTCCAGTCTCCACGAGACTC
This sequence comes from Picea engelmannii, assembly GCA_009831015.1. Taxonomy (NCBI): domain Eukaryota; kingdom Viridiplantae; phylum Streptophyta; class Pinopsida; order Pinales; family Pinaceae; genus Picea; species Picea engelmannii. The sequence continues at coordinate 228,000 of ML786367.1, read as the reverse complement.
TGCCCGATGTCCATATTGTTCATGACAATATGTTGCCTTTCAAATAGTGTCTTCTAAGGTATTTGGCTCGTCGAATTCAATTTGGTTCCGATATTCCTTGGGTATCCCACTGATGAAGCATTGCGCCTTCGCCTTCTCTGCTTTGATGTAGGGTACATATCTCAATAAGTCGAGGAATTTGTTGACATATTCCTCTATAGTGAGTTGTCCCAGTTTGAGTTCATAAAAATCTTTAGCCTTTTCGTCAAAATATCTTTCCGACAAATACTTCTTCCGGAAGTACTTCTCAAACCATTTCCAAGACAGGTCCTCCTCACGGACCCCTTTCATATTCTTAAGGTCTTCCCACCAGATGGAAGCCTTTCCATTCAGATTGAAAGTGGCCACTCGCGCCTTCAAATTATCTGAAAAATCATGGACTCTGAAATATTTCTTCAGTCCAAGTAGCCAGGCCTCGGCTTCGTCTCCCTTCTTTATCTCACCGTCGAAGGAGGGAGGTTTGGCATTTCTGAATTCCTCAAATTTATGACTCTTGGAAGTCTTTTGCTTCTTCTGTTTTCTTTGAGAATAGGAACTGGTCCTGCTGCTAGAAGAGCCTTCTGAATCGCTAGCTTCCTTCTCAGTGGAATCGTCCGGTATTGGTCCTTTACCTCTAGGGTGGACCTTTCTAGAGTTTCTTTTGTTAGTATGGCCACTGATACGACCATGTTTCTGCACTTCGGGTTCATGCTGCATTTGTCGCTGTAGGTCAGATAAGCTCTGCAGTAACACTGCATTAATTTCAGTTTTCTTTTCTTGTTCTTTCATCATCCTTTCATTGTCGGCCTTGCATCTTTGCAACTCAACCATGAGACTCCTCACAGTCTCAACTAGGTCTGGAGGGGTTCCTATTGCTCTTCTTTTGTCAGACTCTTCATCTCTATTGTGGGAGCCTTCTCCCACCTCTTGGTGAGTTACCATATTCTGCGCCTGTAAATTCCCGCGGATGATCATCCGCTTAGGTGAAAATACAAACGCTGATTGTTAGTGAAGAGTTAGATATATTTTTATAATCTGCGCATAATTTATAACTCTTTCACATGCATACACAGTCGGGTTCTCGTTTTCCAAGTTTTCAATCCTGGACAAGAAATTTATGTTAGGGGGTTACCCTTTGTAGGAGTACTTCAAACAGAGCTTATGCGTGACTCGTTCATGAGCCCAATCAGGCTGAGTGTTGTAACCATTCTCTGATACCAATTTTTCACATACCCACTACCCAAATCGGATTTTTATGGTCTTCTTCTGGACCATAATCCCTAATTATCCATGGAGGCCCAACGTAAGATGGCTCTTTCTCTCTCCTTCTCCGTTCCCATGTGATCGCGGGTCATGATCATGGTTCAATTTGAACACAGTGCCTATTTGTATTTCACGCCTCGACTCTACAGTAATGTCTAATTGTTCGACTCTGCAACTGCCGAACCCTGACAGGGCTAGCGACCAACCAATGGGGACGAATCCCTATAGGGTCAGCAAATGGCCAATAGGAACAAATCCCAACAGGGGTAGAGAACCACCAATGAAAACAGGCCCCATCGTGTGGTTAGGTGGAATGCAGGTGGAAGAAAGGGTTGTTAAGACTTAAGACTTGTTGGCGGTCATTCCTCCTCATACAAACTTGTTAAGACTTGTTGGCGGTCATTCCTCCTCATACAGGGTTGTTAAGACTTGCACAACCAAGTCCTTTTTCCAGGTTCTTGGTAACCCTTTCCAAGGAGGGAATCTCTGTGAAGAGATCTATTCCGGGGCATCCCTGGAGACAGATAAGGGTAAAAAACTTCCCGAGAACATGCTGGAAGCCTGACTTGGTTCAACTTATGCATAATTAAATTTATTTATCAACATAAGCCATGCGCGGTTTTTTTTGTTATAGGCATATACAACTACTAGTATTGATCAAAATACTACTCAGACATTCTTAAAATGAAAACATTCACAGTTCCGTAGCTTATGAGCATAATTATCAAAATACATATATTTCAAGGTGCTAGAGGCAAAACACTTATCAGAAATAACACCAGGGTTAAGCAACTACTGAGAGGGGTGCTCGTTTCCACCCAACCGTAGGCTTAGCAACTCCCAACGGATTTACCACTAGCCACCCCCGAGCTGAGACCACAATGCTGTGAGACTGCGTCTCTGTTTTCTAGTGACCAGGAGTGAAGGTTGCAATCCTTCCTCTCTGTTATCACTCACTCTGCATAATGCCAGAGTTCTCCCCTCCTGTCTACCCCTCAATCGCTTCTACCCCACGCCTTATCCTCTTGCGAGGTTGCGTGTGGCGTGATTACCCTCGCACTGGCCAGTCATGATGGCTCTATGGATGGGCGGTTCACCTCCCCATCCATCATTAATTCCTAGGGATCCATCTACCTACTAGTCTGCGAGGCATTTAATTCGGGGCCAGCGAGCCACTTTTAGTTCTCTGGGCCAGTGGAGTCCAAATACGGTATTAATTCTTGGTGGAAGTTAATGCCACCTTTCCAGGTGCCTTCCACCACCATCGTGGTCTCTTTTTCTGCACATCCCCTCTCATCAGTCCTGCAATATAAATTCATAATGTTATTCACATTTATTGACCTTTTCCACAAGGTCCATTTACATCACATATTCACATTTATGAGTTTGCCACAGTTCTTGGCGAGTCCAGTTATTTTTACAAACTGGGGGAAACAGGGTATTACAGAGAATAGTAAAATATAATCACACCATCCATAAATAAACACAATATATGACCTAGGAAATCCAATATCGGAGAAAACCTGGCTAGAAGGTGAGGCTACTCTGCTCTCTTTCCTTTGGTATAGAAATTATGCAAGTACAAAGAAAGAGACACTCTCTATTGACTTTCCTTTGATATGTGGCATGTATGGCTACTAAAAAATCTCCCCTACTCTATTATTCTCACAGAATACCACTCTCATATTTTTTTCTTAGCTATGGAACAAGATACAATGCAAAAGAATGGAACCCCTTCTCCTCCTAGTGGCCTGGTATTTAATATAGCCCGATAGCCATCTAGGGGTAGTTTTTTTTACTTACTCAACCATCAATTGTGATAGGGTTTTGGAACTTCTAGAATATTCTTTAAATTAATTACATGGATAGCCCCATATGCATGAGAAATTGGGAATGATGTGACATCCTCTTGTACCATGGTGGTCAACAGGCTAGGTCAAATTGTGAGAGGCATAACTTTTTCATAGAATCTCCAATTGATGTGATGTCTCCACTGTTGGAAAGGTCGCGATGTGTAGAATAGCTTAAGGGAATCCAAATTATGAAGGGAAAGTTTTTACTCCCAAAAATTCCATTTGATGCCGAAAAATTGCCCTAGAAGGTTTTAGATCCCAATTTTCCAAATTGGGACCTGATACTAAAATGGCCTTGCAAGTTGATTCCTTCAATTTTTTCCTCTTTGAAAGGATCAAGATAGATGAAAAACAATATAATGATCCAATCTGGATCAATAGGTATTTACTAAAGATGCATAAAGTTGGTCTCAGGTTTTGGAAAGGAATGATACTCCCACTCTCACAATCTTCAAAACAATCTATTTGTTTGAACATATAGAGGTTACAATGTAGAGTGTTGTAGCTGTGACACAGAATATGAAAATTGAGAGAGAGGAAAAATAATCCAGGAGAGAAAAATAAATTCGAATAAAGACAAATATTGAGCATCATGCCATATAAGAAGAGAAGAATAGAGCAACTCGAGAACATGAGATTCAACATAAGAACAATGAAGAATTGTGCATTAAAGAGGCAGATGAAGATGCTCAGGAAGAAACTAAATGAAAAAGTAGAAATTATAAAGGAGAAAAAATAAGAAAGGATCTATAGGAGAAAAGAAATAAAAACAAGGAAGTGATCAAGGTGGATATTGGTGGCCACCCACCTATTCCAACTGGCTCCTCTTTACAATTTTAGTTCAACACATTATTCTGTACTTATTTGTAATTATGGGTTCTACACTTCTAGGGATGTATGAATCCCTACACATATTCTAGGTGGATACTAGTGACCTCCCACCTAATCCAACTGGCTTCTTTTGTATGTTTTCATGTCAACACATCTTTCTATACTTCTAGGGACATTTTGGGGCCCTAATTTTTTTTTTTTTGGTTCACCATAGTCAAAATATAGATGAAGTTAGAGTTTGATGGTGGACTGTGTAGTTCTCGAAAATACCTTTCCAATGGGCTATCACACGCCTAAAATGGAGGTCGTATAAAAAAGTTATGACCTCAAGAAGTTGAGGTACCAAATTAACCATATGGGCCCACATAAATTTTGATGTTTCATCTCCTAGGGTTAGGTTTTTGGATGTCTAGGGTTTTGGAGTTCATGAGTAATGTTAAAAAGGCCTTTGAAACTTGATTGTAATCATTCTTCTCAGATGAATTCTCATAGCAGCCACATCTCTTCTCAGAGATAGCTACCACCATTCAAGCAAGTTGTTTCAGTTCTGCAGTTTTACATTTTCAGCCTATTTCATTTATTCAATAGAAGATATTGTTCACTTGATATCTATGTTCTTCTCCATATCTATGTGTTTAATGTATTCAATTTGTTAATTAGTTCATTTCGCTCCTAAATTTGGACCAGTGGTATTATAGTGGTTTTCTCTTCATTTATTTTTCTTCGTGCATGTCCCTGACAAGATATGGGTACAAGAACTTGGGACTTGAACCAATCGAGCCTTTGCAAGATCAGCCACACCGAGCCCAACGACAACCCATGGGGGATGAAAATAAAGATGATGGATCCTGATATCCTTTTAAAATGTTTCTCAAGGAATCCCTTGCGAGACAAAGGAACGAAATGATGGACAAATTTGCACAGATCCTTCAACGACTGCCCACGGGAGAAGCATATTCATCAAGCGACCATGCAACCCCCTTCAAGGTACATGTAAATTTTGATATTTGATTATTTGAAGGATTGATAGATGCAGATGCTATAGATAAATGGTTGAATCTTCTCGAAGGGTATTTTTCAGTCCACAATTTTTCTGATCGGGAAAATATTACTTTTGCACTCCTTAAGGTAATCCCCCATGTTAAGGATTGGTGGGATACTTACTCTGAGCAAAGGACCATAGAGGAATCTGCAATATTTGTGGTCGCCCCTACATGGGATTCCTTCTAGGATTCCATTAAAGAACAATACTACCCTATTGGAAGCTATGAGGACCAATACACTAGATGGACCACCCTATGCCAGGAAAGGGATCAGGCAATACCAGATTTCACCAATATTTTTCATACCCTGCACACCAAATTGGGTATCAAAGACTCATAGAAAAATCTAGTGCTCAAGTACTGTGACTGTTAGCATAGATACATCCAAACAGAAATGGAGTTTTTGGACATCGCCTCATTGGGTACGACTTATAGATGTGTTGTCAAGATCGAGCTGAAATTTAAGCATAAGAGACGAGAGTTTGGATCTACAAAATCCACATAGTTGAAGCAGGGAAAATGTGGCCCCAACCCATAAAATAAGGGATAGATCAAAGATGACCAGTCTCAAGACAACTAGTCCAAGATGCAACACAAGAATGGTATTGAGAAGATGGAAAAGGACACGTGAAAATGGTGCGAACACCATAAAATCACTTGGCACAACAATGAAGAATGATGCTCAAGAATTCACTCATGGTTGAACTAAAGGATTCCGAGTCAGAGGCCGATTATGACTTCAAATCAAATCCAAAAGGAGGGAATTAGATTATCGATGTTGAATCGAGTGCCACTGTCACTACCACCAAAGTCCATCCAAGCGAACCAGAAGAACTAGAGGAAGGGGAATTCCTCTTTCACTCACATATGTGGGTAAAGGGGGCTCCACTTCATTTCATTGTCGATAGAGGCAATCAATAGAACTTGATCTTTGTAGAGGTCTTCAAGCGACTAGACTTGACGACGACACCGCACCCACATCCCTAAACCATCACTTGGCTTCACCAAGGAAGAGATCTCCATGTCATCCAACAATGTCGTATGCCATACAACATCAATCCTTTAAAAGATGAGGTATTGTGTGATATTTATCCCCCTGAAGTTTGTGATGTTCTTTTAGGACATCCATATTTTTGGAAGCGTCATGTTGTGTATGAGTGTAGACCCCACAATGTTATTATTAATTTGTGTAGACAACTATACAAGATACCAGAGGTAATGCCTCCTACTGCTATTTCTTTAATCTCTGCTAAGAAATGCAGTAAGCTCATTTCACAGACCAAGAAGTTTGTATTCTTTGTGATCCATGCTCACAGTAAGAAGAATGTTGCCGCCACATCTGTGGCCTCTACATATAGCCTCTCTTTACAGCAGAAGCAAGTGGAAGGGATCATGGAAGAGTACATAGACATCTTATCCTCACCCACTAGGGTACCGATGCACTACCAAGTCAAGCATCCAATTGATATAACCCCCAATGTACCTATTTTTAATGGACCAGTCTATCATCGTTCACTGATGGAAAATGGAAAAATCAAGAATTGATCCAAAAGATTCTTCAAAAGGGGAACACCAAACATATCTCCTGCCCTTGCAGAATCCCTATTGTACTGGTGCAGAAGAAGGACGGGACCTGGAGACTTTGCATTGATTACAAATCATTAAACAAAACCAAAGTTAGGAACTGGTACCCAATTCCCATAATTCATGACCTTCTTGACCAACTCAAGTGGGAATTTTTTTCAAAAATATTGACCCAAAGTATGGCTACCACCAAGTTCCCATCAAACCAATTGATGTATGGAAGACAAGTTTAAAATGTAAATAAGGACTCTTCTAATGGATGGTCAGTCCCTTTGGATTAAAAAATGCACCAAAAACTTTCATGAGGTTGATGGATGATGTATTGAGACCCTTCACCAACTATTTTGTGGTGGTATATTTGGATGACATCCTCATCTTCAACAAAACTTGGGAGGAGCACATGCAACATATTCAACAGGTTTTTAGCACTCTTAGACAACACAAGCTATATGCCAACTTGGAAAAATGATCCTTTGTCATGAAAAAAGTCCAATACTTGGGATACATTGTTGATGAGCATGGGGTACATGTTGATCCAACTAAGATCCAAGTCATCCGTGACTAGCCAGCCCCAACCACACTAGCCAAGCTTCAGAGCTTCTTGGGACTGACCAACTTCTACCGATGGTTCGTGTTGGGATTATCCCATATTGCATGGGCTCTCAGCCAGGTGACCAATGACAGTGGCAGGGAAAAGTTTGCGTGGGCGAAGGAACAACAACGAGCATATGATGATCTGAAGCATCACTTGTGCTCAACTCCAATACTCTCCTTTCCCAATTTGCAACAACCGATCAATATTGAGGTGGATGCATCTGACTATGTTGTAGGAACAATTCTCACTCAACACAGTCATCCGATGGCATACCATAGTAAGACACTCTCAGATGTTGTTTGGAAATACCCAACCCATGAAAAGGAAATTTATTTGATTGTACAAGCCTCAATGTAAACATTACATTCAAGGAAATGAGACGATCATCCACACTGATCACAAGCCTTTGCAAATCATACAGACATAGGGAAATTTGCATAACGACCGCCATCAGAAGTGGTCCACCTACTTGCAACAACTCCATCTCAACATCAAGTATAAGACAGGGAGAAAAAATTGCATCGCTGAATGCCTTAGTTGACCTCTTGTGGATGCACTCACCATTATGCTCCATTCCTGTGGACATGAGGCATCTGAGTGGCCCCAACTTTACTAGAAATATCTAGACTTCACCACCACCTATCAACTCTTGGGTATAGGAACAAATGTCACCAATTTTCACATTCATCACAGACTGTTATGCCATTTGGGCCATCTATGTGTTCCTACAACCAAGTGTGCAAATATTATTTAAGAGGCTCACTACAGTCGAATGGAAAGGCATTTTGGCGTGGAGAAAACTGTGGCAGTTCTACAGAAACATTTTTATTGGCTAAAACTTCGAATTGACGTCAGAAAGTATATCATATCCTGCACTTCCTGTGCCATTTCCAAGCCACCCATCAAGAAGCAAGGCCTATATACCTCTTCCTACTCTCGAGAAGCCTTGGGAATCCATCTCGATGGATTACATGTCTGGCCTTTCGTCCACCAAGAAAGGAAATGATTGTGTATTTGTGGTAGTTGATCAGTTTTCGAAGATGGCCATCGTCACAACCTACAAGAAGAACATCACAGTGAAATATACTCCCAATATATTCTTCCAATGAGTGTGGGTCCATTTTGGGATACCATAGACCATCATCTCCGATTGGGACAACAAGTTCCTCAACACATTTTGGTCGAGTCTCTGGTCACTGTTGGAAACCAAGCTCACAAAATCCACTGCTTTCCACCACCAAACTGATGACCAAATAGAGGTCATCAATCATATGGTTGTGCACATCCTGCACATGTACAACTCTAAGAATCTGCGTACATGGCATGAGAGTCTCCCTTATGTTCAACACATTTACAATAGGGCTCTCCATAACTCCACCGACCATAGCCTATTTCAGGTGAAGCTAGGATTCCAACCCTTGGGTCCCATTGATGTTTCACTACCTCTTTCAACCACACATGAATATATCCATGCTCATTCTGAGACTGACAAAGCCAACAGATTCATTGAGCGGATTCAACACATCCGCGAACAGGTCCATGAGATTTTGCAGAAATCCAATGCTAAGTACAAGAAACGCCATGATCAACATAGGGCACCGCACCACTTTCATGTGGGGGATAAGGTTTGGTTACATTTTCATAAAGAGCACCTTATAGGGCCCCATCGAAATCTCTTCCCACTTCGCTATGGGCCTTACACTATGGCCAAGGATGTGGGTAGCAATTCTTTTGAGCTCAACACTCCAACCTTCCTTGGCTTGCACCCTATTCTCAATGTGGACCTCCTTCGACCATATTTTACACCATTATTGGACACCTTAGAGATCATAGAACAATTGACACCAACAGAGCTCAACCCTGACTACATGGAATAGGCATCCCCACTAATCATATAGTGGAAACACAGGTCAAGGGCACTCGCTAGCAAAGGATCCAACTTTATCGGGTTTTCAAGGCAGGGCAACTCCTACACCAAGGCAAGTGGCTCACTCGAGGAAAAATTCAATAGAAGTTTCCTCACCTAATGGGGGAAATCAACACAATGGAGACCATTTCTTCCTAAGGTGGGAGGAATGATCCAGGTGGATATTGGTGGCCACCCACCTATTCCAACTAGCTCCTCTTGAGAGTTTTAGTTCAACACGTTATTTTGTGCTTATTTGTAATTGTGGGTTCTACACTTCTGGGGATTTTTGAAGCCCTACACATATTCCAGGTGGATACTGGTGGCCTCCCACCTAATCCAATTGGATTATTTTGTATGTTTTCATGTCAACACATCTTTGTGTACTTCCAGGTCCATTTTGGGGCCCTAAACAATGTTTTTTTGGCTTGCCATAGTCAAACTGTAGACAAAGTCATATTTTGATGGTGTAATGTGTAGTTCTAGAAAATACCTTTCCAACGGACTATCAACCACATCTCTTCTCAGAGATAACTACCACCATTCGATAATTTTTTTTCAATTCTATAGTTTTATAGTTTCATCCTATTTCATTTATTAAATACAAGATATATTTCACTAGATATCTGTGTTGTTCTCCATATCTCCGTGTTTATTTTATTCGGTCTATTAATCAATTCGTTTCTCTCCTAAATCCGGATCAGGAAGAAAGGGATAATTAGGAATTGCTAAGACAACAAGAATTATATGAAAATAAACACGAGGGAAGGAAAAGGAAAGAGTTAGAGGAAACTCAACAACTTACACAAAATATTGTTGATCAACCAACATAGGCTCATCCTACAAAAATCCCTCTACTGAACATAATAGATGTAATAAAGGATGATAAAGAGTAGGTAGTGAAAAAAAAAGTCCATATATAAAATGAAGTTGATCCAAATGTTGAAGAAACACCTCAGGATCCAAAAACAACTTAGAAACCTATCAGATAAGCACTCCATGTACCCACAGAGCGATTAGCTCAAAAGTTCATTAGAAACACAAACACTAAGAACCACAAAATGGTCGGTGCAAATCCTAAGTTGGAAAATAAATAAGAGGCTAGTATAACACTTGAGATAGGGAATAAGTAAGGAGAAACTGCACTTGAGGCTATTGAAAATAAACTAACATCTATTCAAACCACTACAAAGGATACTGTTATTCCTTTTGTAGTTCATGTGCATAGTAAAGACCAACAATAGGTAGGAACGATCGTATAAAAATAATATAATCAACCAAGTAAGGAGTAGGTTGTAGAAACAATGATTGGACAAGTAGAAAAACAAACAAGAACAATAGACACATAAGTTGATCAACCAAGAAAATATCAAAGAGTAGACATAAGGGTTGAGACGATTTAAAAAAAACAAAAAATTGTGGATAAAGGTAAGGCACCAGTCACAAAACATTTCCACACTCCGAGGTGTTTAGAGAACATCTTATCCCGGGGATATCAAACAATTCCTGAGCCATTGGATGAGGTGGTTGTTATGGAATCCATTGCATATGAGAGGAAGAGACAATCCCTCATAAGGAGAAAAAAAGGAAAATAAAGATGATAGTAGATAATTATATGTTAATAACATGAGAAGATACCCTATTTGATGTAAAAAAGGCTCGAGTCAGTGTATTGTTGGGAGTAGGAATTTCCATCTTACATGCCACCATAGACAAAGCCATAGTGGAAGAAAGAGAATATGATGCAATGAGGAGAGATATGGAATTTCTCAAAAATCAGGTAGAATATAATAAGGACACTATTGAAGTTGAGTTGATCTTAAAAGAATACTTTTTGTAAGAACACAATAAGTATAGGCTAGTTAGATATGAATTCATGAAGAGGATTGTGGATTACTAGGAAGAAACCTTGTTGCATGGTGTGGCCTATAAATAAATGCTTAAATGGGGTGAAAGGGAAGCTAGGACAGTTGATCAAATAGAGTATATCAGGGAAATCTAGAAGGCTAGGGGTGGTGAGGATCACTGTATTAGAATTATAACAGGTGATAGTATCATAAGAATGCACCAAACAATAGAGTATTGTGTATGTTTATCTATTGAGCCAAATAATAGAATGGAAGAACATTGGTCACCATGCCTCAAATAATGGAAAAATATCAATGAAGCCATGATAGATATTCAACTACCAAAGTTCATGTCACCAGATGATTTTCATGATTTAGATGAGGTGATGTTCAAGTTTCATCAAAGCGACCAAAAGAGTGAATGCTATAGAAAGGGAATCACTACCATGGAATGCAACTAGATGAGGAAGTATATGGTTTCCAGAGTCAAAGTGAGCAATAGGTTGGAGAAATTGGTTCCAAAAATAGGAAAGTACATGCAATAATTTAGGGAGATGAGGGAAACACTTAGTTTTCCAATGGATCAACATTGATTTTGTACATGCACACATGCGAGGACTTGTTTTCTCAGTGGGTAGAGTACAATGGAGAGAATGCAATTGATGAGTCGCCAAGTGCACCTAAGTCTTGTTAGCATGCAATTTTGTTTTATATTTAACAATTTTGTATGAAGTAGAATTTACCATGTTTAGTAAGTAAGTTTTTAATAAATAGTTGATGGATTAACCAAGGAACAAAGGTTGATAGATTTGTAATGAAATTTTGAGTTACTTAGCTGAGAACTATTTTGAGGCCTAATTCGTAAGCTTAGAATGAGACAAAGTAATTTTACCAAATCTTTGTGTGTTTATTCCCGGTGGATTATTCTGTGATTGAGTAAATATTTCAAGCATCTAGTAATAATTTTAATACTGTTAAGCTATATTATGAAATTAATATCGCTCTGGAAACTTTTGGTGCATAACTATTTCTTTTATTATTTAATCTTATTTTTTTGACACTTGGAATAATGTATAATTATTTCTTGTTGTTTTAGTTTATAATTTTATCCTTTTATGCTATCAGTTAATTACTATTTTCCTGGATAAATATATGATAAGTAACAATTTATTAATAGAAGTATTTATTCGAGAACCTGAAACTTTGGATATATTTCATTCACTATTTCCAAAGGTTATCCTTAGCAAAAACTTATTCAAACTTTTTCATTTATTTCCTTTCTATAGTAGATAGACACAAAACATAAAAACAATAAAAAGAACCAAAGGAATAAAGTTGAACAACTTTTAAATCCCATTGAATAGTTGCCAGAACATTAACTAAGAGGATTATTCTATACCAAACTGGGAGGATTCTAATTGGGCCTCATCCTTAGGTTTAATCCCTAGTGTCGAGCATTGGGAATCAAGCCCCCTCAACAAAATTGGTGCTAGAAGGAGGGTCTGATGCATGTCAAGCCATACAAAGAGCCCACATATTGAAAATTCGAGGCCTGAAGATCTTCCCCTTGAAGATATTCCACCTTAGGTTGAGGAGAGTTATAAATTTATCCTAAAATTCTATACACAGTATCTCATGAGGAGGTGAATTCCTTCAGGTGAATCACTAGAGAATACACTAGACAAATTGGGGTACTACCCATAACCCCATTGCTTCCTCAAAGGAAAAGTATTGTGTTAAGCCCTAAATAGTGGCTCATTGCCCCTTAATTGGGGAATATTACATTAGTAATGTTATTTTATTTATGTCAGATTTATTCCATTAGTTGTAATTATACCTCTTAGTCTCCTATATATACCAAGGAGACATTTTCATTTTGAATCATCTTGTAATTGTACATTTATGTGGGCATAAGGAGGTTGTCCCCTTGAAGAGGCTTATTATCTGAATTTCTCTCTTTTTCAAGGTGTTGAGTACTTATTCTGAGGTTTTTCTATTCTGTATTGATATTTGGTTCTTAACATATGGTATCAGAGCTCAAGGTCTTGGGGTTTCGTTGCTACATCTGAGACACTGTGGAATTTTTGCTATAACTTTTTTTCTACAATGTTTCCGAAGGAACGACTTGGAGTATATTTAGTAGATGGATTAAGGTACGTTGGGTTAACATTTCATCTCCTGAGGCCTTATACTTTCAGAGATACAACCTGTGTAATATAGGGTTCTAGAATCATCCTGAACTGAGTCATTGAGGAATTTCCGCTATAAAAATGTTTCTGTAACGTTTCAAACCCTGAAATATGAATGATATTCACATAAATTAGTAAGGTACCTATGGTAAATGGTTCATCTTACATTTGCAGATACACCCTGTGGAAGATAGGGTATCTGACTAGTCCTATTGACTAGTCTCAAGAAGGTGTTCCAGGTAAATCTATCATAACTTCTTCGTAGAGTACTCAAATTGAGTGAGACTGGTTGCATTGGATAGTGGAGAGTCTGTAGTATTTTGGGTATGAGTTTCAAAATTTAATATCAATTATTTTGTGCGGGGAACACTATACAAGTGAGATATCCTAGAAAGACCAAAAACCATCAAGTTGTGGGGAAGTTATCGTAAATGCCACTTGGAAAATCCAATTTTGATTAGACCTGTGGCATTGCAGAGAAGAAATATTAGAGAACTACAAAAAATAAATTTTCATACCCATAAGGGCCTAAACTTTGGAGATACAACAAAATAAATATTGTCTAGAAGAACCACCTCAAAATCAAGGTTCAAAAGTGATACTTGGCCAACATGCCACCCAAAAAGGGAACTTCTACACCAAATAAGCCTCCAGAAAGTCCCACTTGGACTCTTGACGAAGGTGAAGAAATGCGTAGGGACATAAATGAATTACAAAAGAAGACAATGACAAAAGATGAATTACAAGAGATGATGGATACAATTGAAGCTAAATTGGAGGCAATAATGGAGACTAAGATGGATGGTTTAAAAAGGGAGATCATGGAAGGAATGAAAAATTTCCTAATAGAGAGGACACCTGAAACTGAAAATGTGTCCCATGAAATTCATGATGAGGACACAAGGAATATGAATCAAGAATGGAGAAACTCCAACTTTGGGTTGAAGACCAACCACATTCCTAATATCGATATGAGGAAGTTTGATGGAAAGGACCCAATCACATGGATACTTCATATGGAGCAATTATTTGATCTACATAATGTGCCACATACACAAAAGGTACGAATTGCTTCTTTATATTTAGAACCTAATTAATTTGTATGGTATCGATGGCTTTGTTTTCACAAATCACTTGTCACTTGGACAATTTTCACGGAAGAAATGATAGCACACTATGAGGATACAAGGAGCAATACCTTCTTTAGCCAATTGATAAATCTCAAGAAAAAGGGTTCAATTACAGAGCACATTGAGAACTTCCAAAGATTGAATATAAAGGTAACAGATA
>ML786367.1:190383-208179 GCA_009831015.1 Picea engelmannii | reverse complement strand
GGTTCAAATGGTTACCCTTGGCAGAATGGTGGTATAACACTTCCTTTCATACTGCAACAAAAATGACACCATTTATGGCACTCTATGGATACCACCCTCCTTCCATCACTTCTTCTCTAAAAGAAAAATCTAAGGTTTAAGCAATGGAAGATCACATAGAGCATCAACAACAAGCTCTCCAAATATTAAAGGACAACCTATCCATGGCACAAAATCACATGAAACAACAAGTAGATCAACATCGTAGTGAAAGACGTTTTGAAGTAGGAGATTGGGTGTTTTTAAGACTATAACCACACAAACAGATGTCCCTCAAGAAAGCCAATAAGGATAATAAATGATCACCAAAGTACTATGGACCTTATAAGGTGTTGCAAAATATTGGTACTATGGCATACAAATTGGAGTTGCTTGCATCTTCACGAGTACACCCAGTTTTCCATGTTTCATGCTTAAAGAAGGTTATAGGTGACAAGATCCCAGTTCAAACTATATTTCCAGAACTTGACGAGGAAGGAAAAATAATATTGGAGCCTGAAGCCATCACTGACACAAGAATTCGCCAGCTAAGGAATAGATCCATTTCAGAGTATCTCATTAAATGGAGGAAACTACTAGCTGAAGATTCCACTTGGGAAGATGAGTCTTTTATACAAAAGCATCCGGATTTACTCAAGAGTTGTGGACAATAGTTGTCTCAAGGGGAGGGGCATGTTAAGCCCTAAATAGTGGCTCATTACCCCTTAATTGGGGCATATTACATTAGTAATGTTATTTTATTTATGCCGGCTTTATTCCATTAGTTTCAATTATACCTCCTAGTCTCCTATATATACCAAAGAGACATTTTCATTTTGAATCATCTTGTAATTTTACATTTATGTGGGCATAAGGAGGTTTCCCTCTCAAAGAGGCTTATTATTTGAATTTCTCTCTTTTTCAAGGCGTTGAGTACTTATTCTAAGGTTTTTCTATGCTATATTGATATTTGGTTCTTAACATATTGTCAGCGCCATAGTTTCCACATCAAAACATACATTAGTGCACATGATCGAAGACCTAGTGGACATAACCTTGCAAGATATTGATCATTTCCCTAATTACCAATACCCCTGTTATCCCTGCAACAACTCCTCCATCAAGTAATTATTATGATAATTATGGATAATTAGAACCTGAGGAGGAAGAATCAAAACCAAAATCAGAGGCTTTATACCAAGACTCTGATAACATGGAGCACAATGACAATAATAACAATTTACCTTGGTTGGCTAGGGATTCTTTGACATTATCTATTACGCTCCAAAACTTACCCAACCACCTAGATATAGTCCCTATTCAGGATGCAATTTACTTATTCTCACTATTAGGTTGATGAATGTCCAACATGAAGACATGGTCTACTGTATTTTTCCCTTATACCTTTGATAAATCAGCCTCTACTTGATATTTTAATCTACCTGTTGAATCCATAACCAATTGGACTAAGTTCCAAAAGGATATTTTAGATAAATTCAGTGAAGAAACCACCACTAGGGAACTAATGAATGAGTTGTTCACTGCTAGCATAAGACCCAATGAAAAGGTGAAGGATTTCAATCAACATGTCACTACAATCCTGAATAAGTTTCAACATGAAACATTCCCTTCTCAAGAATTATTGATTGTGTTTTATGCTAATTCCCTTCCAACAACTATCTCTATGTTTGTCAAAAGGGATAATAAGGGTACCTTGGCTACTAATTTTGAGGAGTCTAAAACACTATAATTTCAAATGAAAGGATGTAAGGAGTGGTATATTTCATTAGGAATAAAGAAAACAACAGAACCCAAAGGAGGCATCTTGCTGTCAAGACCACAAGATAAGCAATCTCTTGAAAACAGTGAAAAAAATACAACTTATATGGAGAGTTTACGAAGGATGATAAAAAAACTCTCTAATGAGATAATGAATATTAATAGGAATGTAGATGAAGGTTTATCTACTCAAATATCTTACATACATTTATTTAAGAGACCTACTCCATTTAAGGCTATCAAACCTCCCTCATATAACTTGAATATTGATTTAGGAGAAGTAGCTTCAAATAATTTATGCAATTATTATCAGGCCAACCACTCTAAGAAAACCTACCCATAATGGATAGATGCTATGGACTTAATGGAAAACCATTTTCTAGATATATGTGCTCTATTGGATCAAGCCAATGACAAAGCACTAGGAGATGAAAAAAAATAATATTCTCAACATCTCAGAGAAGTAGCCATGGTCTTATGGGACATAATGCCTAGGGTAAACATGACAAAAGAAGATGATGCAATAGATGAAAGCCTTGTTTTCCAGACCAGGAAAAGGCCACATATCTCAATCTCATCCCACTATGTCTCAGACCCATAACAAACCATAGAGATCTATACCTATAGTTAAACTCACTCCTTCATTTGTCACTATGCCAAAATTTGCAGATAAAGAGTCAGAGCATATTGAATACAATGTATTTTAAGATGTGAAGAAAATTAAAGCAAATGTTTTGGTGATGGATCTCTACAAAATCTCTCAATAGAAAACTCTTTTTCTCATAGCGTTGAAGGAAGAAAAGGGTCAAATGATAAAACCTATCAAAACCATATGTAGATCTAGTTTAGATGATCCTCAAAAGTTAGTAGTAAACATAGAATCAAGGGAGAAGAAATCTAAGCCAACAACCCCTCCTTTCTTGATAACTTTTAAGATTTTCAACTGTAACTTGCACAACTATTTGGTAGACTTTGGAGCATCCTCAAATGTCATGCCTTACTCTGCCTGCAAAAAATTGAATGCTATTCCCACTAAGAGTTTTATCCATATCATTATGTTAGATAGATCATATGTAAATGCCATTGTGAACTGAAGGATATTATGATTAGGATTGCTTTGAATCCAAATATTCATTAAGTCATTAACATTGTTGTTGTAGACATCCCTGAGGCCTATGGTTTTTTATTAGTTGAGACCGGTCACAAAAAATCCAAGGATATTTTTCCTCAAATTGGTTTCACTTTTGGTTACCTTGGAATCGATAGCCTAAAAAGATTAGGATTAATAGAGAAAAATATTTGAAACATACTGTGACTGATTTGGAGGAAAAAAATGAACCATCCTCATATGAATTCCCTATCCTAGGGAATTACTCAGTTGATTAATACTTTGGAAATTTCACAGTGATGACATCTGAAATATTAGTTACATAGAAGTTGGAATTATTTCTGTAGAAGGATGGAATTTGATTAGAAATATGAAGCAACCCTGATGTATATTATACTAGTGTTTTAGAAGAAAATCTAAAAGAATTAGAAGTTGAAAAAATTCAAAAAGGAAAAATAGTACAAAATGTTGTACCTGATATTTGGACACTCTTATTTTATGGATCTAAGCCTCAAGAAGGGGAAGGATATGGGTGTGTTTTCGTAGACCCAAATGTTAAACATCGTTTCCTATCATTTAGGTTTGAATTTGAGTGCATGAAAAATACTGAAGAATATGAAGCTCTAGTTCAAGGTCTGAAAAAAGTAATCGATTTGAATATCAAACAACTCAAAGTTTTGGGAGATTATGAAATCATAGTAATTCAGAATAGAAATACCATACATTGCAACTCACCACTCCTTAGGAACTATCAAAAAGAGGTCCATATGCTATTAGATAATTTTCTTTCTTTCAATATCACTGCCATCCCACAGTCTCAAAACATATTATCTCATTCATTGGCCACAATACCCTCTCGGTTATCCCCATTAGAAAAGTATAAAGCCACTATATTTTCCATTGAGATTCTATATAAACATTCTATCCCTAATAATTTCACCAATCGGAGGGTGTTTGAAGGGGATAAGCAAATAATATAATTTCTGAATAATGAAGACACTTTTAGATATCTTGCCATTGATGATGAATAATTTCAAAGAGTTATAAATGAAAAAGAGTTAGAGGGTTCAAAAGATAAATATAATACAACAATTGGGAGACCTAAATTACATACCATTCCCAAAGGGGTAATCAATATTGAGAATCTATTTTACCTGCGAGATAACTTTAAAGGCCTGTTAAATGTAAAAACAGGTAGCTCAAATTTAGGCTATGAAGTGATAAATCTAGGAATCATTCAAAACCCCAGGAAAATAAATATTGACAAGTCAATATATATAGAAAAAAGGAGAGCCTATATTAATATCTTCAAAGAATACCAAGAAATTTTTGCATGGTCTTGTCAAAATCTTAAAACTTATGATACTATAATCTTACAACACATGATACCCCTCAAGAATGATTTCAAACTGTTTCAACAAAAAAATGCAAGTTCCACCCTTCACTTGAGCCCCTGATGCAAAAAAAAACTTAATAAATTGTTATATGCCAAAATCATTTTCCAAGTAAGGCATTTTGCATGGGTGGCAAACCTGGTGCTAGTAAATAAAAAGACACGTGAGATTCGTCTTTGTGTGGATTTTTCAGAATTTGAATAAAGCCTCTAAAAAGGATAATCATCCCATCCATCCAATGAAATAGATTCTTCAAAGTGTCTCCAAATCTAATTTGTTCTCATTTATGTATGGTTTCTCAGGATATAATCAAGTTTTAGTTTCAAAAGAGGGTCGATCGGAAAACCATTTTTCGTACTAGTGGGGTACCTTTGCATACAAATGCATTCCCTTTGGCTTAATTAATGCAACTACCACATTTCAACGAGACATGGATGTTTATTTTAGGGGGATTATAAACAAATGTGTCATGGTATATCTAGATGATGTAACAATATATTCCAAAAATAGATCAATTCAAATTTCTCATCTCACTAAGATTTTTGAAAGATGTAGAAAATACAAAATTTACCTTAACCCAAAGAAGACCATTTTTGGTGTAATTGAAGGAAATTTTTTAGGTCACATTATATCAAAGGATGTCGTAACTATTGATACAAATAAGTTAAGAGTAATTTCTCAGCTACCTTTCCCACACAATAAGAAAACCATGAACTCCTTCTTTGGGAAGATCAACTTTGTTAGGAAGTTCATACATGATTTTGTTGAAAAAATTAAACCCTTGCAAAAAATGATTTGTAAAGACGCTGAATTTAAATGGAACAAAAAATAAAAGGAATTCTTTGAGAAAGAAAATATTTCTATCTCTCAAGCCCCTATTTTACACAGTGTTGATTTCAACAAGGATTTCTTCCTTTACACCTTTTCCTTTGACCAATATTTGGCAAACGCTCTTACTCAAAATGATGATGATAACAATGAATATGTTATTTCTTTCATGAGTACCAACTTAGAAGGAGTACAAATAAACTATCCCACCATTGAAAAAACATGCCTTCAATGTATACAAGGCTTTCATGATTGATAAAGAAATCCACAATGATAGTGTTATTTGTTGACGTTTCATATCCAATAGACATATCCATCTTCAGGACAATAAATCAAGTGATAGAGAGCCAATGGATCAAAATAAATAATAATAGCAGAGAAACCAACAATAGGTCGACCACAATGTAGAGGAAATACATGCATACACTAAGAAGAAAACCCCAAGGAAGGATTTTATATTTACTTGGTTCAACCGAGGTGGATAAGAGGGAGCTATTTCTTGCTAATATCTAGACCTCCATGTCTATTAAGTTTGTTGGCGTGTCTCATAATCTCTTGCTTCTCTAATACATTGTTTAAAATATTGGTCTTCTCTGGAAAAAAAATTGGTGTCCTTTAAGAGAACCTGGTGCTTGGAAGTTAGGGAATGTTTAGCAAGAGATAAGTTGTGGGTGTGCTCATTCCTGATATCGACGCTATGATCCTTTATCTTAAATTGAAGAGAACACCTAATATCACCGAAGTAACATTTCCCACAAGAGCAATCCACCTTGTAAACTCCTTTTTACTTACAAGGGTCATGTTTTCCTTTCATGGATCTCATTTTCTATTTCATGGTTTCCACTGGCTTGAAAGATGATTTGGTCGCTTTTCTTCTTAGTAACTTCGCAATTTTATCAATGATGCCTTGAATGTAAGGTAAATAATATATCTTACTAGAGTTATGGTTGTTAGTGGGTCAAGTCTCACTACCTTCTCTCTCCATGACCCTGTTTATGGCATTCTTAATGTCCTTATGTTTGTCTCCTATGCTTCTAAAAACTTGGTTAGGTGCTATTTTTCATGCTCTAGGTGTTAAGCACTTTATATCATATATTTGTAAAAAATGTACTAAAGTCGTAGTGCCTCATGTTGATGTAAAAACACTTTTTATACAATAGGAGCTAGGAGAACATAGGGGAAATTATACGTATGTTATCCAAGAGTTTTATATTCAAGTAAAACTTGCTAATATAGTGAGGGGTTAAGGATTGTGTAAGTTGGATCCCGAATCTCAAGACTCCACAGGTCTAGGTGAGTCTAGATGGGTAAACGAGCTATTTGTGTGTTCTCATGAAATATTTTTTGTTCCAATCAATAACGACTCCTGGTACTATGACCTTTATTATTTCCTATAACATGGTACATTCTCAAATCATTTGAATTCTAAATAAAAAAGGGTGCTACGATTGAAATTTTCCCACTATCATTTTATAAAATCTGTTTTATTTTGAAAAACTATGATGGAGTATTGTTATGATTTTTAGAGAGTGATGATGCATAAAAGGTATTGAAATATATTCACGATGGTCCAATTGGTTGTCATTTTGCAGGAGAAACTACATCCCATAAGATTATGAGGGAAGGATATTATTGGCCAATTTTATTTAGCGATTCTCATGCATATGTTAGACAATGTAATATTTGTGAATTACACGTGGGGAAGGAAAATAAGGCATCTATACCATTGCAACTAATAACCATTTCTAGACCTTTTGAACAATGGGGAATATATGTTATAGGAGAAATTAACCCACACTCATGAAAACAACACAAATACATATTAACAATAATAGATTATATCACCCAATGGTTTGAAGCCATTCCCCTCACTCGAGTCAATTAAAAGGTAGTATTTTTGTTTCTGGAACAATAATTAATTATTAGGTTTGGGGTACTATTGTGGCCACAACACCCCCCATTTTATTTTTGTTATATCAACAAAAGGAAATTCCCACCCCCACCAAATGTTTTATCCCTAATTCCTAATCTACTACTACTTTGAACCTATTGTATATTCTTTGACAACCTAGGGGGTTAGGGGTTTGGATGTTTAATCATTTCTTATATTTGAGGAGGTTTTCATTGCTCAAGATATCTTTGCTATTGTACATTTTTGAATTTGTTCAATTCTCCTTGTAAATACTATTTTGAAACGATTTTACCCATTGATTATGTTTATTTAATCCTTTGAGCTAATGTTTGATTGATATTTAACTTCTCTTTTGCTATTATGACTTCATGCTTTATCTTGTACTTTGGTTTGAAGTGGTGTTCAAAGAATATCAAATATTTGTCGCAGTTGAGTCAAAACAAGAAGATATAAATACCTGATATGGCTGGGGAAAGGTAATTGAAGGCTGGTATCACAACATGATCATGATATTAATGCATCCTATGGTCAAGTCTGAGTAGCCTAGGATGACCTCTATAATGCATCATTGCTCCTTGCCTAGAAAACTTGGGTAGCATTCCATTCAAGGCTCTTAGAGTTACTTATGATATTAGTAGGCCCTTTTAATTTAAGGTTTGATCATTCTGTCATTATCACTGATGCCATGAGAATATGGTGTAGGAAGATTAAATATTTATCTTATGTGAATTTCCAACTACAATATAATCATCTTCTTGCACATTCTTATGCTTTCACTTTCGATTTCATCCTTCTACTCATTTCTCATTTTGTAGGGAATTTGAAAAGTTGTCCTCTTAAAGGGTTAAATGCTATTTTAGTAACTGATCATTGATCCTATTTGATTGCATATTTTAATGCTCTATATTTTTCCTTGGAGGAGATTTTATTTTGAGGGCTTGTTTATTTCTTATGCATTGGCTTGAAATGTCATCTCATTGCATCATTGAGAAATAAATAGTCAACCTTAATAAAAGAACATATAGTCACATTGCATCTTCTTGTTTCCTGAATGCATTAATGGTATTCACACTTATGTTTGTTTTGGATATGAGTGACTAAGTAGGGTGATTTATTCTCTCCATATTTTCCTTTACTTTCCCTCTACTTAATGCTCCTAACATTTAGTAATGATAATCCAGACTTGTGAATAAACAAAGCACTAGAATGTGAATCCATTGTCTCAGGAGAATGACCTATGAATCATGTTGAAGCCTCATTACCCTATGTTCATAAAATTGCTTAAGAGCTTGGGGAAATGAATTTGAAAGTAGATTATAGTGCCACAAGTTTTTTCTCATTTTATATTTTTGGATTCATATTTCCGTCACTTAGCTGTTAATATCAGTCCTACATGGAAGTGGTTTACATTTAAATGTTTTATAACTAAACCACTTCCATTTCTCACACCTAGATTTGAAATTTAATTGTATCATTAAACAAGGAATGATTGTTTTGGATAGGAGAGACATACCTGTTTTAAATTTTTTATGCCTATGCATTTATTTCTTTGAATATTCTCTTGGAAATATATTTACCTTGAATATATAGAATTAATTCTAATGTTGGGTTTAATTATTTCCAATATCTGAGTATGCAAATACCTAGGTGGAAGAAGCAAAAGGAAACACAAGAAATAAACCTCAGGTTTTGTGCATGTTGTAGTAGCATTGGAACTCCTTTCACAACCATGGAAACCTCAAGTTTTCCTTGGGAAACCCCAGTTTTCTTTGTCTCTCTACTTTAGATTTGAAAAACACAACTATGGGAAATCCTTAATCTTATTCATCTTGACCATATTCTTACATATTTTTTTTTTATCATTGTTGACTCTAGCATTTGGAATCCGGACATTCAAAGTTTTCATCATCCAAGTATTTTCCTTTCCAACCAATATGCCATATGTAGAATCCTGAACTCTGTTGATGGAACCTTGACATAAAATTACCTATTCATTTCATGCCATTTGTTGTACCTGGAGCCCTAATTTTCATTTGCATTTGGAATTAATTTATTTATCTAGAACTTGATCTCATTCATCCTCACTGTTAACACTCCGTAAATTTGTTCGGCTGATAATCAGACGATGAAGGTAACTTTTTCAACCAACTTTGAGACCCAAAACTAGCCTTTCAGATCTGGAGAGGGATCTCTCGAGAGGCACGATCTCCGCGCGGGATATGGTTCTTAAAACAGTGGCTAGATTTAACATATTTGATATAATGGGTCCTAGATATATTGGTGCAAGGAATTAAGACTTTGGGCTATGGAGTAGATTCGAGGAAACAACATAAACAAATGAATCAGTGATTGAACTTTGAGAGGATAAAGGCTAAGCGAGCAACAATCTTCAGTGCAAAAGAGTAATGTGTGGTAGAAAGTAATTACAGGAAGTAAATCGGAGCACCGCTACACGTGAATTTAGAGTTAAATTTTAGAGGAAAAGATTTTGTCTAAGTGGCGCGAACAAGGGGCGCTGCACAATGAATCCACAGGTTCAAAAATTCATTCCGAAGTAGACAAAAAAAGATATGGAAAAAGATAACAGGAAGCACATACGCAAGAAAGGGAAAATAATAGATCCAACTGCTACAATTAGATCTTTTCATCAAAGTTACAAGACTTTTGCAATAAGTTTTGGTTGAACTCAAATTACATACAATAGCTACTGTCTGTACCAATTTTTCCAACCAACTTGGCTTACATCGAAAAGATTAAATATATAAATGAGGGTGCCGCTTGGGCTACCCTATTCTTCTAACTACTATCTCTACAAACTAAGGAACCGACTATTCTGCATTACAAAACTCTTCATATGATTTTTTCCAAAAATAGACAAAGATCCATCCGGCTACATCAAAATCGTTATAATTCGCCATGGAGATTTGGTTTGTCGATAGGGTATCTGGGTAGACAAGCATTTGTTAGAGTCTCGCTATTTGTTGTAACAACTTTGATCTTCTACCACGTGTTCATTTGTTTTGGGGAAGTGTGCGTGACAAGTGGATGTAGACAGTCACGACCATTACTAAAATGGTAAAATGCCTTGGGTGACGTTTGCTTCAAAATTTCTAAGATTTGTCTTCTGTTAGCGAATACAAGAAAGAACTCAGCTAGTCTTGTTTTTTATGCTCCCTAGTGAGAGCTGCGTAGGATATCTCTTCGACCGCTTTGCATTCCCTAGAGTGTTTGGAATTCCTCTCTTCCAATAGCCGTTGTGCTTCACGCAGCTATACAATCATGTCCTACGCCTCCCGGAGTTGTCTTTTTAGCATTGCATTCCCCTCGCAACCTTGTGCTGCTGATGCTTCTGTGATCTTCGTCACCAGCTGTTGCCTCAGTTTCCTGTTTTCTTGGTACAGTTCGGTGATGGATAGATTTTCTTATTTCAGTTGCTTAGCTGTCTCTTGATAATTTGAGCCCGAGGCATCCATCCTCCTCATCCTACTCTTGCTTTCTCAGCTGGTACTTTCCAAAGGCTCTAGGCGGACGATGCACATAAGTAATTTTTCAGCAATCGATTGTGCATGCGGCTCATTTGAAAATTTAGTTTCCACAACTTCCTTGTTCTTACTTGGTCTGCCTCTTCGCAAAGGTATCCGTTGTTGAGGAGACAAGGTTTCCATCATCGTTCCTTCCATCACAGTTTCTTCCTTTCTAATTCCTGAGTGGTGTGATGTCGTCGTTCCCGTAAGTGAAGGAAAAATATCCCTTTCACCTTTGGGGAGAACTGTTCTGAGCGAAAATGAATCCCAATCGATATGAGGCTCAGGTCTAGTGATCCTGCCACTGTGTGTGCCCTTATTCATGTTTTGAGAGGTCGCCATAGCGCGACCGGTATCTGTCTTGCACGCAGTGTATCGAGCGGATGCCCAAGATGGGGAATTTGATCGACATTGACCTGTGGGAGAACTTGTAGACGAAGCCTGAATCTGAATTCATGAATGTCCTAGGTGAAAAACCTCTGGGATTTATAACTGATCGTGAGGAAAGGAGAACGTGCCAAAGGGCACTAATTTCATGGTGACTAGATGTTCCAAATTGAATGACAGATCTTCCATAACACCTCCCTATGTGCAAAGTACAAGCGATAATATTTTCAAGGCATACGTGATGCGAATGCCGTGATTTTTCATTCCTTCGGCCTTCATGATGAACTGATAATAGTTATAGAATTTACTGACGCGACTTCCATTAACTAATTGATTCGACCTAGGGCACGTAGAGACTAATTTTGACGGTACCCGACCTTTTGGAAACGACATGCCCATACAATTTATGCATGTTTTTGAATCTGACATCCCTTTCTGTTTCGAAGGTCCAACTGACCACTTTCTAACTTTGAATCGTTCATTTCTATGTACCTGAATTCACATGTTTGGACACATATGCCATTAATCGACTGAAAACTGACTCTAAACGGAAAGAAAAATGGCGGCGCTAACAAATGGCTCCAACGGGGATGCTATCCTCCCCGTGAGGTAGCAAATAATAGTAGACTAGGTTCCTGACCATTGGGCCTTATTTTGACTCTTTGACATTGCAATATGAAAAACAAGACACAACCTAAACCTATCGATGCAATCTCTAAAAGGACTCAACATCAAACTCAGGGCCTTCACTACGGGCTTTAATTTTATCCTAACATACTGACTTGACACAAAAATAAAATGATTATTTACAATGACAGATGGCTTAAATGAAATTTATTTCATCAGATAATGTTTGAGGAACCTGTCGTTTACATGCCCCCAACCAAGGCATTCTCCATTCAGTTCTTCCAGAAAATAAGCATTATCTCCTCAATGTGCACCGATTCTGAAAGGACCCATCCATAAGTTATCGAACTTTCTGTGCTTTCCTTTGTCCTCATTCCTCATGTCCCACCTCAATACTAAATCACCCAGCTAGAAATCCTCTAGATTGGAACGCTTGTCAAAATATTTCTTCATATTTTATTGGTGGAGTTGTGATCGATGGTACACTTGTTCCCTCATTTGTTGTGTGTGAACCAACTGGTTTATTCTTCTCTACACATCATTTGGTTCAACCTCCTACTCTTGCAATAGTTTTCTGACAGGCAGTCCCAGTGTAGTAGGAAAGATGGTGTCTGCGTCGTACACAATATTGAAGGGAAACGTTGAAATGGATTTCTTGGTGGTAACCCAATCTGCACACAATGCATAGATAAGATTTGTATGCCAAGATTTCTTATTGTCCTGTAGTATCCTTTTGATGATCCCGATTAGGATTTTATTCGATGATTCTGCTAATCCATTTCCTTGTGGGTAGTACGCCGTAGAATGCCCCAGGGTTATATTGTAATAATGGAAAAACTTTTCCATCCTCTTAGACTTGAATGCAACAGCATTATCTGTTATGATCTTGATAGGACACTCAAACTGCGACAAGATGTTCGTCTCTGGGAATTGGATGATTATTGCGTCGGTAGCGTGTTTCGTGGGGATTTCTTCTATCCATTTTCTGAAATAGTCAATGGCTGTGAGTATCCATTTGTGTTGCGCTGAGGATGGCAGATTTATTTTCCCTATGAAATCCAAACCCCATTACATGAATGGTGCCTTGACTGAGATCAACTTTATTGGCAGGGGTTTTAACTTCCTTCTCCCGTCGAAAATCTGACATTCGTGACAGCTAGAGACTTCTTTGTACACATCTGCGAAGATGGTAGGCCAATAGTATCTCATCCTTAGGATTTTGTGTGTGATGGTTTTCCAGTAATGGTGTCCCCTGGTGTCCCCTGTAGTCACATAATTCTCAAACAAACAACTCATCAACATTACCCTGGGAGCTTTCCAGTAGAGTGAGTTGTCCAGGATACAGAACTTAACCGCTTTAAGCTTGATAAATCTGACCTTAGTATTACTAATTACCGGAGGGACCTGGAGATTGTTCAATACATATATGATGTCGGCATACAATGACGAATTGAAAAATTCCTGGGACACCTGTGCAGTTTCTTCTTCTTGAGGACTCTCTGACAGATCATCGATGAAATTCATTCCCACTGCATCACAGTTCGATTACGACATTAGATTTTCTAGGCCTTGACCCTTAATTAATTTCATAGTCTTGATCTCCAGGTCATATTCCAACATGGCCGCTATCCACTTACCTCTCCTTCCTTCGGGATCGGGCTGAGTCAGGATATCCTTTACTGAGTTGCTGGGTACATAAGCGATGATGTGGGAATGCAATATGTATGTCCTGAATTCCTTCAAAGAATTCACTAAAGTGTACGCTTGTTTTTCCATGATGTCATACCTTAGTGGAGAATCCCACAATGTCTTGTTGAAATAGGATATAGGCTTCTCGAAGACTTGTTCGTCTTTCTGCAACAACACACTGATAATTGTATGCTCTGAGGTGAATGAAAACATGATGAAATACTTCATGAAATATGGACTAGATAGCACATGTGCTTTAGTCAATGCCACCTTGATATCTTCAAACGATTTATTGGCCTCTGTTGGCACAGGGGAAAACCCAGGGTTCAATGCTACAACAACGCTTTAACAAAACCCTAAATACTGACCCTTTTGACAACACTTGCGAAGCAGATGAAGTCTCACCCGAGGTAGAGGCAGGGGGTTTTGTAGGACTCAAGTGTCTGCAACCTAGTTGGGACACAAACCTATGATCACAGTACTTAACAGAGCACTTAACAGTTAACATTCATTATCATTTAACCCTTATTCACATCGCAGGTAAAACCCTAATTACAAAACAATGTAGTATTCAACAAGATCTAACACACCCAAGCACTTAGCACATAGAAGTAGGGTAGATCTAGCATTCATTCACGTTACTAAGAACTAATCTACTATATTCGATGCATATAACATACATAAAGATGACACCACTAAGCATAAATCACATCAATCACACAAAGAAACCATAACACAGGATATACGTGGTTCACCCCCAGCGCGGGGCTACATCCACCAACTCTTCATCTTCTTTATTATCTTTTGTTAATCTCCTTACATGCACAGAGCCTCAAAACCAACTCCACATAGGAAAGGAGATCTACACGCACCTCGCTAGATCCTCCTTCCCCGATCTTAGCACATCATAGAGCCTTTATTACAATCACTTTCACTTAGCCCTGCAAGTACTCAATACACAATATGAACATAGCTAACTCAATCACATAGATCCAACTGCTTACATCACTTGGACTTAGCACAATACAACACTTAGCACCGTATACCTCTTAGATCTAGCGTGTTTCTTACATCACCTAGATATCTATTTATACATTACAAAAGGGGCCTAAGAATGGGTAAGAACCATGGGTCGACATCCCATACCCGTTACATAAACCCTAAACCCAAAAAGATTGCAAAAGGGGGTGAGATCCCGTGATCTCTGCTTCGCTTGGCACTCCATCTTTGAACAACCTGTCGAAGTCCCTAAAATTGGTCAAACATGATCAACGTTTCCATAAAACCTAGTGAAGGGCCAATAGGCCCCCAACACTCACCTGTGACTCGTCTCGAGTCACTTTGATCTGGGTAACTCTGCCTCAAAGGCCTCGATCTTAGCTTGAGCTTCCTCGACCTGCTTCTTTGCCAGAGCCTCCTACTTGACGAACTCTTGAATAACTTTCTTAGTCATTGTTCCTTCCAAGCGTTGTTCTACCATGGTGAATAATTGTTCTAGTTGAGCACCTTGTCCTTCAATCTACTCAAAAAGTGTGCAAGCTTCATCCTGCACTAGATGGAGCCTTTGGGTCAATTCCATGACTTTACTCTGGATGGTATGGACCTGTTTCTGAACCGTGTGTTGTTCCTGTGACCTTTTCATTCTCTCGAGCAATGATAGTAGCTTCAACTGTTCTTGCATTGTTGCTGCCTGTTGCTTTACCTCCTAGAGTTGTGACTCCAATGTCCTTATTTCAGGGTCCTCTGCAAGGTGCTCGTAGGTCTGCGCACTTCGACTATTGATTTTAATGCATTCCAAGGCCAATGCCTTGATTCTTTTGACTTTGCTCCTGACAGTTTCCTCTCTTTGATCTTGCACTTCCAACAGAATGCTTGGCACGACTTGTAGTTCCAGTTCTTCTATTCATGCTTGGAGCTGCTGTTTGGCTTCAACGAGCTTCCCCACCTGGCTCTCAGTGGTCTCTTCTTCCATCTGTGCTAGGCCCGACATAGAGAAAATTTCTCTAGTGACTGCCTCTTTAACTCCCATCTGCTCAGTGAGAAGTTGTTCTTTCTCCTTCTGGATCTACTCTCTATCCCCTGCAAACTTCTCCTAGAATTCATATTTTTCTTTTTGTGCAACTAGATGTTGTTCTAGGGCTTCTTATTTTGCTTGCTTAAGGGCCTCTGTGGCCTGTTCTTTTTCTTCTTGGGAATGATGAAGGTGAGATTCTGTTGAGTCTACTAGTCTGCGTAGCTGGGCAGGCTCATCTCCTACTTCTATGTCCCTTGCCGACAACGACATAGTAGGTATTGCACGACTCAAATAAAGAGCTTGATGTAACCCTTTGAGTTCTGCCTCGATCCTGTCAAACATTGTCTCCTGTTTGGCTTCGATTCATTGCAAGATGTACTCTGAGGTATCTGATACAACATCAATGATAAGGTCAATGTCATCCACCATGAGCATAGTGTGGAATGGAGGTTTATTGGCTTTTGACATCTTCCGCGGTGAAGGTTTCTTCAGGGAACCCTTTCTTTTCTTGGATGTTTCTATCTCTAGTGGTGGATCTTTAGGCGGTGTTACTTCGCCCTGCTTCTGCTTTTCTTCTTCCCCTTCATCCTCTTCATTGTATACTTCACCACCTCCTCCCCCTTCAGGTGAATCTAATGTAGTCTCTTTTGATGCGTTGTTCAGTTCCTGTACATATTCCTTTTTTTCTTCCTCCTACTACTGGGTGAATTATATTCTTCGTGAGTGACCATAGGGATTTTGATGAGGTCAGGTTCAGAGAGTTCTATCTGTTCAAATGGTATGAGGATTTTCATAGGTCATTCCTTTGTTATTTCCTCCATATCTTCCTCTGTGGGTTTGTAATAGGACTGGAGCTCTTCTTTGTGTTTGTCTCGGCACGCAGTGATATAAATGAAATGACTATCTACGTAGAATTTCACAAGTTGCCTGAACCTATGCAGGGTATTCAACATCATGTGAGGGAAATATTCAATGGCCCTCTTCAGCTATATATAATAGGTGTGGAACACTGTGTTTAACTGCCATTGTTTTTCCATGTCGCTTGAGTACTGTTATCGCACAGTTTGTAGGAAGGGTTTAGGTAGCTTGAGTCAAGGCTTCAAACTGGCGTAACAAGAACTTCCCCACCCACTATCACCTCGATGGGGATCTCTTTCTATTTAGGGTGGCTAACCCCAAGGGAGACATCCCTAGTAATCTGGGGTTCTGAAGGAGAAGGATCAAGGTTTAAGACTTCAAAGACTAAGGATAGGCTTCCCTTCACAGATTACTGCCGATAGAGATAGTCAAGGAGAAAATCTTCCACTGAATGGCACCTGTTTGCGAGACAAGACAAATAAAGCTAGAAGATGTGTTGCAGTGGTTAGTACTTCAAAGATTTATGACTATCTTGAATATATATATATATATATATATATATATATATATATATGAGCAATGATGAAATGTAATTATTGACGAAGTCAATTATTGCTAGACAAAGATAAAGGCTTATAATACTTCTTCAATAAGTACAAACTAATACTTACATTCAATGTACAAATTCAACCTTATCATATCACAATGCAGTAAATATTATAAATCTGCTCATATATAGATACTGTTGCTACGTCACAATTGCAGAAATAGGATGACGTCAACCCTAGTATTAGGTCAAAATTGAAGACAATGAGGAGGACGTTTTAACAAACAAGCTTATAGATTTGATTAACAACTCAAAGTCTATCAAATGAGGTGACAAAATTTCAAAATGTTTTAAGGCCAAACAAGTTCTTTAACAGGTATGACGTCACCTATAATGTTGCTGTTTTAGGGTTAGGGTTAGGGTTAGCTAGTCAAAGAGGTGGACGTTTTGACAAATCAACCAATGAAATTGCATAAAACCTCTATGGCTATCAAGGGATGACCTAGCCGCAACTTTTGGAGCAAACAAGAGTTCAAAAAGGCCAAGACATCATCACCAAAAATAGGGTTAGTAGATGTTAGGGTTAGTTAGGGTTTCAAAATTGAGAAAGTTTGAAAGAATTGTTTTAACACCAAAAGCTCAACGTTTTAGTATAAACTAGTGCCTTGGGGTAAATCGAGTCAAGGAGTAAGGCTAATGGCTTGGGAGAATATAAATCTAAGGACGGGAGAGTTAGGCTTGATGGTGCTACAATGGCAGGGCCACCAAGTCAAAACCCTAAGGGGAGGAGGCTCATTCCGGTGTAGCTAAAGCTAGGCCTCATGCTCCTCCCTCTTTCCTTATAACTCTTTGGCAAAACGACTAGCTTTAAAATACAAGTCTAGGGATGAAAAGTGTTTCTTGGGGACAAGGCTTTTCAAACCCTAAAAGTCCAAACCCTAGGTGTAAACTCAATTAGGCCTAGGACATCCTCTTTTTTCAACTTATATCCAAAACTAACTCAGAAAAAAGAAAGGCTAGTGTAGCTATGGCTAGGCTAAACCTTCTTTAATCAATGGCTAAACAAGTTTTTGTCATGGGGACATGAAGCCACGACCTACTTGTGTGTTGG
>ML786367.1:138518-177121 GCA_009831015.1 Picea engelmannii | reverse complement strand
CCCCCCCCCCCCCCCTCCACTTAAAGGTAGAAAGGCAGGGGGGGTCCGGAATCCAACATGCGTCGTTGATCTGGGCGCGCAAATCATCGCCGTTCGAACTTGCTTGCCGCTTACCTCGGGTGCAATTGGGTTCCGAACTTAGGATAAGTGGGTTTTTAACCCCTTCTTTTGTATTCTAACCCCCCTACAAGAAATATCTCTAACACCTGTATGGATATGTTCTCTAAATATTCTTGTGTTCTTTCAACTCCGACATCTAGGTCTCTGGCTCTCAATTGCTTAGATTTGTCCTCCTGTTCTTCTAGTAAGCGCACTATTCTCCTAGCCATGAAATCCCTTAATTCTTTCTTTTTCTATTCTAGAGATTCCTCTTCTTCTTTCCTTTGGAACTGATCTTTCTCAATCCAAGTCCTTCCTAACAAAAGTGCAAAGGGAGCATTTTTCTCAGCACAGTTAATGACCTTGAATTCTTCTTCTGTCGATGTTACATGAGAAATCATAGGTACATGGGCAAGTATTGCACATAGGGTTACCAACTTTCCTTTAAACAATCCTATTCCTCCTAGTGAAGGAACCATAGCAGGCTTTCCTAAGATTTCCCAAGTACTTTCTGTCATAATGTTCACCTGT
This sequence comes from Picea engelmannii, assembly GCA_009831015.1. Classification (NCBI taxonomy): domain Eukaryota; kingdom Viridiplantae; phylum Streptophyta; class Pinopsida; order Pinales; family Pinaceae; genus Picea; species Picea engelmannii. The sequence goes on along the minus strand of ML786367.1, from coordinate 176,491 downwards.
GTTTCTGTATCCAATACACAGTCTATGTTGAAGTGTCCTATTCTTTTTTCTATGCACTCTTTCTCTTTTAAGATCTCTGATAAACTGGTATCTCTATGATCATTCAATGTTTCTTTCATTTGCAATAATATATCTTCTGATTCTTTCTAGTTTTTTAGCATATTCTTAGTCTCTTGGCCTTCCTCAAGGTTTTCTTGTCTTATATTCATATTTTCAACTTTAGCAATTATTCTAGGGCAATCCAAAACTTCATGTCCAGTAGCTTTAGAACAAAGGTAAATAGGAATTCTACCAGGGCATTCCTTAGAAAGATGTATTGGTCTTCTACAATTATAACATAATGTCAATCCTCTCTTTCTCTTAAACAATCCCCAACCTTTCCTGTACTGCGCACTGGGATCATAGTGATGGACCTGCAAAAAATTCTTTCTAAGATCCTGCATCCACTTTTTAGTTCAACAATTCTGTCTATGCATAGGAATAACATATCTTTCACTATTTCTATCAGATCTATTCATATCATATCTTCTTTCTTCGAGTTGTGCCCTAGTTTTCAGACTAAGACCAAATCTATTAAACATACCTATATCCATTCTTTCGAAGAAAGAATTTCCACTTATATTACCTTTATTAGAGCACAAAGATTTAATATCTTACCTCTTTTCTTTAGATAAGACTTCTTTTCTTAGCACGGAGCTTCAAAAGTCAAGTAGAGTATTGCACACTACAACAACAGATCTACACACAAAGCTTTCTCTTTTCTTTAGTTCCCAACAATCACAGTTTCAGGTCCCGACAACGGAACCATTTGTTGGCATAGGGGTAGAACCATGGTTCAACAATACAACAACGCACCAACAAAACCCTAACTACCGTCCCTTTCAGCAACACCTGCGAAGCAGATGAAGTCTCACCCAAGGTAGAGGTAGGGGGGGTTGCAGGACTCAAGTGTCTGCAACTTAGATGGGACACAAATATGTGATCACAGTACTTAACATAGCACTTAATAGTTAACATTCATTATCATTTAACCCTTATTCACATCGCAGGTAAAACCCTAATTACAAAACAACACAGTATTCAAAAAGATCTAACACACCAAAGCACTTAGCACATACAAGTAGGGAAGATATATAATTCATTAACATTACTAAGAACTAATCTACTATATTCAATGCATCTAACATACATAAATATGACAACACTAAGCATAAATCACATCAATCACACAAAGAAACCATAACATAGGATATACATGGTTCACCCCCAATGCGGGGCTACGTCCACCAAGTCTTCATATTCTTTATTATCTTTTGTCAATCTCGTTACATGCACAGATTCTCAAAACCAACTATGCATAGGACAAGAGTTCTTCGAGCACCTCGCCAGATCCTCCTTCCCCGAGATTGGCACAACATAGAGCCTTTCTAACAATCACTTGCACTTAGCCCTACAAGTTCTCAATACACAATATGCACATAGCTAACTCAATCACATAGATTCAACTACTTACATCACTTGCACTTAGCAAAACACAACACTTAGCACCGTATACCTCTTAGATCTAGCGTGTTTTTTACATCGCCTAGATATCTATTTATACATTACAAAAGGGGCCTAAGCATGAGTAAGACCCATGGGCCGATATCCCATACCCGTTACATAAACCCTAAACCCAAAAATCCCACAAAAGGGGGCAAGATCATGCGATCTCTGCTTCACCTCGTGCTCCGTCTTCGACCAGCCTGTCGAAGTCCCCAAAATTAGTCAAACATGACCAACGTTTCCAAAAAAACTAGTCAAGGGACAACAACCTTCGGGTTCCACTTGATCTCATTTCCCTTCCTGAGCATGTAGGTGATATTCTTTATAATCTCTTCCAGATTTGGGATGAATATCCTCAAGAAGTTTAATTTTCCTAGGAAGGATTGCACTTTTTGTTTACTGTGCGGAGTGTCGATATTCAGGATTCCTTCCACCCTACTAGGGTCTATCTTGATGCCTTGACTTGAGATAATATGTCCCAACAACTTCCCTTATTCCACCCCAAAGTGTGACCTTTTAGGATTCAAAGATATTCCGAACTCCCTGCACTTCTAGAAAAATTTCTTGAAGTGCTCGATGTGTTGTTCGTCGGAGGTAGAGTACACCATGATGTCGTCCAGATAGATCACAATGAACCTATCCCTTTGTTACCCATGATTTTGGTCATCTTGATGGTGTATTGATGATGTTGTACTCAAGCTCCCAACAAGAAATTTCTCCTGAGAAAAGTGACATTCATCTCCTTTCAGAAAACATATTTTTGAAGAGAGTTCGCAGGCTGCTTATAGCCTAGGGTGCGAGAATGACCCATTATCGTAGGCTTCCTTCAACTAAGGTGTGAACTTCTTGAACTGTGCTATATATCTAAGGTGCGAACTTGTTCTCAAGCTTGGAAAAAGGAAGAATTATTGAGGGTTCTAGAAGGGAATCTTCTAGAGAATGGGTTTGCATTCGAATGGTTATCATTTTACTGGTTTCCCTAATTTGGTGGGATCATTCTCATCTATGTAACCATCTCATCCTCTCCTATATATTAATAGGATTCTCATGGAAAAGGTTAAGCAAGATTAATTGGAGAATTGGTGAAGGAATTGTGTGAAGAACCCAGCTTGAACAGGAGCTTGGAGACTCTAGCAAGTCTACCAAGAGGATCCAGATCTTCTTCATGCAAGGATCGAGCAAGTGTGTGTGTTGGAACCAAGAGTCACCGAAAGGGAGCTTGCGACATCAAGGCAATCAGGTTGTATCTTCTACTTTCAATTAATATGATACAGTGGCATGTCCCTTTCCCATAAAGTCATTCTTACTTTATTGTGTAATTCATTGATCATACACATAAGTTGATGCTTGAATACATTTTTCTATCTTCACTTTGGTTGGTTTGTGTTGTCTTGATCTTGGCCTCACGAGAGCACTAGAGCGAAGCGGGAGCAACAGAGACCCTAGGAAGTGATACAAAGGTATGTCACTTGTTCCTCCTTACTAGCTAATTCAATGGTCATAACTTAGGGAAAGATTCATGTCCTATCCTGTTTTGTTCTAGATCTAGGTGGATCTAGGGAGATCTGTTAGTGTCCGCACCTACCAATTAGTCCAATAACAAAATTGGCGACTCCACTAGGGAGGCAACCCACCTTTTGTGGTTTTTTTTGTTTTTCCTTGGCCGTTTTCTCTTGCCTTACCTTTCTCCATTTTTATCAATCTCTGAGTCTTTAGGACACCCTGATAGACCCTCTGGGTCTAGAAGTCCCTTCAATTTTTTTGTCTTTTTCCAAAAAATTGCCTAGTTCCAGGCATTATTGCACTGAACCCCATAGTGGCTTGCGAGAACACCTTGAGTTCACACTCTGATTTTAAGTCCAGTGTGAGGTTCCCGCACTCTGCTCAAAGATAGCCTGCGAGAATGACCCATTCTCGCACTGCACAACACTGATAGCCTGCAAACCCTCTTTTAAAATTTTTGGATTTAAGATTTTTGCATGTTCAGCTGCCCAGATCAGTATAGGTGTCTGAAAATAACTTCTTGGACTATTGGTTGATGTTTTCTTGTCTTCGAATCTTACGCACAATCAGTCTTCAGAAATCAAAGGCTCTTCCTGTCCATTTTTTCTTTTTCTCAACTCTCATCTCTTGACTCTCCTAGCAAGGATATACTCTCTGATCCTAGAATCTGAGTACTTGTTTGGTTAAGAGGCGGTGATCGGTTTGATAGTTGGGATGCTTTGTATTTCTCATTTGCTCATTATTTGTAAGATCATTGTTTTCATGCAATGGAAAATAATAGTTTTGTTTGCTTGTCATTTTTGTTTCCATTGAAAGATTGGTTTGGGTTTTTGTTTATTGCTTGTTCATTAGTCATTGGTTTTCCTCACTTTCACCATCATGGTGTAGATTCTTTTTGAAAAGTAAAAAATTTTTTTCTTTCAAAAGCATTTTCATTTTTTAAAATATTGAAAATCAATTGTTGAAATTATTGAAAAAGAACAAATAAGAGAATTGTCATTATTGCATGATTTGTTGAGATTGCATTGTAAAAGAAATTGTGTATCGTAGTTCAAGTTTGTTCCAAAACACTTCTCTTTCCCTCTCATACATAGGATTCATCGAACGAAAATTGATATATTTCATTCCTATCTATGCATTGTTGGGTCAGAGTCTCACACAACATCAGTTTCATCTCCGTTTCCTTTGAGTAACAACAACCCTTAATAACATTGCGCAATTTTAAAATTTAACTAGTAACTCTTTTCTAGGGCTCTATTACACCAACATTTAGCTAGGCCTAGCGCTTTGGAATAGGTAGAGAGATACACTCTCCAAAGCACAAAACACGCAATAGCATCTTGTGTTAAGGAGTGCCAAATTCCATTTACAACATTTTGTCTTGGGAATCCCTTCTCACACAAGGGTCAAACCCGAGGTTGCACGTATTACGGGGATCACTTGGAGGTATACCCACAATGATGAGTGGAAGCCTCTCGAGTTGATTTCGGGCTAGATACCCTACCCTTGTGTGTGGATCAGACTGTCGACTGTCCCCCCAGACTTTATTGTTGTCGGTGGTAACCTTAGTGGCCTATCTTTTTAGGGTCTTACACAAGGTGACTGTGAAGGGGCAAGTCTTCATAGTACCTGGAATCGACATTAGCCAAACTCACTCGGGCTCCTTGGAGGGTATACCCACGATTATGTGTGGGATCTTGCACCAGGGTGTAAGTCCGTTAAATAGGTCATCAACATAACTTTTCCACCCTAGACCAACCCCTTCTCGTCTCGTTGTTGTGACATTGGATTTCATCACCAACTAGTGACTTCGAAATTAGAAGGTCTTGCTTGCTTGGTATTGTTTCCTAGATTTTATTTACTAGCGCATGTTGTTTGTTTACCCAAGTTGACCATAGGAATTTCTTCGTAAGTTTGTAACTCGTTCACAATAGATCCTCCACGTCGTTCATGTAGAATGCAAGGTTTATCTCCAAAACATATGGAAGGTTCTTAACCCCTGCCTACAAGCTCACCTGAGGGCTCTTCTCAACAGAGTGAAGTCAAAGATGTTACCACTCCACAAGTGGAAGTGGAAAGAACTGACTCTCTAGAATGTTTCCGAATTACCAATACTCGAGAGGACTTTCGAATTCACCCTGATTCTGAGAGATGTATTATGTGAGTGAATTCTTCTGGAGACTTAGTTGTGTTGTCTTTTGGATCACCGAATGGACCCTTTCCAGGACCTGAGGGCGAAGATCCTTTTTGGTCTGCTGGTGTTTTTAGACGGGACCTTTTTGGGGCAGGATTAGGCGTTGAAATCACCATCTCACCTGTGTTCCCCGAAACCTCTGACCTAGACGTAGTACATTTTATGACTGCTTATTATTTTCCTGGTACAGACGCTCCGCGATCTGAACACATCTTGACTGTCCCTATAGAAATGGTCCATTACACAGATACTACGAGTATTCACACCGGGATTACAACGGCTAGTCAAGCCCCCATCGACACACCACTCTCACCCAGTGTCACCCCGACGCTTCCACCCGGATACTGTGCGTTGAATGTTTCTATTCCCACTCCTATGCAAACCCCATCCGAAACTCCTAGTGGTCCCTCTTCTTCTGGGCACTCTCCTCCCGATTTCATTCCGACACTTCCTCAACCCCCTTTTGGAGGACCTTTTTTGTCCTCCACCGACAACACTAATCCTAGGGGCACTATTCCGTCATTCACACCAAATTACCAGATTCCTGTTCGTGGACAATTTCACCAAGGAGGTTTTACTCAACCCCTCCTTGTAGGAAAAATTCCTATTGGAATGAAAACCCCAATTGGAACACTACTCCCAATTGGAACCCAACCCCCGATTGGAGGAAAACCCCCACCAACCCCACCTTATGGACAAAACATACCTCCATCCTTGGCCCAATATTGGAATCATCTGATACAACACAACCCTCAATCGACTGGGGGGAAACAACTTCTGACTACATCCGTTATAACCCCTAGTATAGGCCAACCATATCCAGGTATGTCCAATCCTATTTGGGGCTCGAATGCTGAAACTCATGTCCCTAGTCAAGGATATAATCCCATGAGTTACTTTCCTCCACAACCACCACTGAATCTGACTGGGTCTTCACATTATATGCAGACTGCTTATGGTTCCATTGGTTTTCCGATGGGGCTCCCTACCCAAAGACACTAGTACCCACATGTGAATCGACAGTTACCATTCTTAGCCACTTTGGATCTCCCAGATCTATCAAGGATTTTAAATGATCCAATTCGTCACTCTCCCCAATGGCCTGCTATACTAGCCAAGCTACCATCAGACATCCCTAAATTCAATGGCAAAGCGGGAGACGACTTGAACAATCACATCATGAATTTTCACCTCTGGTGCTCATCCAACTCCTTGATGGATGACTCTATTCGTTTACATCTTTTTCAAAGAACTCTCACGGGTTCTGCTACAAAGTGGTATATAGAATTACCATGAGGTTTCTTTGCCGAATTCAACATCCTAGCTATGGCCTTCCTCACCCACTACCAGTTACCGATCCATTACGAAACGAGAACCAATATTTTGAGTTCTTTCAAACAAACTAAAGCCACTCATATATCCGATCACATTCATTAATGGCCAAGGAGACAACGTCTCATCAAACTCGAACTTCCCGATCAGTTGCTGGCAGAGTGGTTCACAAAATCATTTGTGAACGACATCGCACGTGACAACGCCATGGGTGGAGTTGTCATAGAAGAACAGGCCATAAGTCATGCTCAATATCTTGACCTCGTTTACTCACAAACAGGTACTCTTTACGACTTACTCCCTGACGCACCTCATCCTTCCACTTCCGCCACTTCAACTACTCCAACTGCCTCTCATGCAGCCGATGGTGTGATTGATACTTTCCATGCCCAAACACATTCTGCCTCAAGCACCACCCCCAAACCTTATTCTTCTAATGTTCAAAATTCTTTGTCTCCTACCCCTCCCACTGGAAATACTTCCGAGGTAAATGCAGTTCATTCTACCCTAGCCGGTAAAAACAAATCCAGAAAAGGAAAGGGTAAGAATAAGGAGGAAAAAAATACTTTCCAAGTAGAGAAAACCAAAAATATGCTTGTTGACGATAGGGATAAGCGCAAACCTCGATACCCTTGTCTTATCTGTGGTGATGATCACTACATGAAGGATTGTCCACGACGTGCCGAGGTCACTAAGTTCCTTCAAGGAGCCTCGAAACCACCTTCTCCGACCGTTTTGTCCCAACCCTTCCCCTCTCAACAACATGCCCAATTGGTCATTCATGACCAACCCTCCCCTTCTACTACGTCCTATGTATTGATGTGTACTAGCGATTCAAATAAGAATGAAATTGCACTCACCACTCGAGCCAAAGATTATTCTCCCTCTAAAGAGAAGGTTGATGACCCACCTCCTTCATTGGTACAACCATCTCCCGCGACTCCACCTACCAACGGTCCTCTTCATCTTGAATGACCGAGCCTTGACACAGTTCTTCGACTCCCTCCAAAGGGAATCGTTCAAAAATTGACTTTCAATCCTCATGCTCGTTCTGCCTAGAACTATAACATTGTTGAAGATCTGGCCCAAGCACCTTCTGCGATGTCAGCCCTTGCAGTCCTTCAAAGTTGTCCCACACAACGAAAGGCACTGTTGAAAGCTATCGGTGGAATTGACTCAACGGACACGAATTTAATAATTTTTGACTTGGAAGATCACATCCCAAGGTTACCTCCTCAACTCATGTTCCAAATCCAAGTGAGTGTCTCTGAAAAAAACATTTGTCGAACCGTTATCGACGAGGGTGACTCGACGTGTGTCATGTCTCTTACCTACTGGAAAGCCATTGGCTCTCGCTCTTTGAATGAATCCCAGAACACTCTCAAAGCCTTCAATGGATCTGGTTTTAAGCCCTACGGTGTCCGTCCTTCATTTCCAATCACGCTAGAAGGCAAAACGGTCCAAGTCAAAGTGGAAGTCTTTGACGCTCCTCTTGATTACAATCTTCTGCTTGGCCGTAGCTGGATCGATTCCATGCACGTAGTTGTGTCGACCCTTTTTTCGTGTTGTACGTTTCCCACATCAAGGGAAGGTAGTCACCGTCAACCAATTAGCCTTCTTTAACTCAGATACCTGTACTTGCAATGTACCGTTTATCACTAAAACCCCACCGGGTTATAAGAACGTCGTTGTAGGCCTTCTCAAAGACTCTTTGTTGATGGGTACTTTCCCCATTCCACCGCTCGATGTTCCACCCTCATCCGTTTCTTCAATCAACATGATATCCACCTCGATTCACAGAACTCCTGCGTCTCACGACCCATGGATGGTACCTGACCCTGGAGATCATCTTCGTTACGACAATGAAATGCTGTTAAGCCCGGTCGAATCTGCCTATCAGGCCATTCAATCGACAACCCCTTCTACCCCCTCTCTTAGTGCGTTATCTCGAGATCCTTTTCGGGTCATTTTTCCCACAGACGAGATGATCATGTTTGTCATGGAAGACACCCCTTGGGACGATGAACATCACTATTCCTTCCTCTTCCTGGAGTAACATACCATCGAGAACTACCAATGGATCTTGACCCCGTCGACCGTTGTTGTCATTTCAACCGTTCCCGAGTCCACACATGATGCATTTTCCGAAGGGAACTTAAGTAATATCTCACCCACTATTCCCCTCGACATATCCATCAAACCTAGAATTGTTGAAAATGTGCATATCAGAGCTCCGTGTTCCCCTGACGAAATCGTCACCTACATGGCACTTTTCAAAGAGTTTCGTGACGTTTTCACCTGGAGCTACAAAGAAATATCGGGTATTGACCCTGCCATTGTGATACATGAGATCAAGACATACCCCGATGCTAAACCCGTCCGACAATGCCTTCGTCCAGTTCACCCACGTAAAGCGACTGCTATCAAGATTGAAGTCAAGAAACTTCTCAAAGCCGACTTTATTTACCTGGTGGCCCTCACTGAATGGGTTTCCAATCTTGTCTCAATCGACAATAAGCAAGGCACAATCCGCGTATGCGTTGAATATAGGGATATCAACAAAGCTTTTTATAAGGACAACTTTCCTACCCCCTTCATCGATCATATTATCGATGATTGCGCCGGAAGCAAAATCTTCTCTCTGATGGATGGTTTCTCCGGATATAATCAAATCAATATTGTTCCCGAGGATCAACATAAGACGGATTTTATTTGTCTTTGGGGTACTTTATCCTGCCGAAAACTCCCTTTCGGTCTCAAGAACGTTGGCGCAACTTTCAACGCGCTATGTCTTATGCTTTCCATGATATCAAGCACATCGTGGAACCATATCTTGACAACTTACCCGCTCATTCTATGCACCGAGTCGATCATCTAATCCACCTCCGAGCCATTTTCGTCCGATGTCGGTTATACCACATATGCTTGAACCCTCACAAGTGTGTTTTTTGCGTGGAATCCAACCGACTTCTAGGCTTTATTGTTTCTCATCAAGGGATCAGGGTAGATCCTTTAAAGGTAGAGGTGATCCTTAATCTCTCTCCTCCTTCTATACTTCGCCAGTTACAAAGTTTGCAAGGGAAAGAAAACTTTCTTCGTTGTTTCATCCCGAACTATGCCGAGATAACTCGTAGATTTACGTGGCTACTCAAAAAGGGTTCCGAGTTCATATGGGATACCATCGCAAACAAAGCCTTTGAAGCTTTGAAATTGTCCCTGACACGTGCTCCGCTTCTCTTCCCCCCCCCGATTACAGTTGAGATTATGTCCTCTACTTCGCAGCCTCGGATTACACCATTGGTATGGTTCTCGTCCAAGAGGATGATTCTTTACATGTCGAAAAAATGGCCTTGGCGGCCGTCCAAGCAGTTCAACACTTCCGGCACTATATCCTCTCTCACAAGACTACAGTGATTTCTAATTGCAACCCTATGCAACACATTCTCACACGTCAATTGATAGGGGGAAAATACTCCAAATGGATCATGATACTCCAGGAGTTTGACTTGGAATTTGAACGAGCCAAGTCCAAGAAATCCTTAGTGTTTTCCGAGTTGATATGCGACTTTCCCAACTCTGACACGGAAAATGTAGCAGCCGATTCATTACCTGATGAATCCCTTTTCCTCATTAGTTCTGATGATATTTGGTATGGTGATATCATGATATATCTCCAAACCCAAACTTTCTGGCCTAATTTGTCTAGTACTAATCGACGTCGAATACGCTACCAAGCCCGTCAATATATTATCCTTGGGGATATTCTTTATTGTCATGGGTTTGACTCAGTTTTTCGACGCTGCCTCACATTCGACAAAGCTGAGAAAGCCTTAAATGACTGCCATTCTGGAGCCTATGGTGGTCATATGTCTGGGTATGCTACTGACCATAAAATCTTATGAGCAGGGTATTTTTGGCCTTCTTTATTTAACGACTACATAATCACCATCCAAAAATTACACACTTTCCAGACCTATAATCATAAGATACTGTCACATCCCACTCCTCTTCACCCTGTGGTCTTCGTTGGTCCCTTTCTGAAATGGGGCATTGATTTCATGACATGTCACCCCCACTTGGTCATGGATACATTTGACAATACTGGAAAGACCGCAACATTATTCATTTTTAATCACATCATAGCTCGTTTTGGTGTTCCCCAAGCTATCGTCACTGATCATGACAGCCACTTTAAAAACTTCATGATGTCCGAACTAACTAAAAATTTCGGTCTTCACCATGAAAACTCAACACCCTATTACCCACAAGCCAACAACCAAGTCGAAGCAATTAACAAAGTTCTTATAACCATGGTCCGACGAATGATAGGGATTCACAAAACAAGTTGGCACACAATGTTGTTTTCGGCATTGTGGGCTTACCAGACATCCGTCAAGTCCGCTACTGGGTTTACACCTTTCCGATTAGTCTATGGTTTGGAATCCATTCTCCCGATTGAATCTGAGATACCCTCTTTAAAACTAGTTGTTGAACTCCTACCAAACACTTCTTCTGAGGAAGAACGTCTGTTATATCTTATGTGATTAGACGAAACTCGACACAATGCTACCCTAGTCATAGAAGCTTAGAAAAAACGTGTCAAGGCCCAATACGACAAACATGTCAAGCCTCGCATTTTCTCCGAAGGAGATCTGGTTCTCCTCTATGAACAAGATCGAGATATACTAGGAGCTGGAAAATTCGAAGCCATGTGGCGAGGTCCTTATATCGTTAGATGAGTTTTGGAAAAAAGGGCTTACGAGTTAGTAGATTACAATGGTATCCCTTTGAGTGAACCCAGAAATGGGTTGTACTTGAAGAAGTACTATGCATAAGATCACCTGTGCACGAGTACCTGTATTTTTATTGTATGATACTTCTTGTGTGACTGTAGTTTTCTTTTGTCGTTATCTGGTCTCTGCCCTTATGTGACGTTGTGTTTGATTTCCAAATGTCGGAGTCTTCGCTACCCTACATTGGCTTTGATGATGGCTCTAGCCATAGTACTCAGAACCTTGCTTCCGTTGCATGGGCAATTTATGCCCCTACAAATGAACTTGTCTCTTTACGAGGTGTGTGCCTCGGCCGTGAGACCAACAATATTGCAGAGTATAGCACCGTTATCGAATTGTTGATTGATGCTATCTCGCTCGATATCTGTCATTTGGTTGTGCGACTCAATTCGCAGCTCGTAGTATTACAGTTAAGTAATTTCTATATTATTCGAAGTCCTACTCTGTTATGGGTGTATTTGCGAATTTGCCTCTTGGAACGTTATTTTGATTATATTGAATATCAACATATTCCTAGATGTCTAAATACATTAACTGATGCATTAGCTAACTATGTATTAGACAGAAATTTGGGTCATTTATAAATCAATCACATCAATTTTCCACACAACACAAGATAAACCGGTAGAATCCATATGTATATATAACGATCAAAATTTTTTTCTACAAAAATTTATGTCCGAGGACCAAAATTTCAAAATCTGAAGCTCATAGCTTCTACAAAGTGATGTCATGGATGACGTTCACAGTAACACATGACTGCCCGGGAAACCCTACAAAGCAGTCGGCCAATGGACTCTGACACTCCCACTGTATGATGCTGATAACGTCATGGAACCTCTCCAAGAGGCATGCCAATGAAAATGAAAAATCAAACCATGAAAAGATAGAGGACAAGGAGCTTACCTCACTACCGGAGATAGTTCGTCGGATGGATGCTCGTAACTCGCGCAATCGAGCGTCGAAATTCAAGGGAAAAAGAGGGGTTTTGGACTCAAATATTGGTAAAGTTAAAATGACTATGGTAAAAAGAACTTTTACCCCCTATATTTACTTTTACCATTTGTTATTGAATTTTATAATTGTTTTATTTCTTAAAACCTAATTCCTAATACCCTTGTGAGTGTGACTTTTGCAGACATGGCGACTTTGATGTTCGTACACAAGGATACAAATATTTTTTCTCTTTTTCATTGCGTGTTTTGATTGTTTTTCATGGTTTTTGTACAAAACCTCGAGCTTGGTCTTTTTCTGTTCTCACGCTTGAAAATACATGAGAACGCGATTGGGCACACTTTTATCACGTTTTTGGGCTCAACAAGGTTATACGAAAAAGGACCCCCTCTTGGAGTTCTCTTTAAGCTCTTTTGAGACTCTCTAAATATGAAAAGATCGCTGAGCGACCTTGCTATTTTCACGCTCGTTAAAGTATTTGAATAAAGTGTCTGTTGGGCAATAATTTATCTCTTTTTCGGTCTCATCAGACTACTTTACGAAAAAGGAACTGAGAGAGTTCTCTTTTAAGTGTTTTTCCAGATTCTATAATCATGAAAAACCTTCAAGTTTTCTATCTTTGGACTCGTTAAACAAACATCAACAAATCCGTAATGGGACCGAACCACTCCTTCCTAGGGTTCGTTAAACATACTCCAAAGGACTCATCCGAAGGATGAACTTACATCAACAAGCATATGTTATCCTCCTCAAGATTGCGTAAAAATAAAGAGGTACTTGCCAGAAATGGTGGGGGAAATTTTGGGAAAGAGATGTATTTTCGTATTTATATTGATTGGCAGTAAGTGTCTCTCTTGAACATGACACCCCCCTATTCATTATTTGAAGACGGTTTGGGATATCCATTTGTCTCTCATTCCATTTGCTACAAGGTCATACCCTGCGTCGTCTCTGAGTCAATGCTGCCAAATCATTGGTCGTGTCATTCATATGTTCAAGAGAAGTTCATCTGAAACCTCTATTGACTCAACCATCTGCAGTTGTCCATTCTCTCCGTGTCGGCCTTCCCTGTGTCTAGTCCAACTTACATCATACTCTGTTTCACCTTCAAAATCTGTTACTCATTTCATGTCATTGATGAGGGATACATCAAGGCCCTCCTGTGATGAGTTTTGTTCCATCGACTCCAGCTCATTATCCAAAAATGAGACTTAGAAATTCATTGGTACCTTGTAACTTCCATGCCTCAATGGCAGGTTTCCTCGCTTTCGATAGTGGGTTTCCATCATTGACTCCTGATCGAAAGATTCCATCAGGTGTTCGACCTCAACTCATTCATTCACATTCGGTGGATTGTACTAGTGTATCTTGGGAATCATTGACATTAATGGTGATTTCCTTCACACTTGTTAACGATTTCATCAATGACTGGTAATCAAGTGGTTTCTATGATGTTCGACTTTGACACATGTAATCACATGGTTAGATTCCTACTTTTGGGCGACGAGATTGAAGACCCTGGATCTCATCTCTTTGGTCCAGGTTGTGATGGAATATGTATAATTTGCTGACACATAGATCCATAGTGTATTCCTGGTGGCTATGCGATATTTTGACGACATGGATCCACAGTGTATGATTGGTGGCCATGAAATATGATTATAATGTCATCCGTCTGTGATCTGAGTATGGGAATGCCTACCTCAGAAATAATATGATATTCTGCATATGTTTGGTTGTTCGGAGGTTTCCGATTAGGTGCGCTCCTGGTTTCCGACACACACACAGTTTACAAAGTATTTTGGCTGTCACTGATTCCGGCCTCATACTTTGGGGGGCATTCTGTTACCCATGATTTTGGTCATCTTGATGGTTTACTGATGATGGTGTACTCAAGCTCTTAACAAGAACTTTCTCCTGAGAAAAGTGACATTCATCTCCTTCCAGAAAACATATTTTTGAAGAGAGATCACAGGCTGCTTATAGCCTGGGGTGCGAGAATGACCCATTCTCGCAGGCTGCCTTCAGCTAAGGTGCGAACTTCTCACATTGTGATATATATCTAGGGTGAGAACTTGTTCTCAAGCTTGGAAAAAGGAAGAAGTTTTGAGGGTTCTAGAAGGGAATCTTCTAGAGAATGGGTTGGCATTCGAATGGTTATCATTTTACTGGTTTCCCTGATTTGGTGGGATCATTCTCATCTATGTAACCATCTCATCCTCTCCTATATATTGATAGGATTCTCATGGAAAAGGTTAAGCAATATTAATTGGAGAATTGGTGAAGGAATTGTGTGAAGAACCCAGCTTGAACAGGAGCTTGGAGACTCTAGAAAGTCTATCAAGAGGATTCAGATCTTCTTCATGCAAGGATCGAGCAAGTGTGTGTGTTGGAACCAAGATTCACCAAAAGGGAGCTTGTGACATCAAGGTGATCAGGTTGTATCTTCTACTTTCGATTAATATGATACAGTGGCATGTCCCTTTCCCATAAAGTCATTCTTACTTTATTGTGTAATTCCTTAATCATACACATAAGTTGACGCTTGAATACATTTTTCTATCTTCACTTTGGTTGGTTTGTGTTGTCTTGATCTTGGCCTCACAAGAGAACCGAAGCGAAGCGGGAGAAACATAGACCCTAGGAAGCGATACAAAGGTATGTCACTTGTTCCTCCTTACTAGCTAATTCAATGGTCATAACTTAGGGAAAGAGTCATGTCCTATCCTGTTTTGTTCTAGATCCAGGTGGATCTAGGGAGATCTGTTAGTGTCCGCACCTACCGATTAGTCCAATAACACCCTTTCATCAGCAAACACAATGTCCATTGCCCTTTGGAAAGTGGCTCCAACGTTCATCAGGCCGAAAGGCATCTTGGCGTACATGAACGTCCCCCATGGAGTTGTAAAAGTTGTTTTTTCTCTGTCGTTTGGGTGAACCATGATCTGATTATACCCCAAAGAACCGTCCAGCATGGACATCTTATGGGACCCCACCACCTTTTGTAGGATGTGGTCCATTTTGGGAAGATGATAGTGGTCTTTGAGGGACACCTTGTTTAAAATCTAGAAGTCTACACACAGTCTTCTCTCACCACTCTTGTTTCTCACGAGCACCAAATTAGCTACCCATTTAGAGAACTGCAAAGAAACAATAATCTTAGCGTTGAAAAGTTTCTTTACCTCTTTCTTTATCAATGATAGTAACAGGGGATTTATCCATCTTACCTTCTGTTTGAAAGGTTTCTGATATTCCTTGAGAGGGATAACATGCTGGATCACCTTAGTATCATACACCTTCAAATCATCATAGCTCCATGAAAAAACATTGGCGAACTCCTTCATGAGATTGACGTAGTCCCGCTTGACTTCTGGCCCGAGTGTCTTCAATAAATTGATCATTTTGGGATTCTCCTTAGTCTCAATGTTTCATTGTTCCACATCGTCTTCATTTGCAGTGATATTGGGGTTTTTATCCATGTCATTTTCATCAAACAACTTTTCCAGCGGCACTAACTCCTTCATAATGGTGTTATTCTTCAGTTGTACTATGTCCCTTCACACGATTTGGTTTTGGAAAGGGTCATCATTACTGCGTGCATCTGTGCTCCCATCTTCTTCACATCAATCTTCATCATCAATGTTTATGTTAGCGAACTTGTCGCTCATCTGAAGAAATTTTTCTACCTGCTTGTCGTCCTCAAACACTTGCCAGTATTTGATATTATCAGGCAATGTCGACCTGTGTTTGAATTCAATCTCATATTTTTAGTTTGGGAAGATGGGGATTTTGAAAAACGAGGCCGAAGTGGCCAGTGCATCGACGATCTCATTTTTCTCCCTTGGGATAGCAGATATGTCATACTCTGAAAAATATTCGAGGAGGTCCAACGCCAAGTTCCTGTACGCTCTCAGCCTAGGGTGCTTCGTCGGATATATGACTTTAACATGGTTTATGACCAGTTTGGAGTCTCCATGCACTACTATCCTCTTTGCGCCTAATTCTTTCAACACCTTCAGGCCCAGAATCAACGACTCATACTCGGCCATGCTGTTTGTGCACTGGAACGCGAGCTTGTATGAGTGCAATTTTGTGCCCGTTTCAGGGGGGTTTACCCACATGCTAACCCCAACCCCTTCTTTTCTTACCACGCCATCTAAAATCATGGCCCATATCCCATTTTCCATGTAGTCCTCCAAGTCAACGAACTCTGTTGCTTTCTGCGCGGTTTCTTTATCGGCAGCCATTATGGTTGTTTTCTCTTCTTCTTCAAAACTCATACCATTGTAGAATATAGAAGAACCAACATCAATGTCGATATAGGATGGTTATTATATAGGATGGTTATTTGGCTGCGTCTTGTTGCTCACCATGTACTTCAACAACACCTCTCTATACAACCATCTGGCTTGGCCAAATATCAGAATGGTGGCGTATGACATGTCCATTTGCAGGGTTCCCTTTAACTTTGCAGCCCATGATCTAGACAAAAACATGCCAAACTTTGGGGGTATGTCTGCCATGAACACGTCCATCACCATGTTCTTTAAAGGGATATGGGCTAGTGACATAAACAAGTATTTAATGAGACCTAGGCTCTTGAATTTTCTCGAGTTAAAAGAGAAAAGGTCCTTGTAAGGTCTAGTGATATCCAAACCCAGTTCATCCATGATCACCTTTGGCATGAGGTTGTGCGCTGTGCGGGAATCCAACATGGAATTATGCAGGGTCATGTCATGAACCTTCAAACTGATGTAGAATAGAGGTACATCCTTAGTATCACTTGTCTCCTCAATGCATGTACCAAACAAAATAGCAGGGTGATCATATTGAACATTCAGAGTGTCAGGGGTCCCTCCCATTTTCATCATCTTAATAATTTTCTCCCAGTATTCTCCCTTTCTGATAATTTCGTTGAAGGGGACAAAGATTTTGATTTTAGCCATTTCATGTTCAAAGTTAAATGGAGGGAAGAATTTCTCCACCTCATTTCCACCCGCTTCTTGGCTTGCTTCCGGATTTTTATTCGGGGCCTCTTACTTCGAATTTGCCTTCTCCATTGCATCATTGTTCGCATTGTTCGACCTTGGTTGACTTGTGGGAGGGGTATCCTCCGAAAGTTTCCTTACGGGGTTCGTCTACTGAGGCTCGGTGGATGCTTCTTTGATTCTGAGGTTATATTTCTTCTAGAACTGCATGATGGCATTCTGATAACCCTTTCTGAACTCTTCATTTTCCTAGGACAATGCGTCATAAACTTCCCCAATCCATGCATTTCCCATCTCTAGCATAACACCGTCATTTCTACTCATGTACCGGTCATGTTCTCTCTTCGTCAGAAACACGTGCAGATTCTTGTCATCACAACAATGCATTTGGTCCTCGAACATTTGATTGAAGTCTTCATCCATGTAGTTGTTTTGGAACAGAGGCCTTGTTTGCTAGTCTCCTTAATCTCTCTGCTCCCTCTGTTCTATTTTCATGATCTGAGGGACTTGACCCCTTCTGAGGTTCTTATTTCGAGGTTGAGGGTCCTACTGCTCCTAGGCGGCGGGTCTGTTTGCCAAAGACATTTTCTCCATCAGTTTATCCATATTTCTCATCATTAAGTCAAATGTTCCATCTGTTGATCTCGATGTTGATGGCTGCACATCTCCCTAGGGCCTCCTATCACCTCTATTGAATCGCTATTTGATCTTCTCTGAGGCCATCATATTTACATCGAATTCGATCGCATTGCTCATTATCACATCTAGATTTTCTGATATTCTTTCTCTCAATATAAAGGCAAAATCATTATCAAAAGAGTCAACGTATTGCAACTGCGCATCCTCGAGAGGTGGTTGGACTTCTACCGAAATCGAGTTATAAAATTTCATGAAACGGGCTGAGAATTCTTGCACCATCTCTTCCGTCGCCTTATTCATATTATTGTACTACGTTAACAACTGAAAGTGGTTCTTCTTGTCTCCCCATCTGTTAGTGAAGGCCATTTCGAATGCGGCAAAGTCATGAATAGTTGTTGGTTGCAGGGCTTTAAACCACTTTCTCACCTCCCCCACAAAACTATGTGCAAAGAACCTCATTTTCACGTCTGCATAGTCTACCCCCTCTAGGTCGACAAAGTCTTTGAACCAATCCAGATGCTTCTGGGATGAAATGTTGTCTTTAGCATCGTAGATCTTAATCCTATGGTTATAATTCTGAGGCAAGTCGTGCAGTTGGGTTGGAAAAAAGAGAGGAGCAAATCTGGTGGCCATGGATCTAGGAGGATTTGGGGTATGAGGGATATTATTAGATATCAGAACTTGGAATATATTTTGGTCAAAAACGATCTCGTCCAAGCTAGTTTCCGACTTATAACTGAACAAGGTTTTCTCAAACAACATGTCAAGTGCAAGGTCGTCAATTCTTTGTGCGTCATCTTTTGGTAAGGACAAACTTCTGTCTAGGTAATATAATGGGTCCGACACTTTCTCTCTAGTCCTATGTAGAATTTTCTTGGGGTCGTACAAAGGCTCTAAAAGGGTTTGGGTCATGACTTGCTCTAGTATAGATTGTCTTCAGAGCTAGGTTTCTTGAACTGTGCTACGTGGAGCTACTAGTCTTTTTTGACTGGAGTCGCTAGGGTAAATATTTCAGTCGGTGCAGATGTTTGTCCCTTTGTTACCCTCAGGGGTCAAACTACAACGTTAGTCGTTCTCCTTGGGAAAAATATATTCAATTTCATTCCCCGATAGCGATGCCAGAATGTTAGCACTCCGTAAATCTATTCGGCTGATAATCAGACGATGAAGGTAACTTTTTCAACCAACTTTGAGACCTGAAACTAGCCTTTCAGATCTGGAGAGGGCTCTCTCGAGAGGCGCGATCTCTATGCGGTATATGGCTCTTAAAACAATGACTAGATTTAACACCTTTGATATAATGGGTCATGGTTATATTGGCGCAAGGAAGTAAGACTTTGGGCTATGGAGTTGATTCGAGGAAACAATAGAAACAAATGACTCAGTGACTGAACTTTGAGAGGATAAAGGCTAGGCGAGCAACAATCTTCAGTGAAAAAGAGTAACGTGTTGCAGAAAGAAATTATAGGAAGTAACTTGGAGCATCGCTAGAGGTAAATTCAAATTTAACTTTTAGAGGAAATTTTTTTGTTTAAGTGGTGTGAACATGGGGCACTGCACAGCGAATCCACATGTTCAAAAAATTGTTCCGAAGTAAAAAAAAAAAGATATGGAAAAAGATAACAGGAAGCACATACGCAAGAAAGGGAAAACAATACATCCAACTGCTACAATTAGAATCTTTTCATCAAATTTACAAGAATTTTTCATTAAGTTTCAGTCGAACTCAAATTACATACAATAACTACTATCTATACCAATTTTGCCAACCAACCTGGATTACATCGAAAATATCAAATATATAAACGAGGGTGTCGTTTGGGCTACCCTATTCTTCTAACTACTATCTCTACAAAATAAGGAACCGATTGTTCTTTCTTACAAAAATTTTCATATGATTTTTTCCAAAAATAGGCAAAGATCCATCCGGCTACATCAAAATTGTTATAATCCGCCATGAGGATTTGGTTTGTCAATCGAGTATCTGGGTAGAAAAGCGTTTGTTAGAGTCCCACTATCTACTGTAACAACTTTGATCTTATGTAGTGTGTTCGTTTGTTGGGGGGAAGTGTGCACGATAAGTGGATGTAGACAGTCATGGCCGTTACTAAAATGTTAAAACGCCTTGTGCAACGTTTCCTTCAAAATTTCTAAGATTTGTCTTCTGTTTGTGAATACAAGAAAGAACTTGGATAGTCTTCTTTTTTCTGGTTGCTGGCGAGAGCTGCTCAAGATATCTCTTTGACCGCTTCGCATTCCACGGAGTGTCTAGAATTCCTCTCTTCCGATAGCCGATGTGCTTCACGCAACTGTACAATCGTGTCCTGCGTCTCCCAGATTTGTCTTTTTAGCTACGCCGCATTCCCCTCGTGACCTTGTGCTACTGATGCTTCCATGATCTTCGTCACCAACTGTTGCCTCGGTTTCCTGTTTTCTTGGTATAGTTTAGCGATGGCTAGATTTTCTTGTTTCAATTGTTGAGCTATCTCTTGATCATTTGATCCTGAGGCATCCATCCTCCTCGTCCTGCTCCTTCTTTCTTGGCTGGTACTTTCCAAAGGCTCCAGGTGGATGACGTGCATAAGTAATTTTTTTAGCGATTGATTGTGCGCGTGGCTCATCTGAAAGTTTAGTTTCCAAAAATTCCTTATTCTTCCTTGGTCTGCCTCTTCTATGAGGTATCCACTATTGAGGAGACAAGGTTTCTACCATCCTTCTTTCCTATGCAGTTTCTTCCTTTCCAAGTCCTGAGTAGTGTGATGTCTTCGTTCCCTTTCACCTTTGGGGAGAACCGTTTTGAGCGAAAATGAATCCCAATCACTCTGAGGCTCGGGTCTGGTGATCTTGCCACTGCGTGTACCCTTCTTCATGTTCTGATAGGTCACCATAGCATGACCAATATCTGTCTTTCCCACAGTGTATCGAGCAGATGCCCAAAATGGGGAATTCGATCGACCTTGACCTGTGGGAGAACTCGCAGATGAAGCCTGAATCTGAATTCGTGAATGTCCTGGGTGAAAAACCTTTGGGATTTATAACTGATCAGGAGGAAAGGAGAAACATGATGAAGGGCACTGATTTCATGGCGACTAGATTTTCCAAATCGAATCGCAGATACTCCATAACACCTACGTGTGTGTAAAGTACATGCGATAAGGTTTTCAGGGCATACATGATGCGAACACCACGATTTTTCATTCCTTAAGCCTTCATGATGAACCGATAATAGTTACATCATTTACCAAAACGACTTCCATTTACTAATTGACTCAACCTGGGGCATGTAGAGAGTAATTTTGATGGTACCCAACCTTCTGGAAACGACATGCTTGTACCATTTATGCATGTTTTTGACTCTGACATCCCTTCCCGTTTCCAAGGGCCAACATACCACTTTATGACTTCAACCCTTTCATTTCTACATACTTGACTTCACATGTTTGGAAACATGGGCCATTACTCAATTGAAAACCAACTCTAAATGAAAATAAAAATGGCGACGCTAACACTCACCATCGTTGAATTCTCATATCTAGATATGGGATTTCAATTTATTTTAATCTACACATTTAAAATTCTCATAATATCCCTTTTTAAAAAATGCCTGGATTTCAAGGTCTAGAAGCTCGATCCTCTATTGGAACCTTGATCCACAGAAAAAACCTTGGTTTGCAGGTGAAACCTTGATCCATATTTGGAACCTTGATTTATTTTGTTTTTTTGAGATATTTTGATTATTTTAATTATATTTTAAAATTTATTTTATTTTTATTTTGTTCATGGTTTTTATTTCAAGAATTTAGATTTTAGATTATTTTATTATTTTCGGATTATTATTTTTTAGAAATGGGAATTTTGGGATTAATATTTTATTACTTTTGGATTTTGAAATTGCATGTACACACTTATTTCTATTTTCTATTTTCTGGATTTGTATGAACTAAACATTAATGCGGGATACAATTACATACCTTTCATATTTCACACACAAAAAACATTGGGAGGAAAAAACATCATATGTAAATGTGTTGAACTTGCACATAATAGATCTAGATGGTAATTGACATACACAGTTGTCGAGAAAATAGAAGAAAAGAGAAGCATGAGAGAAAGAATGGAAGAATTCTCACTAACCAAATGAATGAATGATAATTTACACATGATATACTCTGTATAACTCAAAAAATGCACACTAGAGGAGAAGCCAATGCACCATAGTGGTGGTCTAGAGTGATATGGACACATACCAATAGTTATGAGAGTAAACTTCCACCTAGTCTAGTCTCTCAGGCAGTTACGAGAGTGAACTTCCACCTAGCCGAGTTAACTAGTCTATCAGTCTTCAGTTAACTGACTGAAACATAGTGAAGTGAGGAGGAGATCAGGTAATCATGAGTAATGCGCTAGTGTGGTGATGATCCCAAGGAAAATGCAAATTAGTTTGTGATGATCCCAATGATGCATGGTGATAATACCAATGTGGCATCTAGACTCTACTCAATTGATCAAATTGAAGTGTGAACTGAAGAGAATATTCTCCCTAGAAGAATATTCTTCCTAAAATATATGAGTCTGAATAATGAATAATAAACATAAGAAAAACCTTAGGAAAATGAAATCCTAGGTGTGTTTGAAGTAACTCCAACACCGCCCTTGAACATCACTATGGTGAAAATAAAGAATGGGTCCCGATAACGAGGCCATTTTAGGTACTGATCCAGTTGGATATTGGTGGCCACCCACCTATTCTAACTGGCTCCTCTTGTTCATTTTTAGTTCAACACGTTCTTCTATACTTCTTTGTAATTATGGGTTCTACACTTTTGTGGATGTCTGAATCCATACAAATCTTCCAGGTGGATATTGGTGGCCTCTCACCTAATCCAACTATCTTATTTTGTATTTTTTCACATCAGCACATCTTGTTGTACTTCTAGGGCCATTTTGGAGGCCTGAACAATGCTTTTTTGGCTCACCACAGTGAAATTGTAGACGAAGTTAGATTTTGATGACATAATGTGTAGTTTTCTGAAATACCTTTCCAACAAGATATCACTTGCCTAAAATGGAGGCCATATGCAAAAGTTACGACCCCAGGAAGTTGAGGTACCAACTTACCCATAGGGGCCCACATGACTTTTGACGTTTAACCTCCTAGGGTTAGGTTTTTAGATGTCTAGGGTTTTGGAATTCATGAATAATATCAAAAAGGCCTCTAGATCCTCATTGTTATTCATTTTTCTCAGAAGGATGCACGCAACAACTACATCTCTTCTCATATATAGCTACCACCATTCGAGAAAGTGTTTTAGTTCTGCAGTTTTACAGTTTCAGCCTATTTCATTATTCAATAGAAGATATTGTCCATTGGATTTCTATGTTATTCTTCATATCTCTATGCTTATCGTATCCAGTCTTTTAATCAGTTCGTTCCACTCCTAAATATGAATCAATGGTATCAGAGCGGCTGCTCTTCATTTATTTTTTCTTTCTGCATGTCCCCAACAAGATCTGTGTACAAGAATTTGGGAATCGAACGAATCGATCCATTGCAATATCGGTCACACCGAGCCCAACAACAACCCATGGGGGACAAAAATAAAGATGATGGAGCAAGAGATCCTATTAAAATGTTTCTCTAGGAAGCCCTCACACAACAAAGGAACAAAATGATGGACAAATTGTCACTGATCCTTCGATGATTACCCATAGGAGAAGCATCTTCATCAAGCGGACATGAAACCCCCTTCAAGGTATAGGTAAATTTTGATATTTCATTATTTGAAGGATTGATAGATGCAGATGCTATAGATAAGTGGTTGAATTTGCTCAAAGGTTATTTTTCGGTCCACAATTTTTCTGATAGGGAAAATATCACTTTTGCACTCCTCAAGGTTGTTCCCCATGTTAAATACTGGTGGGATACTTACTCTAAGAAAAGGGTCGTAGAGGAATCTACAATTTTTGTGGTTGTCCCTACATGGGATTCCTTCCAGGACACCATTAAAGAGAAATACTACCCTATTGGAAGCTACGAGGACTAGTACACCAGATGGACCACCCTACGTCAAGAAAGGGACCAGATAGTACCAGATTTCACCAATATTTTCCATACCCTACACACCAAATTAGGTATCAAAGAATCTGAGTGCCATCTGGTGCTCAAATACTATGACTGTTTGCATAGACACATTCAAAAATAATTGTAGTTTCTTGACATTGCCTCATTGGGAACGACTTATAGATACATTGTCAAGATTGAGCATAAATTTAAGCAGAAAATGATAGAGTTTGGATCTGCAAGCCCCTCACAGTAGAAGCTGGGAAAAGGCATCCCCAACCCATAAAGAAAGGGACCAAGTTGATATGGCTTCCCTCAAGACAACCAGTCCAAGCCGCAACACAAGAAGGGAAATAAGAAGATGAAGAAGGACACGAGAAAATGGTGTGAGTACCATAAAAGCCCTTGACACAACACTGAAGAATTCCTCTCCAAGCAGTCACTCATGGCCAAACTAAAGGATTTTGAGTCAGAGACTGATTCTGATTCCGAATCAAATCCTAAAGGAGGTAAGTGGATTATCGATGTTGAACCTAGTGCCACTATCGCTACCACCAAATTCTGGCCAAGAGAACCAGAAGAACCAAAGTAAGGGGAACGCCTCTTTCAATTGTAGATGTGGGTAAAGGGGGCTTCGCTTCATTTCATTATCGATAGCGGTAGTCAGAATAACATCATTTCAGTAGAGGTTGTTAAGTGGCTGGACCTGCCAACAGAACTGCACCCACAACCTTGCACCATCGACTGGCTTCGCCAAGGAAGAGATCTTCGTGTCAGCCAACAATATGGTTTACCCTATGACATCAAGCCTTTCAAAGATGAGTTATTGTGTGATATTGCTCCCCTTGAAATTTGTGATGTTCTTTTAGGAAAACCACATTTGTGGAAGCGTCATGCTATGTATGATTCTAGACCCCTCAATTTTATTATTACTTTGGATAAAAAATTGTATAGGATACAATAGGTAGCGCCGCCTACTGCTATTTCTTTAATCTCTACTAAGAAATGAAGTAAGGTCATTTCAAAAACTGGGAAGCTCATCTTCTTTTTGATCCATGCTCAGAATAAGTAGAAGGTCTCCGCCACATCCATGGCCTCTACACAAAGCCTCTCTTTGAAGCAAAAGCAAGTGGATGGTATCGTGGTAGAATATAAAGACGTCTTCTCCTCACCTGTAGGGGTACCAAAAAACTGCCAAGTCAAGCATCCAATCGATCTAACCCATGACGTACCTCTACCTAATGGACCAGTCTATCATCGCTTATTGATGGAAAATGACAAAATAAGGCGTAAGATCCAAGAGCTTCTCCAAAAGGGGAACATCATACCCAACTCCTCCCCTTGTGGAAGCCCGATTGTACTAGTGCAGAAGAAGGACAAGACTTGGCGACTCTGCATTGATTACAGAGACTTAAACAAAATCACAGTTAGGAATCGCTACCCCATTCCCAGGATTGATGAACTTCTTGACCAACTCAAGGGGGAAAAGTTCTTCAACATGATTGACATAAAGTCTAGATATCACTAGGTTCCCATCAAACCAGCTAATGTATGGAAGACAACCTTCAAGTCTAAATAAATTCTCTTAGAATGGCTAGTCATTCCCTTTGGCTTAATAAATGCACCAACCAATTTCATGAGGTTGATGGATCATGTATTGAGACCCTTCACCAAATCCTTTGTGGTGGTATACTTGGATGAAATCACTGATGTTTCACTTACTCTTTCCACCACACAGACATACTCTTCCCATGATTAGTCTGCAATCGAAAAAGACACCATATTCATTGAGTGGATTCAACACATCCTCCAATAGGTCTAGGATATTTTTCAGAAATCCAATGCTAAGTACAAGCAACACCATGATCAACACAGGGTACTACACCAGTTTCAGGTTGGAAACAAAGTTTGGTTACATTTGTAGAAGGAGTGTCTCATAGGGCCCATAAGAAGCTCCACCCACTTTGCTATGGGTCTTACACTATCACCAAGGCCATGGATAACAATGATTTTGAGCTCAACACTCCACCCTTCCTTGGCATGCACCCAGTTTTCAATGTGGACATCCTTCGACCATATTTTCCACCATTACTGGCCACCTCAGAGATCGCAAAACAAATGACACCCACAAAACTCAACCCCGACTACATGGAACAAGAATCCATTGATTAGATAGTGGACACACAGGTCAAGGGCACTCGCCAACA
This sequence comes from Picea engelmannii, assembly GCA_009831015.1. Classification (NCBI taxonomy): domain Eukaryota; kingdom Viridiplantae; phylum Streptophyta; class Pinopsida; order Pinales; family Pinaceae; genus Picea; species Picea engelmannii. Next base: position 150,275 of record ML786367.1, on the reverse strand, counting down.
AAGGATCCAACTTTATCGAGTTATCAAGGCAGGGAAACTCCTACACCACGACAAGTGGCTTACCCAGGGGAAAATCCAACCGACATTTCCTCACCTTATGGGGGAAATCAACGCAATGGATACCATTGCTTCCTAAGGGGGGAGGATTGATCCAGTTGGCTATTGGTGGCCACCCACCTATTCCAACTGGCTCCTCATGTCCATTTTCAGTTCAACACGTTCTTCTGTACTTATTTGTAATACTGGGTTCTACACTTCTGGGGTTGTTTGAATCCCTACACATCTTCTAGGTGGATATTGGTGGCCTCTCACCTAATCCAACGGGATTATTTTGTATGTTTTCATGTTAGCACATCTTGTTGTACTTCCAGGGCCATTTTGGAGGCCTAAACTGTGATTTTTTGGCTCTCCATAGTCAAACTTGAGAAAAAGTCATATTTTGACATCCGAATGTGTAGTTCTCCAAAATACCTTTCCAACGGTCTATCACGTGCCTAAAACATAATTCGTATGCAAAAGTTTCGACATCAGGAAGTTGGGGTACCAACTTACCCATATAAGCCCACACGACTTTTGACGTTTCACCTCCTAGGGTTAGGTTTTTGGATGTCTAGGGTTTTTGAATTCATGAGTAATATAAAAAAGGCCTCTAGAGACTCATTGCAGTTCATTCTACTAAGAAGGATGCACATAGAAGCCACGTCTCTTCTCAGAGATAGCTACCACCATTCGAGCAAGTGTTTAAGTTCTGCAATTTTACAGTTTCAATCTATTTCATTATTCAATAGAAGATATTGTTCATTGGATATCTGTGTTATTATTCATATCTCCTTGTTTATTATATTCAGTCTCTTAATCCATTCGTTCCACTCCTAAATTTGGATTAGGTACCCAAATACAAATTATACATTGAAATAAATGAGGAAAGAGGGAAAAACTCATGGGAAACCCCCCTCCTCAAAGTACAATGTATGTAAAAAGAATAATTAACAGTTTCTAGGAAACTATGTCCTTCACTCCAAGATGACTTCGCAGAGAATGGAACTTCTTCTCAGTGAAGGTCTTGGTGAATATGTGTACAATGTTTTTTACTGAAGGACAAAACTGTAGGTCGATGATCCTCCTATGTACTAAGTACTGGATGTAGTGCATGTGGATCTTGATGTGCTTCATTTGATGCCTCTTAACTAGATATCTAGATAAATTCAGAGTTCCATAGTTGTCACACCAGATGACGATTGACTGATGAAACTAAATTCCAAACTCAATGAGAAAGTGTTGTAGCCACATAACTTGAATGGTTATGTTAACTACCCCTCTATACTCGGCTTCAGATGAAGATATAGAAATAGTAGCTTGCTTCTTGCTGGACGAATATATAGGCCCAGAACCAAGACTGAGTGAGTAACCAGATGTGGACTTGCAATCAATGCTATCGCCATCCCAATCAGAATCAATGAACCCAATGAGGTCCAATGTAGAATCTATTGCATAGTGAATCCCAAATGCAATGGTGCCCTGCACGTATCGAAGGATGTGTTTTGCAACCTTCCAATGTAGCTCATGCGGCTCCTGCATGAACCTGAAGAATGCTCCAACTACATAAGAGAGATTTGGTCTGGAGTGTGTGAGATACAACAATATTCCCACTAGTTTTCTATACAGTGTGCTGTCAACCAGTGGAGTGTACCCTCCATCCTCAAGTCTGACTCCTGATAGGAAAGGAGTCGGGGCATACTTATAGTCTTTCATGTGAAATCTCTCAAGGAGATCTTGTGCATACTTGGCCTAAGACAGTTTGATGCCTGATGCATCCTGACTGATCTCGAGTCCAAGGAATAAGTGTAGCGGACCCATGTCCATCATCAAGAACCTGTCATGTAGAATCCTCTTGACTGCAACAATAATTGAATTCGAGCAACTGGTGATCAAAAAATCATCAACATACATAACTATGAGTAGAAGTGAATCAACCATCTTGAGCATGTAAACATTTGAGTCTGATTTACAACATACAAATTTTTTTGATAGAAGGTAGGATTCCATCTTAGCATACCATTCCCTCGAAGCTTGCTTGAGGCCATAAAGATATTTCTTTAGTCGACAGATCAAAGATGAATCCTGCATAAATACCTGGGGCCGATCCATATAGATCTCCTCAGAGAGGTCACCATGAATAAATTCATTCTTTACATACATCTGATGGACTTCCCATCCCTTGGATACTACAATGGAAAGTTCACAATGTATGGAATCCATCTTCTCTACTGGAGCGAAGGTCTCATCATAGTCAATGTTATACACCTGCTGATCAAAACCTTTGGAAACTGGCCTGGATTTCCATATACTATGCTCTGGCTCCTATAGACCCATATGCACATGAAAATTTTCCTTCCTGAATGAAGGGGAACCAGATCCCAAGTCTGGTTCTCGAGGAGAGAGTTGTACTCCTCTTGCATGGTAGTCTCCCAAAAGGGATTTCCAACAACCTCGCCATAAGACTGTGGATCTGAAGAATGAACTAGGAAAATATGTCTGGGTGGCATCAGTTCATTGGTAGTGAGTGCAAGAGGGGGCTCCTCAAAATCATATCAAGTCCTCCTAGTATCAGTTGGACCCCCCAACAATATCCCCTGCATCCTGAAGAGTAGTTTGGGCACACTTGGGCCTCGAATCTGGCTCTACATCTGCATATTCATGCATTGACTCTAAATATGACTATATTAAATCTATCTCTGGATCATTTGAATCCTCTAAATCAAAACTCTCATCTAAAGAAGAGTCGGCATGTGCATTCTCATCATCTTTGACAGGTGGAAGAACAAAGGTGATTGCATGTGGATTATCAAGTACATGTGAGACACTTTCCTCAAATTAGACACTATGCTCAATGATAAGCTGGTACGCGGAAAGATCAATGAGTTTCTATCCCTTCACACCATCAGGGTATCCAAAAAAGATATGCTTTGTGCTCTGTGGATCAAGTGCCTTCCTCTTCTTAGAGGGAATCCTGGCCCATGCACATGAACCGAAAATACAAAAGTGGGTCACTTATAGTTTGAGGGCGATCCAAGCCTCATAGGAGGTCTTATCCTTGACAGATCTATGGGGAGATCTATTTTGGATTTAGGTTGCACAATTAATTTCTTCAGCCCATCATCTCTGTGGAAGTGACTTTGCATGTAACATGTAAGATACCATCTCTTTTAGAGATCTATTTTTCCACTCAACAAATTTGTTTTGATTCAGAGTATAGGGAACCGTGTGATACAACAGAATCCCTAACTCATGACAAATATTATGTATCTCATGGTTGACACACTCTCCCTCATTATATGTTCATAGGAATTTGATTTTCTTTCCTGACTGTGTCTCAACAAGGGATTTGAAATATTTGAGGTGTTGAAAGACATCTGATTTTTGCGTGAAAAAGAAAATCCATGTGAAGCATGAGAAATCATCAACAAAATTGAACATGTACCTTGATTTAATTATTGATGGATGTGGAAAAGGGACCATGAGGTCACTATGGATCAGATCTAAAGGAGAGAAAGTCTTTTGTGTCTTTCCTTTGTCGAATTTCTCTTGAGGGTGTTTTCCAAGAACACATCCCTCACAAATTCCTTTGGAGAAGTGGATGTCAGGTAGACCATCAACCATTCCCTTCTTGCTAATTTGTTGCATTTATCTAAAATTTAAATTCCCGAGCCTTTCATGCCATATCCTACTTCTTTCATCAACAAGGGTAAGCAGTAATGCATAATCTGGTTCAATAAATTCAGAAAATGTGTAAAGTCTAGATTGATGATTTAACTCACTGGTAGCAACCCTATAATTGGTTTGCGTGTCATAGATATCCACTGCATCACGTATGAATATGACTCTCTTTCTGATGTTAGAGTTTTTCATCTGATACACGAAGAGAATATTGACGGAAAGTTTGGGAACATGCAACACATTCTTGAAGCTTTCGTTTGTGAGTTCAATTCATCCTTTTCTGGTGATCTTGAATGGAGAGTTGTTCCCCATCAGAATATGAGGAACTTTTCATGCATCCAATGAAGAATAGAATTCTTTTGTCCTAGCCATGTGCTGTGATGCACCCAAATATATGATTCAATCATCGAGAGAGGAGTTGATGTAAATCAAGGCATGAATAGAATTTTCTTTCTTGGGATTCTCATCTTCTAGCTTATTCTTCTTAGAACCCTCGGGGATGCGATATCCAAGGTTTTTTTGTTGAAGTATTTGGGTCATTAGATCTATCTATTTTTTCATACATGCGGATTCTGGATGGAATCCTTTATGGAAGTAAGTGCATTTCTCCCCTTTTCTTCCCTTTCCACCTTTGGATCTGGAGGATTCGTTAAAGGGTTTTGAGTACCCTTCCTTCTTCATATTTTCATGTGCTTTAATTTTGTCTTTATCTTTAGATTTCTGATATTGATGTCCACTTCCATCTTGCACAGTAAGTGCATGCACCTTTGGGCCTTTGATTTTTCCCATGTTGATGAGTTTGTTCTTCTCTTGTGTTAGAGACTCGATAAAGTCCTCAAGAGATGGAATCTTCTATGTGGCTCTAGAGGTGAATCTAACTGAATGAAATGTGGATACAAGCACTGAGTATTCTAGACCAATTTTGGAGAGAATGGTGAGAATCGTTTGTTTCTCCTCCTTATATTTATCAACCCCGCAAGCCTTGAGTTGCGACATCAAATCCTTATATTTGGTAAAGACATCTTGGAGATTGTGAAGGTTTTTGGATCCAATGTGAGAAATTCCACCTCAAGCATGTGTCTCCTCATCTCGTCCTATTTTCCAAAAATCCCTTGCATGGTGCTCCAGGATTCATTGGGGGTATTACACGAGGATAAGTGAAAGAGGAGTTCATGAGAAATGAGTATGCAAATTGTTCTGAACGCTTCATCCATTCGATTTAGATACTTCGATTTTTCTATGGATGATGTTGGTTCTGCATTTGTGTTCATGGTTAACCTATACAATCCTATGCTTTGAAGATGCATTATCATCTTCTCCTTCCATGCAAAACATTTGTAAGGTGTAGGAATGAATTCTTTTGGAAATTCCATTTTTCCTTTGTGTTTAATCTTCAGTACCTGCAAAAAACAATTTGGTGTGTCTTTTCCCTAGCAGTTCATCAGATCCGATACCATGTAAATGTGTTGAACCTGCACAAAATATATCTAGCTAGGAATTGACATACACAGTTGTAGAGAAAATTGAAGAAAATAGAAGCAAGAGAGAAAGAATGGAATAATTCTCATTAACCAATTCAATGAATGATAATTTACACATGATATACTCTGTATAAATCAACCAATGTGCACTGGAGGAGAAGCCAATGCACCATAGTGGTGGTCTAGAGTGAGATAGACACACACCAATAGTTATAGGAGTAAACTTCCACCTAGTCTAGTCTCTCAGGCAATTACGGGAGTGAATTTCCACCTAGATGAGTTAACTAGTCTATCAGTCTTCAGTTAACTGACTGAAACAAAGTGAAGTGAGGAGGATATAACATAATCATGAGTAATGCGCTAGTCTGGTCATGATCCGAAGGAAAATGTGCATTAGCTAGTGATTCTCCCAATGCTGCATGGTGATAATACCAATGTGGAATCTAGACTCCACTCAACTGATCAAACTGAAGTGTGAACTGAAGAGAATATTCTCTCTAGAGGAATATTCTTCCTAAAATATAGGAGACTGAATAATGACTAATAAACATAGGAAAAAATTAGGAAAAATAAATCCTAGGTGTGTGTGAAGTAACTCCAACATTATAAATCCCTTTTAATCCCTTCCCACAATGCATGTGGGATAAAACATTAATCTTATAAGATCAATGATAAATATTTACTCATAGGACGAATTAACGACTATTGAGTACTCACTTCTGGGAGCCATATCTTGAGTTTCATGGGGCCAAATTGGGAATGAGATGGCTCGTTGGAAAGCTATAGGATTGGAGAAAATGTTAGAAGAATTATTGTTTCTAGATTGATTCTAGAAATGCCTAAAAAAATTGAGAAAATATGAGGCACAATTTTTCTTGGATATTGGCCATGAAATTTTCCATATCCCATAACGCAAGTTTTCGACAGTCAAATTGAGCAAAAAATATCTTGTTGGAAATATCAAGAAATGATGAATAATCTAAAACAATTTTTTATGCTTAATTAACATCACAAATTTCTTGGATTTTCATTAATTTATACAATTGTAATTATCTCATCTTTTACTCAAATATAACTATATATATATTCACTATAACTGAATTTGACTATATTCACTCATTGACGTGACACATAGGAGGTGAAGAGTCCAAATAAGGACACAAATGTTGGGAAAATGAATATTCTAGGAAAATGAATGGATGTAAATACACCGATAGAGAGGAAGCGAGGAGTCCAGAAGAAGAACGGTCCCAGGGGCAGTGACTAAGAAATGTTATAAATGCAATTTCTCCCTCAATGGTGTGGGGGGTCAGGTTAACCCAGAATTGGGTCTTGAATATTTTTATCAAGTTTGAGGATGGATTTGAAATATTTTCACTTTTACTTGTATCTGTGTCTAAGGAATTTCTTCTAAAGAATGAATATGAGGAAGAACTAACTTATGGTCTATTAATGAAATAGTGCACGGTTGATTGATTGATTTGTTTTTGCAGGTGTTAGAAATTTTCCATTTATTTCAATTGTTTATGTAGGAAATAATTATGAATGGATTATGAATTGAATTGTAGGGAGATATTCAATGTTATCTTTATGCAGATGGATGTGCTAGTATGGTCTCTTATTGAGAAATGTGAATTCATTGTGTTTCTATAAGTAAAACTACATGTCTATAATTGATTTTTGTTACTGTTAGATTATGAGTATTTAGGAGTTATAATAGGACTACATATGCATATTGTATTAGGATTTCATTTAGGATTTAAATGAGATTAAATTAGAAAGACTCTCTTTAGAGATAAATCCATTTAGTTAGTGGAAATCGGGCCCTCATACCTACGGATATTTCCATACCAAATGAGATAAGGCCTAATTGGGGCTTGCCATCAAACAATCCTCCCTCATGTTGGCATGGGGAAATTTCCCCATGTCAATAGGTACCATTTTTTATTGTGTTTGACAGTGCTACTTATTTTTCTTCTACTCTTTTGACTGAATTTGCACTTGTAAAAGGGATTATCCTTAGGTACTCTAACAATTACTATCCACGGGGAAATCGTGTAGCTGAGTCTACTAATAAGAATTTGATTCATATCCTAAATAAAATGATTACTGAAAAATCATAAAAATTTACATAATTCTTTACATAACACACTATGGGATGATAGGGTAACCCCTAATGAATATTTAGGAACTCCCCCTTAGTTCTTTATTTATGGTTAAGGGGAAATCTTACCAACAAACATCTATATTCCATCTATGCAATTATCCTAGGCCCACATAGGTCATTCCATGTCTAGTATGTAGAAACACATTGATACACTTCTTATGTTAGAAGAGGAAAGAGAAAAAGTTGAACGAAAATTCAGATCTCACTAACAGTTGGTTAAAATATGGTTCGATAAACATAAATCTAGTGAAAATAACTTCAACATAGGGGATTTAGTTCGTAAATGGGAAAACATTAATGAACCAAATGGAAAACACACTAAATTTTAGAATTTATGGCTTGGTCCTTACCAAATAGGTGAGAAATTGGGGATGGAACTCATCAATTGCAAAACTTGGGGGGGTGAACTAGATTATCTCCCTGTCAATGGCCAAATTATCAAGAAATACTTCACTTAACTTCTCTATGGAAGCAGTTTGCACTATATATTTTTCTTCTTTTCTTTTTGTTTTGGATTCATTTCATTTTATTTTTATGATTGCTTGTTGTTTTTAATTTAATTGACATTTTCCCTGCATAAATTCATAAGTTTTAGCATCTTGACAACAATGTTGAGTTTTCATCTTTGACAAAGCATTACAAATAGTCCTCAGATATCATACCTCATCTATTCGATACCCAAAGTGTAACATACCCAACCTCTATCTGAGAATCATTACGTACAAAATACTCATTAAAATTAATAATTTCTACTTAATTAAATTCTTGTAGCTTACCAGCCACACATCACACAAATATTTGACCATTATACTGATACTACAATTCTAAATGCATCTAACAACATATATTAAACATGAATGCAAATATTCAAGAAAACAACAACCACACAACATTCATATAAACCATTTACACAACATAATTAATATAAGAATAGAAAAAAAACACTTATCTCTTAATGATTAACCAATTGAATGCAAACAAAGGATGAACCTCCCAGTCATAGGCATTGTTGTTCATTTTATCTCAACAACTATCCATCCCTGAGCTAAGGATATGAGTCCACAAGGAGATCTGACCCAATGGCTATCCACTCTCCACACACAAAATCCACAAAACCCAGGTTCCACTCTCACAACAATTCCAATCCTCTAGCTCTCTCTTCCCCACAATCTGCACTACCCAAGGAATGTACTCCCTTCACTGCTCACATTACCTTAGGATGTATAATTTTTTTATTAGGGTCCCTAGTGAACTTGGTTGGATGGGAATTCCTTATATAGGATCCAAGAACTTTCAACTGCTCCAAGAGTTCTCACAGTATCCTCAACATGAAAATGCACTACAAGATTACAACTCGATTTACAAGAACACAAGCCTCTTTTCTAGTATAACCACAACCCAACAATGGATACCTTCAAGCACAACATGGTTGATTCTCTTCCCAACACTCATACCCTCATTTGCTGCCCAAAAACTACATGTAAAAACTGTCCTCCATCCAAAACCATGCCTGTCCAAAAACTACCCCCTTGTCCATACTAATTTCCTCTCTTTCTTGCTTGATTGAATTGGATTACACTCTTCCCCAAGATGATTTTACTCATGCCCATGTTCTCCAATAACTATGGAATGTCACCACTCACACCCATCCTCTTACATGAGTTAAATGATTGTCTTTCATCACACTCCACATCAAAGTAGAAGGTTATATACCATGATAATAGTTTAGGAATGTGGGTTGGATTAACACCCATGACTAATTCCCCCTTAGACTCCCTCTCTATTGTGTAATCATATCCCCCCCATATTTCTTCATCCCTTTCATATTGCATCCATCGATTATTACTTTTATTGATGATATCAATGTTCGTTATATGAAATTCACCCCTCGAACACATTAAATCAGTATGGGATATTCGTCCTAACACATCAAATCACCATCCTAATTCACATTATATAATTACATTATAATTCACGGGGATTAGAACTGGGGATGTTGTATTCCCCTCCCATTTATTTTTTCACTGTCCTCAGTGCACAACACCCTATAGGTGTAATTTCATTTTACAATTTCGGCTCCCCGACCATTAATCGACACATAGGCTCTCTGGCCCAAAATCACAGAGGAATTATATCCTATTCAAAATTACATAGACACTCTAATGTCAATATCACAATACATAGGCATGCCAACCCCCAAAAATCATAAATACATAGGTGCTCCGACCCCAAAACATAGATATAAAGGCACCTTGACCCTAAACACACACACACACACACACACACACACACACACACACAAACCACTGACATTCTCCTACTTCTATCCCAATTTCCACCAACTCTCTTCCTCTTGACATGCCCAACCCAAGGAATGTACCATTCATTTATCAGGGCTAACCCAAGGAATGCACCATTCGTTTATTAGGGTTATCCCAAGGAATGTTCCTCCTTCACTGTTCTTAGTCCATCATGCATCACCATTACTTTACCAAGGTCTCTCTAACACAAGTCATTGGGAAACTCACTACTAGGATCTCAAAGGACTCACCAATAGGAATAATTACTAGGAAATAACCAACAATAACCTTGCTTATACAATGAAACTCACACATGATTTCACTCTTCAGGCTTGACAACTTGGTTCTTCAATAATGCAACTCAAATAGGAGTTCACTCTTCAGGCCTAAAAACCTAGTTATTTGACAATGCAACTCACACTAGAGTTTAGTCTTCAGGACCGACAACTTGGTTCTTCTACAAGCTTGACAACCTTCTTCTTCTACAAGCCCGACAACTTGCTTCTTCATGTTGGACTCACCCTATAGAATCAAGCATCCCTTTCACTGTTATACAGTTCCTCGGACAATCCATCATTTTCCAAAGTGTTCTCATGCAAACAAATACCAACTTTTTGATAGACTTCCAATAGAAATATACAACTTGTGGAAATCATCCCATCTGCAATACATGCATACAGTCAATATGAGACATCATCATATAGTTATAAAATTTCAAATCCGTTTTACACGGGAAAACAAAATTTCCCAAACATGAGTTTTCTTATCATAGTTGTTTGGCTCTTGCAGTAGTAGATATCAATTTTCCTTATGGGATTACATCCCTTCCATATCAAATACCATTTCCATTGCAATTTCCTCAATTTTTCATGCAACCAAACGAATTGTTAGCATATCATAATAATTTCCAATCATTAATTTCTCAAATTTGTTTATATAGAAAGATAAATATTCCCACGTATGAGCTTTATTCTAATTATGTTTGGCTCTTGTAGTTGTAGATATCCGTATTACTTATGGATTACATCATTTCCATACCCAATACTATTCTACCTTCAAAGTCCTCAACTGTCTTGCATCCAAACAAGTTGTTAGTATTTCACACACAACATTTCCATTCAATCCATGAAGTGATTTTCAGAATTACATCAATTTAAAAATTCCATCACTTCCAACTATTATTCATATTAAAAATTGAGTTCAACCATTAACCATATTATCTAGAATGAAACCATCATTCACTGTACATGCATTATCAACATACCAAGATTTTCATAATGCAATCAAACTTTACTAATTAATAAAACCATTGTGCCAATAATCATGGCCACATCTACACAATGCATCCTTGCATTGACTATGGAATACCATATGTTCATTTCATGTATTCAACCATGTGAGTTGGAAGGTATGGCCCATGCCTCAATACATCATCCAAAATGTTCCCCACAACCCATCTGATCCTTTGGATGCCTTCCTCTTCAACCCATACACTATGCTAGAAACCTAATTCCCTTAGTGCACTCTCTTGTCAGCAAAGAGGTTGCAACCCAAATTTTGGTTATACAGGGGAAAACATTATGCACTTGATTGATACTATAGCCTTTCCATATCCAATCTCATGAAATCCTCACACATGACCATATCTAATGGAATTCATTCCTATAACAAGAGTAATGTATCCTGACTTAACTTGGTTATGATCTCATAACCAACATAACACAATATGCAATTACATTTCCCATAAATGCATTCAAGCAACATATGCTATTTACATACTCAAGGTCTCCTACTATTACATTAATTCAAATATTGAGATTTGATTGAAGGAATTCTTACCTCAATTCCCTTCAACATTTATACATCATAACAACCCCAAATGCATACCTTCATGGCTATCATCAATTTACTTGATGCTACTTGAGCATCTGGTACTTCGTAGAATCTCACATGATCCCTTTTCCAACCTCTTGATCAACATTCCCACCGTCCCTTTTTGTCTTCATATGGATGGATACCATAATAAACAATATCGTCATGCTATAATCATGTTTCCTGGATACAAAATCCATCATTAGTTTTATTCAAATGT
>ML786367.1:84905-95495 GCA_009831015.1 Picea engelmannii | reverse complement strand
ATCTCCATTAATGGGGTAGCTTCTTATGTTCTTGTATAAATAGGAGAGTCTTCTCCTTTCAAATGTGAGAGATATGATATATAGATATGGAGATGGAGGAAAGATAGAGATAGATGGAGATATAGGTGTGAAGTTCAGGAAATCCTCATGTTTTGAATTGATGTAATCATATTCTTTTGAATACAAGACATGCTTCCATTTTGATCTCTATTTCGTGTTAAGATTATGGTGTACTTGCTGAAGGATGGAAGGGCCCCCATGCACTGATGCCAGTACACCTATGTGTTGTATATAGTAGGTAAAATTTGTCATTTGTATATTCATGTTATTTTTTTGTTCTTTGCTTTAGTAGTTTAGAATAGACAACTTCAATCCTCGCACATATTGTGTTGTGCCTCTAATCTTACGAGCTCCTGGTTGACATTAAATCGTTGAGAATTTATGCGACACATTTTTCACTCAACAGAAGTATAAGAGACAAATGGAAAAGAAGACCAACAGAAAAAAGGTGAAGTAACACCACTTAGGGACCGTGCTGATGAGGCTGATCCCTTGAAGAAAAGGAAGGTTTCTCCGACAAAACCCACTTCTCGAAAGAAATCCAGAGCCACCTTGACTAAGATGCAGACTGTGATCACTGTGGATGACTTTGAATTTATCATCACAACTGTAGCAGATGCCTCACAGGATATATTGAAGAAACATGAAGCCAGGAAGGAGGAGATGTATGATAGAATCGAAGTTGAACTCATAGGGCTACAACAGACCCTTCAATCCAGCCGCGCAGTATCCACTACACCCCCACCATCAGAACCACCTGAGTTGGGAGATGAGCCTACACAACTCCGCAAACTAGATGATGCGATCGAAGCTCGCCTTCGTCGTGCACATGAAGAAACCAAACATGCCACAGAGGCCCTAAAGCAAGTACAAAAAGTAGTCATAGAGAAACAACGAGTTGCGTAGCAAGAGAAGGCTACCCTACAAACTAAGTTTGAAGAAGAAAAAGTGCAGATCCAACAAGAGAAAGAACAATGGCTCGCAGAGAAGGTGGGAGTAAAAGAAGTAGTTGGCAGAGCTCTTCGCTCTATGACATTATTAGAGAAAAAGGAGGAAGACCCGGTGGAACATAAAGTAGAGAAGCTTGCAGAAGCTATCCAACAACTTCAACTAAGAATCGCAGACCTCGAGGTATGAACAGTGCCAATTACCCCACAAGATGTGTGAGATCAAAGAGAAGCCACTGCTCAGAGCATATTCAAAAGGATCAAGGCATTCTCTCTGGAATGCAAACAACTAAGTGCTCACAATGCACATAATTATGAGAGACTCACTAAATATACTGAGTTGAAGTTACTAGAGTCACAACTCCAGGAGGCAAAGCAGCAAGAAACAATAGTACAAGCACAGTTGAAGCTCCTTTCAGTAGTTGAAAGGATGAATCAATCCCAAGAACAAAACACTTCTCAACAATAGGTACACACCATTTAGAGAAAAGTCATGGAAGTGACTCAAAGGCTCCAACCAGTCCAGGATGAAGCTTGCTAATTGTTTGAGGAGGTTGAAGGTCGAGGCACAGAGTTGGAACAAGTAATTGCTACAGTCGAACAAAGTTTATAGGGACCTATCAACGAAGCAGTCATCTAAGAGTTCACCAAGCAGGAGGCCTTGGACCAACAATAGGTCGAAGCAGCTCGAGCCAAGCTTGAGGATTTTGAAGCACAACTACCCAAACCAGAGTGACTCGGGACGAGTCACAAGTGAATGTTGGGGGCATGTTTTCCCTTGACCAAGTTTTGAGGATCCTTGGTCATGTTTGACCTACTTTTGGGACTTTGAAAGGATGTCAAAGACGGAGCGCAAGTCAAAGCAGAGATTGTGGGATCTCGGCCCCTTTTTAGGGATTTTTGGGTTTTGGGCTTATGTAACGGGAATGGGGATGTCGGACCATGGGTTTACCCATGTTTAGGCCCATTTTGTAATGTATAAATGGAAATCTAGGCGATGTAGGAAGTAGTTTGATCTATGTGATTGATAGAGGGACAATTATGTGATGCCAAGTGCTAAGTGTTAATTGCTAGGTGCAAGTGGTAATTGTGATTTCTTTGTGCATACTGTTTGAGACTTGAAGAGCTAAGTGCAACTGATTGTAAGAGGTTGTGGAAGTCTTTATGTTGTAATAAAGGGAAGGAGGATCTAGCAAGGTGCACAGATCTCCTGTCCTCTGCGGAGTAAGATATCATGGCTCTATGCATGTAGAAGATTGACAGAAAAAATAAAGAAGAAGAGTTGATGGACATAGCCCCAGGGTGGGGGTGAACCACATATATCCTGCGTTGTGGTTGCTATGTGCTTTATGGTTGTCCTCTTGTCTATGTGATTGAATGCTTAGTGCACTGATGTATGCCTAGAAGGATCTAATATGGTAGCTTAGTGCTGAATAATGTGAATAAATGCTAGATATGATCTATGTTGGTATGCTTAGTACTAGAACTTATTGGATCTATATAAATACTGCGCTAATCTGTTGTTAGGGTTTAGCTGCACTGTAAACTGAGCATGAATATTGACAAACTGTAACTGGTAAGTGCTATGTTAAGGTGTTACAATCATATATCTGTGTCCCAACTAAGTTTGCAGACACTGGAGTCCTGCAACCACCCCTATCTCTACCTCAGGTGAGACTTCATTTTCTTCGCAGGTGTTGCCGAAAGGGCTGGTAGTTAGGGTTTTGTTGGTGCGTTGTTGTAAAGTTGAACCTTGGGTCTATCCCTGTGCCAACAAAACACTTTTCCCTATTGATAATAACAAGTATTACAAGTGGCAGGAACCTGAACTATTATTCAATAATGATTTTGTGGTAGCATTTCATAGGTAACATGTCGTGGGGAAACTAGTGGCTAGTTGGTTGAAGGAAAATAGAAAATTCTTCAATAGGTATTTAGTATGGTACAATGTAATAGGGATGAGGGAACCTTATATGTATGTTATAATCTTGATTTTCCAGTATACGATGAGAATAATTGTTCATTATTCGTTGAGGGATGGATTCCATTAGCATACATATTGGCTACTATTGATAAAAATTTCAATTGGGGTGCCATCATTGAAAAACAAATCAACATCCTAATTCAACAAGCTCAAAATCATTTTCCAGGTGAAGTTCCCCCATTTTACATGGCCTCTTATTTGTTACATGTTATGTGTGCCATGAATGTATTCTCTGAGATGAAATTGAGTTGGCATATGTTAGAACCACATATTCATGTATACTTCATCATGTCGTGGGAGAATAAATGTAAGAATTCATACTCTATGAAATGTGACCTATTCATGGCTCAACTTTGTTTCATCATATTTCACAAAGAATGTCCTAGGCTATAAAAAATACAAATAAGATCTTGTCACATATGAGGAATTGGTATATTGAAGAGTAACACACATATATAAGAATTTTTGGAGTAATTGGTTCCCCTCACTTGTTACCCACATATGTCCCTAACATGCTTGTTTTAGGGGACATTTATTACCAAACCACTCTTCAAGGGTTCAATTCTTCCTTGGTTAAATAAAAAAGGGTAGTTTTTATTCCCTATGGCAGTCAACTTGGACATTACTTTGTTATGGATACTTCATAGGTCATGCATGAGGGTTTAAGTCATGTAAAATATATATTTGAACTTGGTAGGTACTGAAGGCATGAACCCAAAGGTCTAGTGATTAATAATGTTGATAAGGTTGTTGTTAATTGAACCTAGGACCATGAAAAATGGGATGAAGAGGTATTTACTGAAAAATGCACAAAATTGGGCTCAGGTTTTGGAAAAGAATGTTTCTCCCACTCTCATGATCTTCCAAATCCTCTCTCTGGATGAAAATATAGATTTTATGACACAGAGTGTTGCACCTATGATGCAAAATGTGACAGTTTAGAGAGAGGCAGAGGAATCTAGGAGAGTGGAAGAAATTTGACTAAAGACAGAGACTACGTGCCAATCCATAGAAGAAGAACATAATAGAGAAACTTCATAACATGAGCTTCATCAGAAGAACAATGAAGAGTTGCATAGGGAAGAGGAAAATGAATAGTCTCAGGAAGAACTTGAATGAATACATAGAAAAGTTGAAGTGGAACAAAGAAGAAAAGATCTAGAGGAGAAAAGGAGTAAAGAGAAGGAAGAAAAGGATAAGAAGGAATTGCTAAGACAACAATAATTACAAGAGAAGAAACAAGAGGAAAGGAAACATAAAGAGTTTGAGGAAGCTCAATAGCTTACAAAAAACCTACTAATCAACCAACATAGGCCCATCCTGGTGTTACACATTATTTTCGTCACCCCTATGAGCATTGATGTAAACCTATCCTTTGTCTTTAGAAGGAATAGTTGCCTTAATTTTTCCTAGAGAGATGAAATTATACTTTTCCTTTGTCAAAAACCTTATAAAAAGGGATCGTCACACCTTGCTTGGTGTTAAGGGTGAGACGATCTGGGATCATCACAGGTTGCACCACAGAGGCCTGCGACGTTGTCACAATTTTCTCAGTGTTAAGGGTGCGATGATTTTCGTATGAAGGAAAAAGAGGAATTTGTCGAAAGTTCTAGAATAGAAGCTTCGAGGGTGAGGTGGCCTCCGATCGGTTTGGGTCTGAGTCACATCCCTGATCTCATGGGATCATCCTAACCTCCTCATCCTATCCTTTTCAACTTATAAAAGGAGAAGAGTTCTCATGGGAAAATCTAGATTGGAAAGGTTCGAAAGTTCTTGAGTTTTGTAGCTTGGAGTTTTTGGAGCTTGTATGTTGGATTTGAGCTTTTATTTGTCAAGATAGATTGTTGATATTAGAATCCATGGAGAAGTAGTGTGTGGGAAGCAAGGAACTGTTGGAAGGAACCTGACAACATCAAGGCATATGATTGTATCTTTCTTCCACATTCTTTAATACAATGATATATTTATTTCCCATAAAATTGGTCTTATTTTATTGTATGAATCCTTGATCACATACATAGGTTTTGTAGCTTGGATTTTTTGGAGCTTGTATGTTGGCTTTGAGCTTTGATTTGTCAATATAGTTTGTTGATCTCAAAATCCATGCAACATAAGTGTGTGGGAAGAAAGGAACTATTGGAAGGAACCTGACAACATCAAGGCCTCTGGTTGTATCTTTCTTCGAAATTCTTTAATACAGTGATATATTTCTTTCCCATAAAATTGGTCTTATTTTATTGTATGACTCCTTGATGACATACATAGGTTTTGTTGAGTATACATTGTTTCTTTCACTTCATTGGATTGTGTCTTTTTACAGTTTCAACATCCAATAAGCCTTGAAATGGAGAGAGGATGACACTAGCGAGGAGAAACGACATTTAAAAGGTATGTCATTTATATCTTGTTAGTTAGTATGCTTGATGATTAAAACTTAGGGGAAGTTTTATATTCTGTCTTGTTTTTCTCTAGTTTCGAGGTGAAACTAGGGAAATCTGTTTGTGTCCGCACTTACTGATTAATCCGATAATGCCTGGAGAAATTCCTCCCTGGAATAAAATATATTTAACACAGGATGATGATGAGGAAGTAGTGAAAACACAAGTCCCGATAGAAAATGAAGCTAATTCAAATGTTGGAGAAACACCTCAAGATCCAAAAGTAACTCAGGAACCTGCCAGAGAAGAACCCCATGAACCCATAGAGGGATTAGTTCCATAATTCACTGGAACCACAAACACTGAGAAACAAGAAGTGGTTGGTGAAACTCTTGAGTTTGAAAATAAAGAACACGTTAGTATAATACATGAGATTGGGAAGGATCAAGCATAAACTACACTCTAGGCTATTGAAAATACATAAACCTATGTTTAAACCATCATAGAGGAGATTATTATTCCATTTGCAGTTAAGGTACCTATTAAAGACCAACAACAGGTAGGTCCAGTCGTAGAAAAAGAAGATAATCGATGAAACAAGGAGTAGGTTGCAGACACAATGCTAGGACAAGTAGAT
Source organism: Picea engelmannii (assembly GCA_009831015.1). NCBI lineage: Eukaryota > Viridiplantae > Streptophyta > Pinopsida > Pinales > Pinaceae > Picea > Picea engelmannii. Next base: position 89,489 of record ML786367.1, on the reverse strand, counting down.
AACAAAACAAGAACAACAGAGAAGGAAGTCGATCAACCAAACAAATATTAGAGAGTAGACACAAGCGTTGAGACAATTGAAAAAAAAGCAGAAACTGTTGATAAAGGTAAAGCACTAGTCATTGAACATTTCCACACTCTAGGGAGTTTAGAGAACATCTTGTCCTGGGGACATCAATGATCCGGATTTATGAGTGGAATGAAATGAATAAAAAATTGAATACAATAACACAGAGATATGGAGAGAAATAACAGATATCCAATGAAAAATAAATTCTATTGAATAAATAAAATAGGATGAAATTGTAAAACTACAAAACTGAAAACAACTTTCTTGAATGGTGGTAGTTATCTCTGAGAAGAGATGTGGCTGCTACACGAATTCGTATGAGAAGAATGATTACAATGAGGCTCCAGAGGCCTTTTTAACATTACTGAATGCCAAAACCATAGACATCCAAAAACCTAACCCTAGGAGATGAAATGCCAAAATTTATGTGGGCCATGATGGGTAAGTTGTGTTGGTGTCCAGGTATGAACGATTTATTCACCCTTTTCCTACATTAATTTATCAATCCGAGTGCGTATCCTTTCAAGGCAACGTGCTAGGTATATGCAGGGGCAAGAGTACAATTCATTCTGGCCAAGGGTTTACGATTAAGATTCAAAAAATCACTGTCTACAACTTCCAAAAAGTATTCATAAGAATCACACACTGTAACAACAAGCATAAACTGATAAATAACATTGTAACAATGAGCATAAACTGATAAATAACACACTGTAACTGCAAGCATAAAATGATAAATAACACACTGTAACAACAAGAATAGACTAATAAATAACACACACAGGAAGACGCAACACATGATCAAAAGAGCGGGCCCAGCTCTCTGATTAGGGTTGCGTTGGTCACAGCGAAGATGAAGACAAGAAAATATATAATGTTTTATAAATCTGAAAAAGGTTATTACAATCTAAATGGGGACATCCCCAGTTACAGGAATAAACTGTCTTTTATACATCAGAAGGGAGAACAACCTCTTTCCTCAAAACATAGCAACTGTATCCCCAAAAATATACATTAGTTGGAACGACACCAGTACCAGATGGACAGGATCAACGAAATGCCCAAGATGGTTCAGGGATCTGTGACTCTAGCTATGCGGCCTCTTTATGGCTTGGTTGTTGCTGTGAAGAGTGGATCTGTTGTGGGATGAGGCCCTGGCCCTGTTCTCCAGAAGCTCCAGTCAACCATTCATCTTAGTGCTACGAATAGGCAAAAATCTGCGACTTTTACTTCATTAATAAAATATTCCATTAGACAAGGTAGGGGTATTTACCTCACAGATTTAGCATAGTAAACATAGGTAAATAAGTGCAAAAAGGTCAAAAAGGTAATGGAAATGTAGCAAAAAGATAGCCCGATTTGGTGCCCAACATCTCCCCCCAACTAGCCTTCTGCATGCCCTCATGCAGTTCGCCACTTCCGCAGGTCTGGATTTCGCTGACTGTTGGCTTCCTGAAAATGGGTGAGATCATATTCTTCAGACATCTCTGTTCCTGGAACTTTAAAACCATTGGAGAGGTGGACATCTTCCAACAAATATTCCGGAACGATATACGGTGGAGTGTAATCTTCCACTGGCAACCAAATAGTGGGAAACTGAAACCAGAGTCCCATCCATTGGACCCTGCTTGTTCAAACACATGCCACATATCTGGGCACCCTAGGGAGCACTCGTGCAAAATTTGGTGCCCCAAAAGGTTCCCTGTTCCGGACAGCTGTAGGTGTCATCATCCACCTTTTCTGACAACAATCAAGGGCCTCTTCATGAAATGTGACTATTTTCTTCACACAAAGATCAAGGCACCAATTTTGTGTCCTCAACATTCTGTCTCTATTCGCCTCAATTCCCAAAAAGGTGTTGTGTTTATTGAACATGGTGACTGACCTCTTAGGTTCTCCTCTTACCATAAATGACTTTGTAACCTGATTAGATTCAAATGTGTTAAAAGCCTTCTGCTAGTTGATCTGGTTGAAAGTGTAAGAGGTGAGGTCCCTTAAATGAATGTCTCCCACATACGGGACAGGAGTGAAGTCTCTGTCCAGGAACAACAGATATCCATGCAGATAAAATTCACACATCAAATGTTGTGTTGGCACGTCATGGTGCCTCATTATTCAGAGGAATTGTACACCATTTTCTATTTTATAACTAATCTCGTTTTTTATGCTCCTCATGCAAAATAGAAGAAAACGTTCATGTGAGAATAAAGAATAACAAGAAGCAGGGGGGCGACATGCCATCACCTCTTAAGCCAAATTAAACATTTGCTCCTTATCCATTTTCATCTCTGCCACTTGCTTTTCCAGCTGTTCCATCTTGAGCTGTTGCTTCACATGCCTTAATCTCATGATGTCTATACGCTCCACATATTCAAAAATAGTTGTGGAGGCTCGTTCCTGAGTTATTCTGATCTCGTTTTGATATTGATCCACAGTAGATTTCCAAGTCTGCACTTCAACCATTAAGGCATGCTCATGGTCTTTAAACAATTGCTCGATCGGGTCTGTTTGAGTAGCAGTAGAGGTTATGGCTGCCTGGTTCATCCGAGTCTCTATTTCTACTCCTATGGCTTTGGACTTTCTATCTTGTTGCTTGTATTTCTTCATCCGCTCCTGTATTTTGTGTACCTATTTCCTTAGTTTCATGACCTCCATCTTAAGCCACATTGTCTCCTTAAATTGTGGATAATGTTTTTGTTTGACTAGGGGTCTTACGACCTTCTCACCTAGCTCTTCCATTGGCTCATTCGTCGGGACCGCTTCGCTTGGTCCCTCCTCTTCGCCTATAGCTATTTCCTATTGTTGCACACTCACCCCGACTGGTGGTGCCCTTGCGAGATGCTCTCTTGCTAATGTGTCTGTTTGAGTATCATCCACCCCACACAGTTGTGGCTTTTGTGATAGAATTGGAGGAATGACAAGATCTTCTTCTGTACGTCGAAGGGAATGAGTTCGCCTTGCTCCTCTTGGAATAAAGGAGAAAAAGGAGAACTGGTAGGGATCTTCAATATTTGGTCCCGAGGTCGACGCTGGTTCTTGTGGTTCGGTGCCAACCTCACGCCCTAGTTCTCCCAACACTTCTTCCATGGGCTCTATGGTCGGGGTGGTCATGAACTCTTCTTCATTCTGGTTATCCTCCTCCATCGACTCCATGGTGACAGCAGGTTCCTGTGCACTACCCTCGGTCGCAATATCGACCAATTCACCCGCTCCTGTTTTTTGTGACCCCACTTATGTGGTTGTCATGCTATAAAATTGCTCTGCTAGTTCCACAGGCAAGGCTGGTTCTTGTGGGACAACCTCGACCATGGTACTAGTGGGCCTTTCTGTGTCAACTTATGCATCTTCCATCGGTTCCATGTTTTCAAATTTCTCTTGGGGAGTAGCCTCTTCTTCAAATGCTTCAGCTTCCATATCCATCTCTTCCAGTTCCTCTTGGTCAACATAGTCATCTTCTCGTGCATTTTCCTCCTCCATGGCTTCTGGTTCATCTTCCTTAGTAGCCACAACGACTGCTACTTCTTCCTCTATGGAATCCCGGAACAGTTCCCACGGGATCGGGATTTGTCTGATGGCATTCATTACTAATAGCTGAACCAACCCATGGTGGGTGATGGTCACCAATATCTATCACGACTCCTGAGCCGAATGTGCCATTAGGTGAAGGCTTCTCAATAAGAAATAAGGCACATTCAGTGAGAAATCCTTTGCTTGGGGAAATTGAAGGTGAGTTAGTATTCAGAGATGGTATTTGAATAGGGTGGAATATCTCCCTTCAAACGTAATATATCTCATGACAAACTCTGCTACTTCCTTCCATGGATGCGACAACAAATTTCGGTCGTATCCTCGACCCTTCTGCATAATGCTTTCTCCTTTTTGTAAAAAGGCTTCGGGAAACTCCGGAAGGACAGAACTTCTTGAAAACCATCACTGTCCATTTTGAGGGAGTCCACTAACTTCTGCAATGGCTTCCTCTGTCATAGGAATTTCAATTCCTCGGACCTGAGAGCTTCCTTCTCTCAAGTTGAGTGCGAATTCCGTCGCAATTTCTTTGTTTGACCCTTTCAACCTGTCAAAGTAAACATTATAGCCCGCATTCTCAAAGACCTACCACACCTCCTGATTGTTCTGAACTCTCCTTGTATCTTCAGGTTCATGCTGCATAGATCGTCCACCTATTGTTGCAGAGGTGGAGTCAACACGACGAATGCGATTAGCTAGTAGGGGAAAATGACAGGGCTCCAAACCGTTGGCAACTGAAATAACATCATATCACTTTTAGGGACGACGGATGAAACAACGCTGGTATGTTTGGAATTGATGACAGATTGTGGTGGTACTATCAAAAATTTAATGCAACGTGTTGTGGAGGTGACTGATTATGACTCTGCACGTACGAGTACGCATTTCAACATATCAAGTTATCATTATGGAGTAACGAAATCATTGGATTTTGTTTGGTTATTATCGTGTGTCATAAATGATTTTTCATGGTATGTCTTCGTTTATTAT
>ML786367.1:54575-84263 GCA_009831015.1 Picea engelmannii | reverse complement strand
ACCATTAAATCATATGAGTTAGAAAGGTGTTTGACAAAGGCATCTCTAGAGGCTGGACGGTGGTATAGTTTTAGACGGTGTCTGTTTACTAAGAACAAGGTATGATTCTCATCTATTGTAACTAATCTGACCATTCCATTGTTGAACACTGCGTCCACTTGATATGGCCCCATCCAGTGAGTGCAAAGCTTGCCTTTGAAATCCTTAAATCGGGAATCGTACAGTAATGCCCAATCTCCCACATGAAACACCTTACTTTTGATAGATTTATCATGCCAGTTCATTCTCTACTATTGAATAGCAGTGGTCTTCTGGACAGCTACTAACCGAATCTTGTCCAACTCATTCAGCTATTCCAGTCAGTGTTTCTGTGCTTCTGATGGGTCTACGCCTACTTCTAGAGCTGTCCTGAGTGTACTGATCTCAAATTCCACTGGAAACAAGGGGACTTTCCCATAGACTAATTCAAATGGAGAAAACCCAGTTGTGTTTCACCATGTTGTTCTGTATGCCCATAAAGATTCTGGAAGTTTTTGTGCCCAGTCCCGACGATGACTTGCTACTGTCTTTGTCAAGATATTTTCCAATACCTTGTTTGTGATTTCTACTTGCCCGTTCTCCTGGGGGTGATAGGGGGTTGTCACTCTATGTTTGACTCCATATTTCTGCATCATCTTTCCTATCATGTGAGATGTGAACTGTGATCCTCCATCCGACACAATTTCCCTTGGAGTACCGTATCGGGCAAAAAATTCTTCAAAAATAAAGTCTGCCACTACTTGTTCTGTTGCTCTTGTGGCTGCTCTGGCTTCCACCCATTTAGTTACATAATCAGTGCAGACCAGGATGTAAGCTTTTTGATGAGAAGGTGGGTTGAAGGGTCCAACAAAATCAATGGCCCATTTCTAAAATGGTTTAAGGACTATCTGGGGTTGTAGAGGAATTTCATCTGCTTTCCCAGGTTGTCCCATCCGTTGGAATCTATCACACCTTTGAACATAATCCCGGGCATCATGAAAGATGGAGGGCTAGTAATATCCCATTTGCAGCACTTTGTGACCTATTATTTTATCTGCAAAATGTCCTCCACAAGGTCCATCATGTGAAACCTTCAGTATCTCATAGATATTATCTTCTGCCACACAACGCCGAATATGTTGGTCAACCCCTGTATGAAAGAGATATCCTACCATCCATGAATATCGGGTACTCTGGTGAATAATCTTCCTTTGCTCTTTATATGACAGATGACGAGGCACCTTCCCTGAAACAAGATAATTAGCAATATCTGCATACCACAGAGTGTTAGCAGATACTGCAAAAAGATGTTCATTTTGGGAAATTATCTTCAATTGGTGTATCCTTACCCTCATGTTCTATCCTAGATAAGAAATCTGCAACCACATTGTCCTTCCCTAGTTTATCTACTATAGTAATATCAAATTCCTGTAGTAGCAAGAGCCATCTTGTGATACGACCAGGGGTAACAGGTTTATTCATTAAATACCTGATAGCTGCATGATCAGTATACACAAAGGTAGGATACCTGGTAATGTAGTGCCAGAATTTATTGATGGCATAAATGACAACAAGGAACTCTTTCTCAGTCACTGTGTAGTTTAATTCAGTAGGAGCCAAATTCTTACTAACGTAGTAAACTGAATATGGTATTTTGTCCTCTTGTTGTCCTAATACTGCACCAACCGCTGTTTGGGAAGCATCCGTATGAATATGGAAAGGTAATGCCCAGTTTGGCCCTCTAAGGATTGGAGCGCTATAGACCAATTCCTTAATTCGCATAAAGGCTGCATCACATTCCTCTGTCCACACAAAATCTGAATCCTTTGTTAGCAATTGAAAAAGTGGATGTGCTACTTTAGAAATTTTTTCTATAAAATGCCTGTAATAACCAGCACAACCAATAAAGCTGCATACATGCGTGGGTGTTTTGGGTGTCGGGAAATGCTGAATTACCTTTGTCTTTGTTGGGTCCATCTAGATTCCTTCAAATTAGAGAAAATGTCCCAGAACAATACCCTCTTCCATCATCATATGGAATTTTTCCGTTCTCAATGAGACACGTGCTAGTATACACCTTTCGAGAACTTTTTCTAAATTTTTCAGCCCTTCAAGAAATGAATCCCATATGGAGTAAAGTCATCCATGTAGATTTCAACACTGTCATCTATCAAATCAGAAAAGATTCCCAAAATTTCCCTCTGGAACGTTACAGGAGCATTACATAGGCCAAAAGGAAGGAATCGGTATGTGAATTTTCCCCAGGGGCATGTGAAAGTGGTTTTATCCCGATCTTCAGGAGCTATCTGGATATGGTTATACCCACTAAACCCATCTAGAAAAGAAAAAAACTTTTTGCCAGCCAATGTGTCCAGAACTTGATCAATAAATGGCAAAGGAAAATGATCTTTCTGCGTTGCCTTATTTAATTCTCGATAATCCATGCATATTCTCCATTTACCATTTTTCTTAGGGACCATTACTAATGGGGAGACCCATTGGCTATCTGAGATGAGGTAAATAAAACCTACGTCTAGTAATTTCTAAAGTTCTTCTTTCACAACATTTTTCAATGCGGGGTTCATCCTTCTTTGAGGTTGTCTCATAGGACGACAATCCTCCTTAATGTATATATGATGGGTACATGAATTAACAGGGATCCCTTTCATATCTGTATAATCCCAGGCGAAGGCCTCTTTGTGTTTCCGAAGGACATCCACGAGTTTCTTCTTCTGGGATTCTGACAGGGTTGGATTAATATTTAGGGTTTTCCCTGGTTCTAGTTCTACTGGGACACTTTCACTGGGTGCATCAACAGGTAGCTTCTCTGATCGTTCTGTGGTTTCAATTGTTTCCTAAGTCTCACAACTTAGGATAGATTCTAGGAATTGTTGATTTTTTTTGGAAATGGAGCAAGGATCATCCATAAAAGAGGTGATTACATCATCTTCCGATTCTTTTTTCAACTGAAGGGCTTGTCCAATAGTGAGAACTGGCCTCAATTCCTCATTTTCTGTTTCAGACTCTTTCCTAGATAAAATTTTCTTGCTTCCTATTGGTTTTATGGATGGGTTTGGTTCTGCAGGTGGGTATAACACTAAGTTCTTAATGTTGTGCCCATTGGAAATAACCATGTGCCTTTATCGGTACCCAATGTAAGCATTTGCAGTAGCTAGCCATGGTCTACCCAAGATCAAAGGATGGCCTCCCACCGAATATTGCATCTGTAAGACCAGGAAATCTATGGGATAGTGCCATGAATCCACTGAAATTGTTACATCTTCCAACTTTCCTATAGGTTTGACTGTGGATTGGTCTGCCAATTCCAATATTGTAGGTGTATGTTTCAAGTTATGAAGGCCTAATGCATGCATGGTTTCAGTGGTGATAACGTTGATGGTAGCACCTAGGTCTACCAACACATTTAGAATCTGTACCCCATTAATTTTTACTGTCAGAATTGGGTTCCCCGGATCTCCATACTTTTCATGCATTGACTTTCCCGTCATGAAATCTGATAATTTTCCCATAACATGAATGCTAAGGGGGTCTTTAGATTTCTTTGCAGATTTCTTTGAACAGTATTCCCTAAGAGTCTTTACATATATTGGCACATCTTTCATGGCTTGTAACAAGGGAATTTTAACAAATAAGTTCTGCAGTTCTCCTAATAAATCAAATTCATCTTGAGGGCTTGATTTACTCAAAGTTAATCTCTCTGGGTAAGGTGGTTCAGATTGATGTTGTTTTACAGGAGATGCCTGGTTTCTATCAGTTTTTTTTTGGCTCTTTACTAATTGGTTCTGATTCCTTACCTTCACTATCGAGTTTTTCAATGGTAACTGGAGGAGGTTGAGCATCAACTGTCCGCCCTGATCATAGAGTCATTTCATACAACTCTATAGTGGAAATGCTATATGAAGGTAGGTTAAGAATGTCAGTTTGATGAACTCCCCTGCTATTAGGATTATGATCAGGTTGGATTGGGAGCTGAGGACGGGAAGGTTTGTTACCCAGAGGCACATTAGAGGGTAGTTGGAGTTGTTGCTATGGCATCGATTAAGGAAACTGCCCAGGAGGGGATCCTCGCCAAGTTGGAGCCCATGGGGAGCTTGAACTGGCTTGAGGGTTCCACTGCTTCCATGGTGGAAACTGGTATTGTGGCCACATGGAAGGATAGGGCATGGAATGAGGATTCATATTAGAATTATTGAAATAGTGAGATGGATCTGAGTACATTCCTTGATTTCCTATTGGTGGTCAAGGTTGCCATGGCTTTCTAGACCCCATGAGGTATAGTTGCTCCATGTCTTTCCCCATTCCTTGAAATACTACTTTCAGGCCTGGCAGGGAGGGGCATGAGCTTGTTGCATGATTTTCCCTTGTTGCATGATTTAGCTCGCAGATTGCACATTCCTCTATGGAGTTTAGTGGACATTCCCTCTCTGGATGCTTCTTTCTACATGTCGGGCATAATATCGCCATAGTCCTGTCCAATTCCAGCTGCTTCTATTTTACTTGCAACATATCCATCTATGTTGATAGGGTGTTGAGGAGATCCGTCCTCAGATTGTCTAGCAGGTTTCTGATTTCTACTTTCGTAACACCTTCGCCAGACCCTTTTACTGAGCGAATTCCTTGTCTATTTCTTGCAAGCCCCCTTGAGCACTTAATGCATAATTCACAGATACCTTCGAATCTTTCCTTAGAGATGTCTCCTTTTCCCACAATCTTCAATAGTTCCATTGAGTCCTCACGGAAAGATCGGAGGAGGATAATTTTTAGAATTTTCTTATCCAGGTCAGAGTGACCCGACCTCTGTAAGGTGTACTTGAATTGTTCCATGCAATCTTCCAAACTCTCATTTTCTTTTTGTGCGAACTTGAAAAGTTCCTCCTTAATGTTCTAGGATTTACAATAGTCCTGGTATTTTTCCAGAAAAGCTGTCTGCATATCATCCCATGTGGAAATAGTGCTTCCTCCAAGGCCCATGAACCATCGCAGAGTCGTTCCTTTTAATGTAGAAGGAAAATTTTGTAACTTTTGGGCTTCCATCATGTAGTCATACCATCGACACACTATGTGGAATTCGAATAGTAATGTGTCGGGATCTTCTGAAACAAGCCCATGAAAGTTTGGTAAGGATGCTAATGGAATAGGCTTAGTGGGCGCACCAACTCCCAGGTTTCCAATTGGAAACTCAATAGTGGAGGTTGTGGGAGCCATAAATATCTTCCAATAATCGCTGGGTATTTCACCAGACTCTGTAGGAGATGGCTGAGGCTTCCTTACCCCTTGGATGTGAGTTGCTTTAGCAGCACTTCCTCGATCCCTTGGTGATGAAAATACTCCTTTGACCCCTTCTCTTGTGTTCTGATGACTTGATCCCTCCGCTGCAACCTTCTCTTTCTTGCTGCGGTGGTCTGACTCTGTCGAGGTTCTGCTTGCAACCTCTTCCTCCTCTGTTGCCAGCATAAGATTTCCTTGGTCAGGTATGCCACTAGATGTTTCTTCAACTGCTGGAGGGACCTGCTATGTCGTATCACCCAAGAATGTTGTAGACAACACTGGTTGATCTACTAATTGTTCCTCAGACTTCACTCTTCGTGCCCTTGGTCTCACGGCTACGCGAGATGATGTTTATGATTCAACCTTTTCTATAATCTGCTGGATGTAGGTCTTTCTTCCCAAATATGGTCCTCCCTTCTTTGGGGCTTTCCCTCTGCCCCCGTTATTTGGTTCTTTGTTCATATAAGTGTTGGTATGACATAAGGTCTTGGCATGAACCTACAATGCTTTAGTCTTGAAGTAAGGTGTCAAAGGACCATTCCTTCCCCAAGACAAAAGATCTTATGAAAAAGAAAGGAAGCTAAAAAAACAAGAATATAAGGTTCAAGGCCCGGAGTAGGGTGTCAAAGGACTCTTCCCTCCCATGGACAAGAACAAAACACACCACATAAAAGACCTGATACTTTTCAAATTTGAAGTAGGGAGTCAAAAGACTCCTCCCTCCCCAGGGTAAAAGCTAGGGTTTCCAAAAAAAACACAAGGGTTTGAAAGAAATAAATCTAACTCAGGATCTGAAGTAGGGTGTCAAAAGACTCCTCCCTCCCCAGGACAAGAGATTGACAAAAATGGAAAAACAAAAATAAAAAAAAAACAAGGGGAAAGATCACCTACGCTCAGGACCTGAAGCAGAGTGAGAAAACTCGTTCTCTCCTCAATACGAGAGATTGACCCTATAGTTGGTCTGGATCGTTGTCTTGCACCTTGTTAGCCTCCCCAACAATGGCACCAAAATGTTGGTGTCCAGGTATGAATGATTTATTCACCTTTTCCTACATTAATTTATCAATACGGGTGTGTATCCTTTCAAGGAAACGTGCAAGGTATATGAAGGGGAAAGAGTACAATTCGTTATGGATAAGGGTTCATGATTAAGATTCAAAACATTACTGTCTACAACTTCCAAAAAGTATTCATAAGAATCACACGCTGTAACAGCAAGCATAAACTGATAAATAACACTGTAACAATGAGCATAAACTGATAAATAACACATTGTAACAGCAAGCATAAATTGATAAATAACACACTGTAAAAGCAAGCATAAGCTAATAAATAACACACACGGAAAGATGCAACACCTGATCAAAAGAGCGGGCCCAACTCTCTGATCAGGGCTACGTTGGTCACAATGAATATGAAGACAACAAAATATATAGTGTTTTCTAAATATGAAAAAGGTTATTACAATCTCAATGGGGACATCCCCAGTTACAGGAATAAACTGTCGTTTATACATCAAAAGGGAGAACAACCTCTTTCAACAAAACATGGTAACCGTATCCCCAAAAATATACATTAGTTGGAATGGCACTAGTACCAGATGGACAGGATCAACAAAATTCCCAAGATGGTTCAGGGATCTGCGACTCCAGCTGTGCGGCCTCTTTATGGCTTGGTTGTTGCTGTGAAGAGCGGATTTTCTGCGTGATGAAGCCTTGGTCCTGTTCTCTAGAAGTTGCGGTCAAACATTCGTCTTAGTGCTGCGAATAGGAAAAACTCCACGACTTTTACTTCATTAATAAAATATTCCAATAGACAAGGTAGGGGTATTTACCCCACAGATTTAGCATAGTAAACATAGGTAAATAAGTGCAAAAAGGTCAAAAAGGTAATGGAAATGTAGCAGAAAGATAGCCCAATTTGGTGCCCAACAAGTTGCTCCCTCAACTTCCTTGGGTCGTAAAATTTACATATGACCTCTGTTTTAGGCATGTGATAGCCTATTGTAAAGGTATTTTCAATAACTAGACATTATGCCATCAAACTCCAAGTTAATCTACAATTTGTCCGTGGAAAGAAAAAAAAACATTGTTTAGGGCCCGAAAATGACCCTAGAAGTACAAAAAGAAGTACTGACATGAAAACTTCCAAAATAAGCTAGTTGGAATAGGTGGACGGCCACCAATATCCACCTAGATGTTATGTAGGGACTCAGGATAGCCTCAGAAGTGAATAACCCATAATTACAAGAAATGTCATCATTACAGAGAAATGTGTTGAACTAAAAACTGTCAAAAGGAGCTAGTTGGAACAGGTGGGTGGCCACCAATATCCACCTAGATTAATATTCCCCCATTAGGAAGCAATGATATCCGTTGTGTTTAGTTACCCCATCATGTGAGGAAATTTATGATGAATTTGGCCCTGGGTGAGCCACTTTCCTTGGTGCAAGAGTTTCCCTTGATAACCCGATAAAGCTGGATCCTCTGCTGGAGAGTGACCTTGACCTGTGTGTCCACTATCTCATCAGTGGATGCTTGTTCCATGTAGTCAGGGTTGAGCTTTGTTTGTGTCAATTGTTCTGCGATATCCAAGGTGTCCAATAATGGTGGAAAATATGGCTGGAGGAGGTCCACATTGAACACTGGTTGTAATCCAAGGAAGGGGGGAGTGTTGAGCTCAAACACATTGTCACCCACAACCTTGGTGATAGTGTAAGGCCCATAATGAAGTGGACAAATCTTCTGATGGGGCCCTGTAAGGAATTTATTTTTCAAATGTAAGAAGATCTTGTATACCACCTAAAACTTGTGCGGTACTCATTGTTGATCATGGAGTTGCTTGTACTTAACATTGGTTTTCTGAAAAATCTCATGGACCTGTTGGCAGATGTGCTGAGTCCGCTCAATGATTCTGGTGGCTTTTTTGGCCTCAGATTGAACATGGGAAGATTGTGTTTTTGTGGTTGCAAGAGGCAGTGCAACATTAATGGGACCCAAGGGTTGGAATCACAACCCCACTTGAAATGGGATATGGTCGGTGGAGATATGGAGAGCCCTGTTGTAGCTATGCTAAAAATAGGGAATAATCTCATCCCATGTATGCAAATTATTAGAGTTATACATGCGTAGGATCTGCACAATTATTTGATTGACTACCTTTGTTTGGACATCGGTTTGAGGGTGGAAGGTAGTCGATTTAGTGAGATTGGTGTCCAACAATGATGAGAGACTCGACCAAAATGTGTTGAGGAACCTATTGTCCCGATCAGAGATGATGGTTTATGGTATCCCAAAATGGACCCACACTCATTCAAAGAAGATCTTGGCAGTATCTTCCATTTTGATTCTCTTCTTACAGGATGTGAGAATGATCATTTTCGAAAACCGATCAACCACCTCAAATACACAATCATTTCCTTGCTTGGTGAATGGAAGGCCAGAAATGTAATCCATCGTGATGGATTCCCAAGGCCTCTCAAGAGTAGGAAGAGGGTTGTATAAGCATTTCTTCTTGATGGATGGCTTGGAAATGGCACAGGTAGTGAAAGATATGATATACTTGATGACACCCTATCGAATTTTTGGCCAATAAAAATGTTTCTCTATAATGAACATAATTTTCTCCGTGCAAAAATGTCCTATTATCCGACTATAGTGAGCTTCCCAAATCGAATTTGCATGCTCGCTTGCAAGAACATAGAGGTGGACTAGATGGCATAACAGTCCATCCTGAATGTGAAAATAGGTGACATTCATGCCTCTACCTAAGAGTTGGTAAGTGGTGGCAAAGTTGGGATCTTGCTGATAAAGTTGGGGCCACTCAGATGCCTCATGTCCATAGGAATGGAGAACGGTGGTGAGTGCAGCCATGAGAGGTTGACTGAGGAAGTCAACAACATGATTTTTTCCTTGTCTTATACTTGATGTTGATATGGAACTATTGAAGTTATGTGGACCACTTTTGATGGTGGTTGTTTTGCAACTTCCCTTGTGTCTGTATGAACTGTAGAGGCTTGTGATCAGTGTGGCTGATTATCTCCTTTCCAAGAATGTAATGTTTCCACTGACGAAAGGATTGCACAATGGAATACATTTCCTTGTCATAGGTGGTGTATTTCCGGACGATATATGAGAGTGTCTCACTATGGTATGCTACTGGATGATCGTTCTAAGTGAGAACTGATCCTAAAACATAGTCAGATGCATCATTCTCAATCTCAAATGGTTGTTGTAGATCGGGTAAGGAGAGTACTGAAGTTGAGAACAAGCAATGCTTCAGATAATCAAATGATTTTTTTTGTGCCTTCCCCCATGTGAACTTTTCCTTGTCACCACCCTTGGTCACTTGGCTGAGGGCCCATGCAATATGGGAGAATCCCAACACGAACCATCAGTAAAAGTTGGAAAGTCCCAAGAAGCTCTGAAGCTCAGTTAGTGTGGTTGGGGATGGACAGTCATGGATGACTTGGATCTTAGCTAGATCAACATGTACCCCATACTCATAAAAAATGTATCCCAAGCATTGGACCATGTTCATGCCAAAGGAACATTTTTCCAATTTGGCATATAGCTTGTGCTACCATAGAGTGCTCAAAACTTGTTGAATACGCTGCATGTGCTCCTCCCAAGTTATGTTGAAGATGAGGATGTCATCCAGATATACCACCACAAAAGAATTGGTGAAGGGTATCAATACATCATCCATCAACTTCATGAAAGTTGTTGGTGCATTTGTTAATCCAAAGGGTATGACCAACCATTCAAAGATACCTTCTTTAGATTTGAACGTTGTCTTCCATACATTAGTCAATTCGATGGGAACTTGGTGGTAGACAAACTTTAGGTCAATATTGCTAAATAACTTTTACTCCTTGAGTTGGTCAAGAAGGTCATCAATTCAAGAAATTGGGTGTTGGTTCCTGACTGTGATTTTATCTAATTCTCTGTAATCAATGCAGAGCCGCCAGGTCCCATCTTTCTTCTACACTAGTACTATCAGGCTTTCACAAGAGGAGGAGTTAGGTATGATGTGTCCCGTTTGAAGCATCTCTTGGATCCGATGCTTGATTTCATCATTTCCATCAATGAGAGACAATAGATCGTTCCATTAGGCATAGGTGCACTGGGGGTTAGATCAATTGGATGCTTGACTTGGAAGTGTGTCGGTAACCCGGTGGTTGAGGAGAATATGTCTCTGTAATCTTCCACAATCCTGTCCACTTTCATCTTCTTTGAAGAGAGGATCTATGTAGAAGTTATGGATATGGAAATGACCTTCTACTTACAGTGAGCATTGATCACAAAGATGACAAAATTTGCGGTCTGTGAAATGACCTTGATGCATTTATTAGCAGAGATTAGAGAAATAGCAGTAGGCGATGCTACCTATGGTATCTTGTACAATTGTATACCAAAAATAATAATAACATTGCGGGGTCTAGAATCATACACAACATGTCACTTCCACAAATATGGTTGTCCTAAAAGACATAAAAAAATTCAAGGGGAGAAATATCACACAATACCTCATCTTTGAAGGGCTTGATGTCGTAGGGTAGAAAACACTGTTGGATAACGCGAAGATCTGTTCCTTGGAAAAGCTAACTGATGGTGTAGGGATACGGGTGTGGTGTCATTGAAAGGTCCAACTGGTTAATGACCTCTACTGAGATTAGGTTCTTTTGACTTCCACTAGCGACAATGAAATGAAGCGGAGCCCCCTTTACCCACATCTGTGAGTGAAAGAGGCGTTCTCCTTCCTCTGTTTCTTTTGGTTCGCTTGGATGGAATTTGGCAGTAGAGATAGTGGTGTTGGGTTCGATATAGATAATATTCTTCCCTCCTTTTGGATTTGATTCAGAGTCAGAATATGCCTCTGACTCGGAAGCTTTTAGCTCAACCACCAATGACTTCCTCGAGTGACATTCTTCGGTGTTGTGCCAAGGTATTTTATGGTATTCACACCACTTTCCCGTGTCCTTCATTGACTTCTTATTACATTTATTGGGTTGCGTCTTGGACTCGTTGTCATGACAGTTGCCATATTTTCTTTGTCCCTTGTTTTGTGGGTTGGGGCCTCATTTTCCCTGGTTCGGTTGTGAGTAGTTTTCAAATCCAAACTCTTGCCTCTTCTAATTAAATGTTTGCTTGATATTGATAGCATATCTATAAGCCACACCTAATTATGAGATGTATAGAAACTCCATTTCTGTTTGAATGTATCTATGTAGACAACCATGTTATTTGAGAACCATATGTCGTTCATAGTCTTTGATACCCAATTAGGTGTGTAGGGTATGGAAAATATTGGTGAAATATGGTACTATCTGGTCCCTTTCCTGATGCAACATGGTTCATCTTGTGTACTAGTCCTCATAACTTCCAATAGGGTAGTATCATTCAATGACATCCCTAAAGGAATCCCATGTGGGGGAGACCAAAAATATTGCAGATTCCTCTATGGCCCTTTTCTCAGAGTAATTATCCCACCAATCCTTGACATGGGGGACAACCTTGAGGAGTGAAAAAGTAATATTTTCCCCATCAAAAAAAATTGTGGACCGAAAAATACCCTTCGAGTAGATTCAACCATTTATCTACAACATCCACATCTGTCGATCCTTCAAATAATGGAATATCAAAATTTACTTGTACCTTGAAGGGGGTTGCATGGCCACTTGATGAAGATGTGTCTCCTATGGGAAACCGCTGAAGGATCTGTGAAAAGTTGTCCATCATTTTTTTCCTTTGTCGTCTAAGGGATTCCTCGATCAACAATTTAAAAGGATCTCCCACTCCATCATATTTCTTCTCATATCCCATGAGTTTTTGTTGGGCTCGACGTGACTGATCTTGTAAAGTATCAACTGGTTTGAGTCCCAACTTCTTGTACCTAGATCTTGTCGGGGACATGCACAAAGAAAAATAAATGAAGAGTAGACCTCTCTGATACCATTGATCCAGATTTATGAGCGGAACGAAATGAATAAAAGACTAAATATAATAACATAGAGATATGGAGAACAACAATAGATATCCAGTGAATAATAACTTCTATTGAATAAATAAAATAGGCTGAAACTGTAAAGCTGTAGAACTGAAAACAACTTGCTTGAATGGTGGTAGTTATCTATGAGAAGAGATGTGGCTGCTATATGCATCCATCTGAGAAGAATGATTACAATGAGGTTCCAGAGGCTTTTTTAACATTACTCATGAATGCCAAAACCCTAGACGCCCAAAAACCTAACCCTAGGAGATGAAATGCCAAACGTTATGTGGGCCCTGATGGGTAAGTTGGTAACTCAACTTCCCAAGGTCATAACGTTTTCATACAACCTCCGTTTTAGGGGTGTGATAACCCATTGGAAATGTCTTTTCAAGAACTACATATTATGACATCAAACTCTGACTTTGTCTATAGTTTGACTGTGGCAAGGCAAAAAGACATTGTTTAGGGCCCCAAAACATCCTTGGAAGTACAATAAGATGTAGTGACATGAAAACTTCCAAAATAATCCATTTGGAACAAGTGGGTGGCCACTAATATCCACCTGGATGTTGTGTAGGGCTTCAGGATAGCCTTGGAAGTGTAGAACCCACAATTACAAGAAATGTCATCATTACAGAGAAACGTGCTGAACTGAAAAATGTCAAAAGGAGACATTTTGAATAGGTGGGTTTTTATACATTATTTTTGTCACCTGTACAAGCGTTAATGATGTAAACCTATCCTTTGTATTTAGAAGGATAAATTTCCTTAATCCATGAAGAGGAATGAAGATAATTTTTCCCAGAGAGATGAAATTGTACTTTTCCTTTGTCAAAAACCTTATAAAAAGGGATCGTCACACCTTTATTAGTGTTAAGGGTGTGACGATCTTGGATCGTCGTAGGTTTCACCATAGTGTTTTGTGATGTCGTCGTAGTTTTCTAAGTGTTAAGGGTGCGACGATCTTGGATCGTCGTAGGTTTCACCATAGTGTTTTGTGACGTCGTCGTACTTTTCTCAGTGTTAAGGGTGCGACAATTTTAGTACAAAGTTAAAAGAGGAATTTATCGAAAGTTCTAGAATAGAAGCTTCGAGGGTGAGGTGGCCTCTGATCGGTTTGGATTTGAGTCGTGTTCCTGATCTCATGGGATCATCCTAACCTCCTCACCCTATCCTTTTCAGCTTATAAAAGGAGAAGAGTTCTCATGGGAAAAGCTAGATTGGAAAGTTCTTGAGTTTTGTAGCTTGGAGTTTTTGGAGCTTGTATGTTGGCTTTGAGCTTTGCATTGTCAAGATATATTGTTGATCTCAGAATCCATGGAGAAGAAGTGTGTGGGAAGAAAGGAACTGTTTGAAGGAACCTAACAAAATCAAGGCATCTGGTTGTATCTTTCTTCCACATTCTTTAATACAGTGATATATTTATTTCCCATAAAATTGATCTTATTTTATTGTATGACTCCTTGATCACATACATAGGTTTTGTTGAGTATACGTTGTTTCTTTCACTTCGTTGGCTTGTGTATTTTTACAGGTTCAACATCCCATAATCCTTGAAATGGAGTGAGGATGACAATAGCGAGGACAAATGACATTTAAAAGATATGCCATTTATCTCTTGTTAGTTAGTATGCTTGATGATTAAAACTTAGGTGAAGTTTTATATTCTGTCTTGTTTTGTTCTAGTTTCGAGGTGAAACTAGGGAGATCTATTTGTGTCTGCACTTACCAATTAATATGATAACATGGGTGGCCACCAATATCCACCTGGATCAATCAACCATTTCCTGAGCCATTGGATGAGGTGGTTGATGTGGATCCCATTTCCTATGACAAGAAGAGACAATCCCTTATAAGGAGAACACAAAGGAAAATAAATATGACAATAAATAATGCTATGTTTATAACATCAAGGGAGACCCTATTTGAAGTAAAAAAGACTCAGGTCAGTGAATTGTTGGAAGTAGGAGTGGAAATCTAACATGCCACCATAGAAAAAACTAGATTGGAAGAAATAGAAGTTGATACAATGATGAGAGGCATGGAATCTCTCAAGCATCATGTAGAATACTATAAGGACACTACTGAAGTTATATTGATCGTAAAAGAAGACCTTTTAGAAGAACACAATAAGTGCATGCTAGTTAGAGATGCATTTGTGAAGAGGATTTTGGATTATTAGGAAGAAACCTTGTTGTGTGATGTGACCTATAAGGTAATGATTAAATGGGGTGAAATGATAGCTAGGATAATGGATCAAATATAATATATCAGGGAAATCTAGAAGTCCAGGGGTGGTGAGGATCACGATATTATAATTATAATAGATGATAGTATTGAAAGAATGAATGAAGTAGCAAAGTACTGGGTACGTTTATATATTAAGCCAAAAAATATAATGGAAGAACAATGGTTTGCATGCCTCAAATAATGGGAAATGATCAATGAAGCCATGATAAGTCTTCAACTACCAAAGTTTCGGTCACCAAGTGATTTTTTGGACTTAGATGAGGCGGTGTCTGAGTTTCAAAAAATTGATCATAAGAGTAAATAAGTTATAAAGGAAATCACTACCATGGAACAGGTCGAGGTGAGGAAGTATATGGTTTCCAAAGTCAAAGAGACTAGTAGGTTGGAAGAATTGGTTCAAAAATAGGAAAGTAAATGCATCAATTCAGGAAAATAAGGGAAACAATTAGTTTTCCAATGGATCAACACCAATTATCGTACATGCACACATGTGAGGACTTGTTGACTCAATGAGTGGAGTAATATGGTGAGAAAGAAATTGATGAGACACCAAGTGCACCCAAGTCTTCTTAGCATGCAACTTTGTTTTATATTTATCAATTTTGCATGAAGTAGAATTTACTGTGTTTAATAAATAAGTTTTTAATTAATGGAGGGATCAACCGAGGAACAAAGGTATATGGATTTGTAATGAAATTTTGAGTTACTTAGCTAAGAACTATTTAAAGCACAAATCAAAATATTGGAACAAGATAAACACGTTTTACCAAATCTGTGTGTGTTTATTCATGATGGATTATTCTGTGACTGAGTAAATATTTCATGAATCTAGTAAGAATTTCAATACTGTTAAGCGATCTTATGTAGTTGAATAAATTTCTAGATAATTTTGGTGAATGGTTATTTCCTTTATTAGTTAATATTATTTTCTGTTACTTGGAATAATGTAGAATTATTTCTTGCTATTTTTCTTTATAAGTTTATTCTTTTATGTTGTCAGTTACTTACTATTTTCTTGGATAAATATTTGATAAGTAACAAGTTATTAATAGAATTATTTCTTTGAGAACCTAAGACTTTAGATAACTTTCATTCAATGTTTCCAAATTTTATCCTTAACAAAAAAATCTTCAAACTCTTTCATTTATCTCTTTTATTTTGTAGATAGACATAAAATATATATAAAAAATAATAATGAAAATAATGAAGTCGAACAACTTTTAAAGCCCATAAAATGGTTTTCGGACCATTAACCCAGAAGATTATTCCATACCAAACAAGGAAGCGTATAATAATATGGGGACCAATTGGGCCTCGTCCTCGAGTTTAATCCATATTATTGAACCCCTTCAACAGGTTATAGTGGTTAGGAGTTGGGCACTGTGGGTTAGGTGTTATATGGCTCGAGGTTTATGCATTAAGCGTTACGAGTTGGTTAAGGGTCATGGTTTATGGCTTATAGTTTATGATTATTATGATGATGATGATGGAAATGCCAAGAATGATGCTTGTGAGGATAACAATGAGGGTTCCGATGTTGTTGACAATGAAAATAGGGGCTAGGGTATGCATGCTAAAATAGTCTTAGTACTAGCACAAATGGAGTAGAATTACATTAAACCATAACTTTTTAAATAGAAAGGTGAAAAAGGAAATTTGACATATCTTAAGGGACTTCAATAATGTCTCTTAAGAGACTTCAAATGCATGATGTCACTTAATCAACATTTTTCGAGGGTAAAATAATAAAAAATGACAAATTTCATATTTTTCATAGATTTTCAGTGTTTAAAAAGTTTTTTTTATTAGTAAAAGTTGGTTCAAACGTCAATTTCGACCCCAAATGTACTAGTGTGGTGGTCCAATTTTTGATATTTTTCTGTATATTAAGATTTCTCACCTCATTGAGTTTGATCCTTACTCAAGGAGAAATACATATGAGGTAGTTGCATTGGTTGGGTGGAAAATTGATCCATGGGTGTGATTTCCCTCTCTTTGATTGACAATTGGATCATGGGATTATATATAACTATTTGTATTATCACTTGGATTACATTCAACTAAGGATTGTAGGTCATATTTATCATGTTTAAATTATGTAATGACAATTATATTAATCAGATTGTGAAGTTATTATTTGCATTCTACGATCTTGGCATGCCTCCCTTATCTTATGTGCTTTCTAGGTTTGCACTCTTCATTTTGATTAGGTTTACCTTGTTGTGTTTTAATCATAAGGGAAAAATATTGTTGTTTAAAAAACACTCAAATGTGTTGTCATAAATATGGTTGTTGAAAATGGGCAAGATTTGAGGCTTGAACCTAGCCCTTTATTTGCATGCACTTGTTGAATTTTCTTGTGTTTGTTCACACCCCAACTAGTTTGGACTCTTGTGAGCTTAGAAGCAAAGCCCACAAAACTATGTCACTTTGTATGACCTTGCCTACACTTTGCAAACTCAAAATTGACCTAAAAAGTTTTGCTGACAATCCATTTGCCGAAATCGGTTTGTGTTTTTTGGATATGAATTCATGGTACCATATACTTATTCTTTTGCTCGACTATAGGTAGCCCTTTTTATTGGAATTATGTGTACACTTTCACTTGCATTATAATGGAATAACCATGTTCTTCGTAGATATGGTCAAAATACAAGATGAGTGGTTAATATATTGCATGCATGGGGGTTTTAATAGTTTTGAAATTACCCAACATTTGAAGCATTGAACAATAGTTTGTTATTACTTGGTAAATGAAGAAGAATCTTTTTTCAGATCTCATACCTCTATACGATTGTTTTAGATCCCACACCTCTGTATGATTGTGATGACGGTTGAATAGTGGTGTTGTTTGAATAATATACATGTATACTGTTGATATTGGCTTTTGGATATTAAGAAATATAAATAGATTTGTTGCCTTGGTTTACAATGTTTACTCAAAACTTGATGTTTGAATTATAACTAAACATGTATGCCCAAAACTTGCATATATAAATTGTGCATAGTGCAATGTTTGAATTACAACTGAACATGTATGCCCAAAACTTGCATACATAAATTGAGCATAGTATGATGTTTGAATTATAACTAAACATGTATGCCCATAACTTGCATACATAAATTGTGCATAGTGTAAATCTACAAGGTGGTTGTTTGTATACATATTTCATCGCCCAAAGTTATTCTAAGAGGTTGCATGCATGCACAATATTATTTTTATATACATTTGTGCTCATAACTAGTGGCAAGTGTGGTCGTATATATAACTATTTGGATTGTATCCATACACTAAAATGGTTGTTAATACACTGGTATATATGCCCAACATATTCAACATAATATACGTAGACATTACCTTGTGTTGGTATGCATGGATCCATGGGTATATGGCATGTTTTCATGTTACAAATAAAGAAAAACTATTTTTAGTAGTTTAAAATTATGTTCAATAAATGAAGTACCTCTTGTGGTAGATAGTTAGGATGTTACCTAGAGTCAAGCTATAAAACTTGAAATAACAATGATTTCATGGTTATTGGGCATGCATATGTTGAAAGACAATTCATACCTAATGTTTATCAATTGTATTTGCAAGAATGGTATAAATGGATAATGTAGTATATGTTGAAAGACAATTCACACTTAATTTTGATCAATTGTATTTACAAAAATGGTATAAACGGATAGTGTAAGAATGATATAAATGAATAATGTTGTTTTATGGGAAAATAGAATAACATGTTATAAATGGAAAATATGGTGATTTTCATGAAAAAAAAAAAAACTCTTTCCATATTTTGAAGAGATTTTACTAACAACAATGTTTTTGTACAAAGTTCCATGCCATTTGATATGGAAAATGGATACTACCAACAAAATTTCCAGCCACCTTTTATCTCTCTTACACATATTATTGTTATTACTATTTGCATATAGTAGCTACACCAAAAAGCACTACCTCCATGCTCACATATTTGTGCACGGTTATAAATGGATAAGTGCACGAGTTTCTTGTGCATTATGGGAAAGGTTACATTTAATCCTTTAGTTGAGATCCTCTATTGGATTTAGATTTCAGCTTAAAACAAGGACGTGGTTTACCTTAACACAGCTATTTATGTTGATATGTATTATGAGAAGTTCTCATAACACAGCTATTTAGGTTGATATGTATTATGAGAAGTTCTCATAAGTTTAGTATGGTAGATTTTGATGTTTTTAGATAGTTAAAAATGAAAAAAAATAATTTATTATAATTATATATTTTTAAATTATAGAAGAATATAATTTTTAAACAATCAACAATATATAATTGATAACTTATTTTCTACTAGTTTTGATTTTCTAATTTATTTAATTTTAGAATTTAAACAATTTTTATTATTGTAACATTTTTTATTTTAAGGAAATATTATTAATTTAAATTTTAAAGCATAATTGACTTTTAAAATAAAGTTATTTTTATCAAATGCAATCATACACATTAAGGAGATCCAATACCCTTAAGGAAGAACAACTCTACTAAAGTTTTTGAAAAAAAACAATCTTAGAGTGTTTTGTGTGTCATTGTTTGAATTTCGATCTTAAGCATCAATTGATATCAACATGGACTTCATGTTGGGATTGCAAAGAACCAAAGTAAGTCATGATTCTATCTTCATAGTTGTATATAGATTTTCAAAGATGGAAGATTTTGAGATATCATTTTTGGGATTACTTGTATAGAGCAAGTCATTAATCTATGATCCATATCTGATGCAAGAAAACTAGTGATGCAATGGACATAACTATTTTATTATTTAGAGAAGTTCATTTATAACATTTTCCAAGAAACATAACATCAAATAGGGAAAATAATTTTATTAGTCATTTCTTGAAGTTCTTATGAAAGAAACTAGATATGATATTTTAGTCATTTTTGCATGTCATTTATAGAGTGATGGAAAAATAGAGACATTGAACAAGAGCCTTGGAATTGTTTCGATGCCTTTGGTTAGAGGGAAACTGAGATAGAGTGATTTGATATTGATGCAAGCAATGCTTGTGTACAACAATTTGGTAAACAAGTCTACATGTAGTTAGTCCTTTCCATATAATTGATGGAAAGATAACAAGGATTTATTTATATTTGGCAAGCTTGCTTCAACCAAACAAAAAGATTGCATATACACAATCTTTTGTCTAGCATGTGAAAACACATTTACAACAATAGATACAAGAAAGTGACCAAGAGTAGAAGTAGAGAGATGCTTAAAAAATGTGAGTAAATAAAGCTAGTTCACTTGATGAATGAAAAGTTTCCAAAGAGCACATATAACAAGATGAAGATGAAAAGATAGGACCTTGTAAGTTCTTAAAGAATATTTTGGATAATGATTATGTACTACATGAGGGTTTGAATATTTTTCCAACCTTCAACATGGTTGATTTGTATGAGTTTTATTAGAATGTTGCAATGAAGAAAATAACATTGTTGATTAAAATAATAAATTCTAAAACAAAAAAGAGAAAAGATGAGATCACAAAAATATTCAAATAAAAGATATGTAAAACCAAAAGTCAAAAGACAAATGAATACTTGCTTCATTAAGAAGGCAAATAATTGAAAGAAGCCACTTATACATCATAAGTGGAATTGGACCTAGTCACTTAACCATTACTAACCTCATGAACTCAAGCTCACTTTTCTTTTTACCTAGAGAGTCTTAAGAAGGAGCATTGCCCCTTTCTTCTTCTTCTCAGAGTGAGTGGAGGTTGAGGCTAGAAAAATATACTATTTCCAAGATTCATAGGAGTCATCCTATCCTCTTATTTAGGATTAATTGCTATCCTCATATGATGTATGTGATTGGGATTGGCATTCAACTTTGAGATTCAAGACAGGGTAAAGGACATGTAAAGGTCAAAGCTAAAAATCTGCAGGTAAGAAAGCATCATACGCGTTGAATTTCCAGCATCACTAAAAGAATATTTTTTCCCGAAACGCAAAGTGGCAAGGAGCACCTTATGGTATTCAGATTCAGAAGACCAACATATAATCTGAGACAGCGATGCAAAATCTTGTTTAACAATTAATGATGAATATTATAAATGGATCCATTACAAGCGTGGAATTACAGTACCAAGGACTCGAAAAACAGGCCGCACTGAGCTTCCACGTCATCGACCAGAAGGGCCCATTATTTCTGTCAACGATTGAGAACGAAGGAATTGTTGGAGAAGAATTATGAGCGGGGAGACAATGTCGAAAACCTGCCGCGTGCAGTATTGGCTATGGTTTTTATAAAGAGGAGATCAATTTGGACGGCTTGAAAATCATATGCCAAACAATGGTGTTGATGAAGGCTTAATGGACAGACCTACCATCGCCGGGATTGTTTTTAGTACGCGTCTCCGTTTTTGTGCGTGCTTTCCCAGAAGCCTATTAAATAATTCCTACGATGTAGGTATATATATTCGTGAATTATTTAGGTTTTATTAATATTTATTAGATAATTATGTGAATTATTTATGTTTTATAAATATTTATTAGATAATTATGAGGTATATATCAATTGGTTTGTGTAGGGTTTAATTTTTATTAAATGATATGTTTAAAAATGAAAGAGAGGAGATTGATGATGTAGTAGTTTATAAATTATTAGTTTTTTTTTTTAAATAATTTAATAAGAAAAAAATTATTATAAAAATATTAAAAATTTATGAAATTTATTAAAACAAAAAATATAATAAATTTAAAAAATATATATATCCTTTAAATCATTATCCTACTTTTCAAAAATATTCCATGAAATCATTGTTCTCCTTTTTAAAAAATATTCGAGGAACAAAGATTCATAATAAAAATATTAAGATTTATGAAAACTATGAAATAAAAAACATAAACATAGTAGATTTATTTTTTAATGATTGGTATATATTAAAAGTTTTTAATTTTCCTTTTTTATGTTTATAAAGTTTTGAATTTATACTTGATTAAATTTGTTAAATTTATATTGGTTTAATTTGTTATATATATAAATAACAAATTCAACTTTAAAAATTAAATTTTTTTATATAGATTTTTATTTTATTTTTATGATTAGTATATATGAAAAGTTATTAAATTAAATTAAATTTTCTTTATATTTATAAGTGGGTTTAAAGATTAATAACATGTGTTTTTTTTAAGAGATTATAAGTTCAAATCTAAAAAAGGTAAGATATATATATACCTCAATAAAATTTATCAATCAAATCTTTATATACCAATTTAATGTTTAGCTTAATAGTAACCTTAAAATAGATTATATATATATATATATATATATATATATATATATATATATATATATATATATATATATATATTTTTTTGATTTTTATTATATTAATATTAATAAAAATTGAATTAGAAATAAAATATTTTTTAAAAAGGAAAATTATATTAAGGTTGAAAAGTTTTTAGAGATTTAAAAAAGAATTGAACAAATTCAATTTATTAGCAACTTATATATTGATATGCATATATTTAATATATTAATAATGTTTTTTTTAGAATGTACTAAATATATGTCTATTAATATAGAAATACATTGATATTAGTAATGCTATTATTTAAATATTACTTATTATATATTTAAATAGTACCTACCATATATTATAATATATGAACAAAGTTTTTTATTCATGATTATTTTTAAAATTTTCATTCATAATTTTTTTTAATGGTACTACTATATGACTATATTATGTTATAATAATAATCTAAATAATATTTATAAGGTTTAGTAACTATATAGTTGACTATCACCCGGATGAGGTGTTAGTGTCCAACACCTGGCGTGTAGAGGCAGAAAGGGGAGGCCAGTGGAGCACGGAGCCATGTGCTCGACTCGTGCCCACTGCAGCCATCACCCCCGAGCATTAATATGCATTCAACGTCGATGGGAGGGGCATTAATTCATGCTCCCTCGACCACCATTACGAATAGAGCAATGCAGCACCCCTTTTGTGTTATCGCTCGACTGCTTGGTTTTGATTTTGGTTCTGTGGTTTTCATGGTCCTTCGGCCGTTCCTCACCTTTCACCTTGGCTCTGCAGACTTCCTGCAGACGCCAGCCCTCACCATGCCGCGACAATGAATGCGTCCGCGCAGGGGCTCTCCTTGGCACCCTCGGCGCCCCCGCACTTCCTCCTCGCCCTCT
Source organism: Picea engelmannii (assembly GCA_009831015.1). Lineage (NCBI taxonomy): Eukaryota > Viridiplantae > Streptophyta > Pinopsida > Pinales > Pinaceae > Picea > Picea engelmannii. The sequence continues at coordinate 61,524 of ML786367.1, read as the reverse complement.
GGTTCATCTACCCCGAATTTTGAGTGTTTGGTTGTCATTGATACCATCTGGACCTCGACATGACGACCTCCCTCTGTCCAGCATTCTTCTCCTCCCCCGGTGCCGGGTGGGGCCTCGGCGAACTCAACCCACGGAAGGCCTGGCCATGGTCGATCCCGTAGAAAACGGAAGACGTCCTTCCCCAATCTATCGCGTGAAAGCTACGCCATTTTACATGATTTAGTATTTGAGCTCCGAGATGGAGTGAACGACCTCCAGTTCCGGGTTCAACAAATGGAGGGGAGGCTGTCAGTCCTTCTTCAGCTTCTAGCCAATCCCCCTGAAGCCTCCCCTGAGGATTCCAGTGACGCATCTCTCACTGTAAGCGACCACGCAAGCAGCCATCTACAAGATGATACAGAGGGGAGCTTGCAGTCTGAGGGGAAGGCAGGTAAACCAGCGCCCATGACCAACTTCGCGAGGAAGCAGACCCTGGCTAGCAATGAACGGGATGACGAGGGTGCAGTTCCGGTAGCAGCAGTGGAAGAGAAAGGCACCAGTCTCCAAACGCACATCTCGACGACAAATGTCAGGCTGGCAGCTTACGAGGACAAGGGCGACGACGCCATGGACATGCAGTGGACAATCAGCGGGACACCTGTCATCGAGGAACCCTGGCCAAGCCTCTTGCCAGAGTATGTGCCAGATTATACAAAGCTTGTTCCATACTTTAGCTCTAGTGGCTCTCATGGTAGTTAAATTATCTGGTTTTTCTAGGACTGTTAGAAAATTTTGCTACTTTCTTTATACGGTTGGCTGAACTGGTTTCTCCTTCTGGAGCAGTTCAGTAATTACAACCGCTTGACTAAGTTATGTACTCTTGATCTTGGCTCTTAGAAGGCTTTTTATATATAATACAAAATACTTACTTACAAAAAAAAAAACTATATAGTTGATTATATACTATTATTATGTTTAAATATATGTGTGATAGAGATTATATTTGATTTTCTGAAGAGATTGGATCTTTGTGTAATTCTTTTTTGTAAAATTATAATAAACTTGTAATTATTTTTTGCATTTAATTTTGTCTTTTTTTAGCAAAATTGGAAGTGGAAACTAATCATATGAAGTTTGACCTTCCAAAGGAAGCACATTAAAATAATGAAGGCTATAGCAAAGAGGGAAACAAAAGGAGACAAGGAGAACTTGGGAAGGTTGCACAATGAGAGCTCAAAGAGTGTAGCCTGCTCGACGAAGGAGTCAATGAGCCTGTCCATAATGAGTATAGATTTTCAAAGATGGAAGATTTTGAGATATCATTTTTGGGATTACCTATATAAAGTAAGTCATTAATCTATGACCCAATTATTATTATTATTATTATTATTATTATTATTATTATTATATAGATTTTCAAAGATGAAGATTTTGAGATATCATTTTTGAGATTACCTATATAGAGTAAGTCATTAACCTATGACCCATTTCTGGTGCAAAAAAACTAGTAATGCAATGGAAATAACTATTTTATTATTTAGAGAAGTTCATTTATAACATTTTCCAAGAAACATAACGTCAAATAGGGAAAATAATTTTATTATTCATTTCTTGAAGTTCTTATGAAAAAAACTAGATATGATATTTTAGTCATTTTTGCATGTCATTTATAGAGTGATGGAAAAATAGAGACATTGAACAAGAGCCTTGGAATTGTTTTGATGCCTTTGGTTAGAGGGAAACCGAGATAGAGTGATTTGATATTGGTGCAAGCAATGTTTGTGTACAACAATTTGGTAAACATGTCTACATGTAGTTAGTCCTTTCCATATAATTGATGGAAAGATAACAAGGATTTATATATATTTGGCAAGCTTGCTTCAACCAAACAAAAAGATTGCATATAAACAATCCTTTGTGTAGCAAGTGAAAACACATTTACAACAATAGATACAAGAAAGTGACCAAGAGTAGAAGCAGAGAGATGATTAAGAAACGTGAGTAAATAAATTTTAGGAATGAGACAGACATTGTGCTACATTGTGCTAGACATTGTGCTAGTTCACTTGATGAATAAAAAGTTTCCAAAGAGCACATATAACAAGATGAAGATGAAAAAGATAGGACCTTGTAAGTTCTTAAAGAATATTTTGGATAATAATTATGTACTACATGAGGGTTTGAATATTTTTCCAACCTTCAACATGGTTGATTTGTATGAGTTCTATTAGGATGTTGCAATGAGGAAAATCACATTGTTGATTGAAATAATAGATTGTAGAACAAAAGGGAGATGAGATTACAAAAATATTCAAATAGAAGATATGTAGAACCAAAAGTTAAAAGACAAATGAATACTTGATTCATTAGGAAGACAAGGAATTGGAAGAAGCCACTTATACGTCATAAGTGGAATTGGACCTAGTCACTTAACCATTACTAGCCTCATGAACTCAAGCTCACTTTTCTTTTTACGTAGAGAGTCTTAAGAAGGAGCATTGCCCCTTTCTTCTTCTTCGTGAGAGTCTTAAGAAGGAGCATTGCCCCTTTCTTCTTCGTGAGTGGAGGTTGAGGCTAGAAAAATATACTATTTCCAAGACTCATAGGAGTCATCCTATCCTCTTATTTAGGATTAATTGCTATCCTCATATGATGTATGTGATTGGGATTGGCCTTCAACTTTGAGATTCAAGACAGGGTGAGATTGAAGACAAGGTAAAGGACATGTAAAGGTCAAAGCTAAAAATCTGCAGGGTAAGAAAGCATCATACGCGTTGAATTTCCAGCATCACTAAAAGAATATTTTTTCCGGAAACGCAAAGTGGCAAGGAGCACCTTATGGTATTCAGATTCAGAAGACCAACATATAATCTGAGACAGCGATGCAAAATCTTGTTTAACAATTAATGATGAATATTATAAATGGATCCATTACAAGCGTGGAATTACAGTACCAAGGACTCGAAAAACAGGCCGCACTGAGCTTCCACGTCATCGACCAGAAGGGCCCATTATTTCTGTCAACGATTGAGAACGAAGGAATTGTTGGAGAAGAATTATGAGCGGGGAGACAATGTCGAAAACCTGCCGTGTGCAGTATTGGCTATGGTTTTTACAAAGACGAGATCAATTTGGACGGCTTGAAAATCATTTGCCAAATAATGGTGTTGATAAAGGCTTAATGGACAGACCTACCATCGTTGGGATTGTTTTTAGTATGCGTCTCGGTTTTTGTGCGTGCTTTCCCAGAAACCTATTAAATAATTCCTACTAAGTAGGTATATATATTCGTGAATTATTTAGGTTTTATTAATATTTATTAGATAATTATGTGAATTATTTATGTTTTATAAATATAGAAATACATTGATATTACTAATATAGAAATATAGAAATACATTGATATTACTAATGCTATTATTTAAATATTACTTATTATATATTTAAATAGTACCTACCATATATTAATATGAACAAAGTTTTTATTCATGATTATTTAAAAAAAAAAAAATCATAATTATGTTTTATGTTAATACTATATGATTATATTATGTTATAATAATAATATAAATAATATTTATATGGTTTACGATATAGTTGATTATACATTATTATTATTATGTTTAAATATTTGTGTGTGCTAGACTATATTTGATTCTATATGACTATATATGAAGATAATTGGATTTTTGTCTAATTTTTTTTTGTAAAATTGTAATAAATTTATAATTATTTTTTTTCATTTATTTATTTATTTTTCTCTTCTGTGGTAAAATTGGAAGTGGAAACTAACCATATAAAGTTTGACCTTCCAAAGGAAACACATTAAAATAATGAAGGCTATACAAAAAAGGGCAACGAAGGGATATAAGGAGAACTTTGGAAGTTTGCACAATGAGAGCTAGAAGAGTGTAGCCTGCTTGAAGATCGATGAACGAAGGAGTTAATGGCCCTATCCACAATGAGTGAAGACATCTCTAAGCCATGGCCATATGCATTTTTTAGTGAGTAACAATGCACAAAGCGTGCATAACTCACCATTTGTAAAGAATTTCGTGAGTAAAAATAAATCTTTGTTAATTATGGTGCATTTAACCACTACTGTGTGTGGTTTCTCTTAGTGAGGGAAATTTATGTGTTTATGAGAAATGAACAACCCATGCTCACTGATGATCCACTCTAGAATTGAATCAATTCACCTTCAAACAATCACTTGGTATGCTGGCACAACATTGGGCATTTTGACTTGTTTTTCGTTTAACTGTATGCACAAGCCTCAACATTGATTTTCCTATAATTGGGGACGATTGGGTTCATTTAATGACTTGCCAAACACCTAGCACACAACAGATTCCTTTATCCCAGTATTATATACAACGATTTGAGGGAGGTTGAGTTTGTTGTAGCCTGTAGCAATGTCATTCTATTATATAATCATGTATTTATCTTATATACAATTTCATGAATGCTTGGGAAAAGGGAAATAATATTATAATAGTTAGTTACTGAGGTTGTTGCACCATTTCCTCACATTGCTCTTGATGAAGAGTGTGTTCTTTAAAATATAATGAGAATTAGATTTAATTCCACAAAGATCTATGTTGATGAAATGGTCAGGCCATAGGCCCATAGTTTATGGATGAGATGGGATCAAAGAAGATTCGCCAGAGACCTTGAAGAAGCTTCAATGGGAAAAGCTTTAAACAAAGAGAAGTTGGAAAAGTTGAGAGACTTTAATAGGAAGATCCAATAAAAATGTTGGTATTGAAGGAGAAGAGAAAATGATTGGAGAAAGAGATTTCCAAGTGCTAGGGCTCCTTCACTGCCATGAGGGAAGAATTAGACAAGAGTAGATTGTAACTCTTGTAGTTGGGGAGAAATTCATTGAGCTGTATAATTGGAAAGAGGAGAGGTCCAACAAGGTCACTTCTCACCTTTACCATGACTTGGTAGCAAAGGAAGAGGCCTTGAAGAAGTTACGAGCATCTGTCCAAGAGACCAAGAAAGCCCCTTCCATTTCCATTCCCGAAGCTAGTACCATGACAAAGGAAAAAATGGTAAACTCACCTTCCAATACCCTTTGTGACTCTGAGAAACACAATAGAGGCATTGGTTCCAAGCTCCTGAGGAAAATGGGCTATGATGGCCTTGGGATACGATGGCCAAGGGCTAGGCAAGGAAGGCCAAGGGATTTTGATTCCCACTGTAGCTCAGCAGAGGCCCAAGCATGAAGGCCTACGATTCAGTGGAAAAGAAGCCATCACAAGTGCAACTCAAACCAATTTTCGTCAAGGTAAGAGGAACTAGAAAATAATCCATGTTCAACAAGCCACTCAACTATGCTTGTATAAACTTGGAAGAGGGAAACAAAGAGGTGATTATGCCATCCATATTCCCTCCAATTCTTGGGGGACCAAAAAACCAATCTAGTAAGCATCATCAAATACCAAAAAGGTATGGCTTATCTTTCTTTTTTGTTTCAAGAAAAGGGGTGATAAGGCTAGCAATTGTTGTCACTCTAGAAGGCCAAGTAGTCCATGCAAGAATTATTGCTAGTACTGTAGATTGAATGGACATTGGGAGGCCAAATGTTGGAGGCTTCACCCAGAACTCCATCCCAGGAACCAAACAACCAAGAATAAATCTTGGAGAGTTAAGGTCAAGTGGAAAGAGGAGATGTCTGGACTTGCAAACCAAGGAGAAACAGTTGTCCAATGACTTATTGTAGTAGTGAATTTCACCCATAGCCATGAGAATAACAACATGTTTATGCCAAAGGTAGTGCCTACTAATCTCTTATCTTCCATCCTATAACTAAGGGCCCATCCTTTTTTTGAGTTTTGTTGGAGTCCGCTTGATGATAGGAGAAGAAGAAAATTGAAGGAGTTGAAGCTTTTGGGGACCAAAAGCCTGCAAATGGGGAGGTGTGATCCGAATTGGATCCTTGCCTAAATTATTTTGTAAAATTGTAATAAACTTGTAATTATTTTTGTAACACACCCAACCCATTAAATACCTTTTTAGGGATGGGGCATCAAAATTTCTCTGTCCTCCATCATATTAGATCCTCTTCTCGAGGTATCCATCACCTTATTCTCATAAAGATATTTCCAACCATTGTCTCCATGTTCAAATCCAAGTTTTGGATTGAAAGTTATGCCCTTTCGAAGTTCTGCGAGCCTCATTGGTCAAAGGCCATGTCATGTCCACGTGGGTCTGTCTCATTCGTACTATCCCAAGGTTCCATGAAGTCCTGGAGCTTCCTAGCGCTCCTACATCTATGGTGGAAATCTATCCACCGTTAAACCCACCGACGGTACTTCATCCTTGTTTAACGTACAAGGTTACGAGAATTCATCATTTGGTACTTCAACACTGAACACCCCTTTTTCTTTCTATGCGCATATCCTCCGGAGTCCCAAAATCCTGAACTCCCAAAGGGTCCCGAATTCTTGCCACGTGGCTCTGGTCTTCGGCTCTTTCGGCTTATCTAAAAGACTACACCCCAAACCCCCATAGTTTTGAATTCCCAGACTCCCTAAGGGTCCACCCTTACACATGATGGCACATTCAATACAGAGGCAAGGATAGGTGGGACCCGAGTACTCCTCTCGCTATTAGGCCAAGCGAGTATGTGCCAGGGGGGATGACACACGACAAGGCATACATGATACGTGGCCCCATCAATGGGTGACATGTGTCACATTCTAATGGGAACATAAGGTCTACGAAAATCATGAATCAAGGTGACACGTGGCATGTCGAACGTGGGTCCACATCACCCTGGATGACGTCAAGGTGCCATGTCACTACAGACTGAAAACCTTCCAATGCCCCTTAGATCCCACGATCGAGGTGTGTCCACATAGATCCAAAAATCTACGACCTCCATTACTTCGTAACCATATATATATATATATATATATATATATATATATATATATATATATATATATATATATATATATAT
>ML786367.1:29481-54106 GCA_009831015.1 Picea engelmannii | reverse complement strand
CTTAAAAATAGATTATTATAATACAGTCTGAGTGGGCCTAATGGTTAAGAACATGTGTTTCCTCTTAAGAGGTCACAGGTTCAAATCCAAAGGGGGGTAGGGTATGTATACCTTCGTAGACTTTAATTTTTCTTTTTTATGTTTAAATTAAACAGTGTGATAACTTTTCATAATAGTTTTTTTATTTTTATGATTGGTACACAGGAGAAGATATTAAACTAAATTTAATTTTTTCTATATTTATAAATGAGTTTAATGATTAAGAATATGTGTTTCCTCCTAAAACGTCAGAAGTTCAAATCCAGAAGAAAGTAAAGTATGTATATCTCAATAAAGTTTATCAATAAAATCATTAGAAGAAGAAAATTTCATATACCAATTTAATGTCTAATTTGATTGTGACCTTAAAATAGATTATATATATATATATATATATATATATATATATATATATATATATATATATATATATATATATATATATTAATAAAAATTAGATTAGAAATGAAATATTTTTTAAAGAGGAAAATTATAATAAGATTAATTTTTTTTAGAAATTAAAAAAAAAAATTGAACAAATTCAATTTATTAGCAACAATTGCATGTATTAGTATATATTAATATGCATATATTTAACATATAAATGTATTAGTATATATTGATATGTCTTTTTAGAATGTAACAATTGCATGTATTAGTATATATTAATATGCATATATTTAACATATAAATTTATTAGTATATATTGATATGTTTTTTTAGAATGTGCTAAATATATGTATGTTAATATAAAAATACATTGATATTACTAATGCTATTATTTAAATATTACTTATTATATATTTAAATAGTACATATCGTATATTAATATGAACAAAGTTTTTTATTATGATTATTTTTAAATTTTACATTCATAATTTTTTTTTATGGTATTACTATATGATTATATTATGTTATAATAATAATTTAAATAATATTTATATGGTTTAGTAACTATATAGTTGATTATACACTATTATTATGTTTAAATATATGTGTGAGAGAAAGATTATATTTGATTCTATATGATTATATATATGAAGATAATTGGATATTTGTCTAAATGTTTTTTGTAAAATTGTAATAAACTTGTAATTAATTTTTGCATTTAATTTTGTCTTTTTTTGGAAAAATTGTAAGTGGAAACTAACTATGTGAAGTTTGACCTTTCAAAGGAAGCATATTAAAATAATGAAGGCTATAGAAAAGAGGGCAACATAAGGAGACAAGGAGAACTTGGGAAGTTGCACAATGAGAGCTCAAAGAGTATAGCTTGCTTGAAGATCGACAAATGGAGGAGTCAATGGGCCTGCCCATAATGAGTGAAGACATCTCTGAGCCATGACTATCTGCATTTTTTTAGTGAGTAACAATGCACAAAATTTCTCAGCGTGCATAACTCACCATTTGTAAAGAACTTCGTGAGTAAAAATAAATCTCTGTTAATTATGGTGCATATAACCACTATTGTGTGTGATTTCTCTTAGTGAAAGGAATTTTTGTGTTTATGAGAAATGAACAACCCATGCTCAGAGATGATCCCCTCTGGAATTGAATAAATTCACCTTCAAACAATCGCTTGGTATGCTAGCACAACATTGGGCATTTTTCTTTGTTTTTCCTTTAATTGTACGCTCAAACTTCAACATTGATTTCCCTGTAATTGGGGATGATTGGGTTCATTTATTTACTTGCCCAACACCTAGCACGCAATAGATTCATTTATCCCAGTATTATACACAATGATTTGAGGGAGGCTAAGTTTGTTGTAGCCTGAAGAAATCTCAGTTTACTATATAACCATTTATTTATATTATATACAATTTCATCAATGTTTGGGAAAAGGGAAATAATATTATAACAATTAGTTACCGAGGTTGTTGCACCATTTCCTCACATTTCTATTGATGAAGAGTGTGTGCCTTAAAATATAATGAGACTTATATTTAATTCCACGAAAATCTATGTTGATGAAATGGTCAGCCCATAGGCCCATAGTTTATGGATCATATGGTATCATAGAAGATTTGCTAGAGACCTTGAAGAAGTTGCCATGGGAAAAGATTTAAACATAGAGAAGTTGGAAAAGTTGAGAGACTTCAATAGGAATATCCAAGAAAAAAGTCGGTATTGGAGGAAGAGAGAAAATTATTGGAGAAAGATCTTTCCAAGTACTAGGACTCCTTCACCGCCATGAGGCAAGAATTAGACAAGAGTAGATTGTAGCTCTTGCAGTTGGGGGAGAAATTCATTGATCTGGATAATTCGAAAGAGGAGAGGTTCAATCAGGTCACTTCTCACCTTTACCATGACTTGGTAGAAAAGGAAGAGGCCTTGAAAAAGCTACAAGCAGTTCTCCAAGAGACCAAGAAAGCCCCTTCCATTGCCATTCCCAAAGCTAGTACCATGAAAGAGGAAAAAATGGTAAACTCACCTTCCAATACCCTTTGTGACTTTGAGAAGCACACTAGAGGCATTGGTTCCGAGCTCCTGAGTAAAATGGGATATGATGGCCTTGGGATACAATGGCCAAGGGCTAGGAAAGGAAGGCCAATGGATTTTGATTCCCACTATAGCTCAGCAGAGGCCCAAGCATGAAGGCTTACGATTCAGTGGAAAAGAAGCTCGTACAAGTGCAACTCAAACCACTTTTCGTCAAGGTAAGATGAACTAGAAAATAATCCATGTGAAACAATCCACTCAACTATGCTTGTAGAAACTTGGAAGAGGAAAACCAAGAGGTGATTATGCCATCCATATTCAATCCGATTCTTGGGGGACCAAAAAACCAATCTAGCAAGAATCATGAAATACCAAAAAGGTATGGCTTAGTTGTTTTTGTTGCAAGAAAAGGGTTCATCAGGATAGCAATTTTTGGCACTCTAGAAGGCCAAGTAGTCCATGTAGGAATTATTGGTAGTACTATAGATTGAATGGACATTGGGAGGCCAAATGTTGGAGGCTTCACCCAGAAATCCATCCCAGGAACTGAGCAACCAAGAATAAATCTTGGAGAGTTAAGGTCAAGGGGAAAGAGGATCTATTTGGACTGGCAACCCAAGGAGAAACAAATTTCCAATGACCTATTGTAGTAGTGAATATCATCCATAGCCACGAGAATAACAACATGGTTATGCCAAAGGTAGCACCTACTAATATCTTTTCTTCCATCCTATAACAGAGGGCCCATCCTTTCTTTGAGTTTTGTTGGAGTCTGCTTGATGGTAGGAGAAGAAAAAAATTGAAGGAGTTGAAGCTTTTGGGGACCAAAATCCTGCAAATGGGGAGGTGTGATCTGAATTGGATCCTTTCCTAAATTATTTTGTAAAATTGTAATAAACTTGTAATTATTTTTTTCATTTCATTTTGTCTATTTTGGAAAAATTGGAAGTGGAGATGAACCATGTGATGGTAGGCCTTCTAAATGCAACACATTAAAATAATAAAGTTTGTAGAAAAGAGGGAAATGGTGGAAGACAAGGAGAACTTGGGAATTTTTCAGAATGAGAGCTCAAAGAGTGTATCTTGCTTGAATATTGGTGGACAAAGAAGTTAAGGATCCCATTCACGATGAGCAAAGAAATATCTGAGCCATGGCCATTTGCATTTTTTTAGTAACAATGCACAAGATTTCTAAGCATGCATAGCTCACCATTTGTAAATAACTTCTTGAGTAAAAATAAATCTATGTTAATTATGGTGCATTTAACCACTGTTGTGTGTGATTTCTCTTAGTGATAGTCACTTCCGTGTTTATGAGAAATGAACAACCCAAGAACGTTCGACATTTTTCTTTGTTGTTCCTTTAATTATACGCATAACCCTCGACATTGGTTTCCCTATAATTGGGGATGATTGGGTTCATTATTGACTCACCTGGCACCTAGCACGCATTAGGTTCATTTATCCCAGTATTATACACAATGATTTGAAGGAGGTTGAGTTTGTTGCATCGTGTAGAAATCTTAATTTACTTATAATAATTTATTTATGTTATATACAATTTCATCCATGCTTGGGAAAAGGGAAATAATATTATAGCAATTGGTTACTGGGGTTCTTTCACCATTTCTTCACACTGATCTTGATGAAGAGTGTGTGCCTTAAAATATAAAGAGAATTAGATTTAATTCTGCAAAGATCCGTGTTGACGATATGGTCAGGCCATAACCCACAGTTTACAGATCCATATATAATATATCAAACATATTTAAAAAAAAAAATTGATTATGTTTGACCATGTTTATTATGTTTGATTATGATTGATGATGTTTAGTTGTGATTGACTATGGTTATATCTGGTTGACTATGCTTGAATTTGGTTACCCATGGTTGATTATGGTTGACTTTGGTTGGCAATGGTTGATTATGGTTAACGATGTTTGGCCATAGTTGAACATTGTTAACCATGATTGGACATTATTGAGAATAGTTGACCATGGTTGGACATAGTTGATTGTTGGTGCAATTATATGCATAATATATTACCAAACATAAATTATCGATCGAGATTCATAATCAATAGAGTTGTTACACTATATGTGCCTACAACATGTGGTTTAGCTATGTATGATGAGTATAGCATAAAAAAGAAACATTCAATAACAAAATACTATGTTTCACACCTTTCAAATAACACTTCACACATATAATTCAAATTCCAGAAAGCAAAATTGATCAACAAATGTATAACTCAGAATTCTTGTTCAGGGGATGGATCTTCTCATTAAGGCTCATGAAAGATAGAGATGGGCTATGATTCTATCTCCTAGAACAACCACACAATCAATCATTGACATTCTAGAAACCTAACTGAGCTAAAAGAACTACCAAGCATAGTATAAACACTCCATTATAAGCGCATGTATGTGAGAGATGGAGGTCTTAATCTCATTTCCTGTAACAACTCAATTCAATAATAACTTGCAAGAAATCCCTATCTAATTTTGCACACTTCTTCAAACCAATGATATTCATAAAGAAAATCAATGCAACTTGACAATTATAAAAAAACTATTTCATTCCTACACAAGAAACATAATTTTTTATGAGATGTTCCATTTGCTGGCTCATGTAATGCGAATGATGGACTCTCAAACTATTCCTGTACTGCCACACTTTTCAATCGATTATAAATAGTGAAATCAAAATAAAATAACATGAAATCAAAGAAACAAGTACAGGAAATAAAAATCTATACTAATAATTTACAATGAGCTTACCAAGCTGGTTCGGTGGGCCCTTGCCGATGCCAACATGGAAGCTTTTAGATCAACAATGCTAAAATCTAAAAGACACACAGGATCATTGAATTCAAATTTCCATTAATATTCAATAGGTAAATTTCCAAAAAGAGTATGTTCAGAAATCCAATCTGCAACATAATAATTCCCCTCCTTGGCTTAGAGCCATAACTCAATTTATATACTTTTTACATTACAAATTTGTCTCTAGACAATCCAATCCATGAAAAATCAAATCAAAACCATTTTCCATAAATGGAAGTTAAGTAAAACCATTAGCTAATCAAGGAAATGCATTTTCCACAAATCTGGGCATGATCCTAGAATTATTGAAAAATTGACAATTTAGGCAAATTGGCCTCAAAGAACCCTTCGTATCTTCTAGGTAGTAGATGATTTTTCCAAACCATTTTTGGGTCTTCAATTTGGATGGGGTATAGACACACCCATTTGTCCGTTTTGAAATATCATCTCCCATACACACACAACTCGAGGCGCAACTTGACACTTTAGAAATATCTTCTGCTAAAATTCTGGGAAAATTTGTGTATTTTTAATAAATCCTCCTCAAAGAACTTTATTTATTTCCAAAACCATGGAAAATATTTGAAAACGGTCCGACTAGTGCTAAATAGGATATACTAGGAGCAAAACCCATATCCCAGAATTTTGAGATTCATCTTTATCTCCACGAAAATCGAGGTGCAAATCTAGTACCTGAATCCTATAGGATGATGGTATCAAACTAGCAAAGTAACAGATCGAGGTACCAGATCAGTGCAACAGTGGGACCATAATAGGTGCAGATTTGGTACCGGATCAGGTGGAGGTGGTACCATATCATCGGAGTGTTGGTATCGGATCAAGCAAAGTACCATAATAGAACAATTGGTTGTTGCAGTACCGGACCAACGGAAGTACCAGATGAATCCTGAAGATGAGTACCGAATGAGGTGATGCCATGTCATGAAGTTGCTTAATTTAATCAAAGTAATTATAAAGCATTTGAACATTAATTATTCAATTCTAACCATTAATAAACCACATAAATCATGACTAAATGAATATTACCTCATGTACATGTAAAAGTAGTTAAAGGATGTAATAATGAGGATAAGAGGTAAAGGGTTCATGCATCTATGGAAAAATTAGTCAAGACAAAAGAAAAAAATAGGGTAACTAGAGATATCAAAGGGGAGGCCCAACATACCCCCATGCCCAATTTATTGCATGTCCTCATGCAAAAATCTCAAAATTGGATCTTCAAAATCTCAAAACTAATACTATCTCTGTCATGACTGAACATTAATTTATTGATTTAAAAATGTTGAAACTTGAGGCTTCTCCCTTAATATCCTTTTCTATTACTCTTGTGTATTGTATCAGATGCATAACTTTATTTTCCAGAGACCTCTTCATGTTCATCTTGTAACCTCCGATTATGCTCCTTCAATTCTGCATTTTTGTTGTTGATATATCTGTGTAAAAAATTATACTCCTCAATTTCTTGCTTCAATTTTACCTGTAGATGGTAAGCTTGTAGCTTCTGCTATGGTGGCTTCTGTTACCTTCAATATGATTTCTCCCAATGGAACATTTTCTCCATTGCATCTTTGGGAAAATGCATGAGACATTCCATCATGGTGGCCGTTGAATTTTTCAGAAAGGTTGGTCCTTTCAAACTTCTCCTTGCATGACTGATACTCCTTGGTTTCTCTACCCCCATGTCAATCTACCCCCATGAATGATACTCCTTGGTTTCATGTCGATCTACCCCCATGTTGGGCTTAATACAGGTCTCCAACGGATCTAGTGTAACAACAATGCTCGGGGAAAGGGTTTAGTACCGAAACAAGAAAAAGAAAATAAGTAACAGGGGGCAGAAACAAAGTGACATGATGGATGATTTTTTCTCATTCATGACGGAAACCACTTCACAAAGGAATTCAATGATAATAGGATGGATGCATTGGTAATCTTAGAAAACAACAGTGGAATACACATGGAAGTTGCACTTAAAGAAATAATGATGGTGATATTGATAGCTTAAGATAGAAACTGTACATGAGAATAACCAAAAAAATTAGCACATAATTTATATAATCCTTAATGGAAAGAATGTAATAACCAGTTTGTACCTCCATTACCTAAAGTGTGCTTTGTTAAACAAGGGCAATATCAAGTATACAACAATTTTACCAAAATTCCACCACTAGTACCGGACCACAGGCTTAGTACCAGACCACCACAGGCTTAGTACCCGACCACAACAGAAAATTGTTTCTTTAGTACCAGATGAAAATTTGATGAGGTATCTGAAGATGTATTCTACAAACTAGAATTTGTAGGCTTCTCCTTGTGGTTGGCATACTATGAGTATCAAGCTGTAGAAGATGCTAGCAATTACTATTGCTGCAGGAAGAAACATATGAATTTGTTTTTTTGAAGTATCATGAATGCAATCAACACACTAATGTAGGAATGTTGAAATTGCAATGGAAGTGTCATAAAACGATTGGGTTCCAATATCTGTAACAAGAAAGAAAATGTAGTTGGGAAACCTCCTTTTGAGATGTAGAAACCTCCTCTTTATGGAACCAAACTAAACACGTCTTTTGTTGCCACTTCCATTTTATTGGAAAATAAACCTAACTACTACTATTCTGTGGATTTTTCTCAAGCCCAGATCAGTTAATGCTCGTCGATGTTTTCAGCTTTAAGGAGTCTGGAAACCTTAAAGGAAACTCCATCTATTGTCCCGTGGATTTTTATCGAGCCCCGACCAGTTCCTGCTCGCCGGTGTTTTCAATTTTTAGGAGTCTGAAAAAATTAAAGAAAACTCCATCTACTGTCTCGTGGATTTTTCTCGATCTTGGGCCAGTTCTTGCTCGCCAATGTTTTCAATTTTTAGGATTCTGAAAAACTTAAAGAAAACTCCATTAGGCTCATTTTCCATAAGTAATTTACCAAGGCTAGATAAATGAATAAACTTACACATGGTAGATGTCATTCTTATTGTCTGATAGTGATCATAGTACTAGTACCAGAATATAATAGTACCATAACAGAGCAGTACCAGAAAAAATTTCTGCAGTACCATAACATAATTCTGCAGTATTGGAATAGAACGGTACTGAAATTCTGGAAGTGACTATCAAATTCCAGCACTGAACATGTTGATTTGGACTTGCCGATGGAAGTTGCAAAAGAATATGAAGGTCTCAACAACCACTCCCCCATTCCTGAGGTTTTGCATGGCCTTATGCAAACAATGTGAGATGCTAAAAAAATGGCTGCTCAGAGGGTTGCAAACATCTGCAAAAAAAAACCC
Source organism: Picea engelmannii (assembly GCA_009831015.1). Classification (NCBI taxonomy): domain Eukaryota; kingdom Viridiplantae; phylum Streptophyta; class Pinopsida; order Pinales; family Pinaceae; genus Picea; species Picea engelmannii. The sequence continues at coordinate 45,493 of ML786367.1, read as the reverse complement.
CAATAGAACTAATTGAAACTAGATTTTTATTCATGCTTACAAATAAAAAATTCAGGGAAAATGTCAAAAGTTGAATTATTAGCTATGAATAAAATAGTTTGGAATTAACATTCAATTTTAATTTCTATTAAAAATATCACTTAATCGATCATCCTTCTGAAATATTGGTCTTAAAGTAGATAGGTAATGATAAATCACGAATGCATCTTTTTCTAACAACTTAAGGATAAAGAATAAATTTGAATAAATAGGTCATGAAGCACTCCCTTAAGTGTTATTTTTCGTTGACAAGGATGCCTTCTCCGCTTTTGAAACCATTCTAGTATTATGTGTGCATTCGGAGGATGAATATATTACCTTCTCATAAACTTCCAAACAAAATTATCATAAATTTTAGAAAGAAATATACTATAGGAACAAAAGATCTTAAACCGATTTCTTTATTAGGTTTTGACATTCTCATTTATGAAAACTATGAAATATAGGTTGCATTGAAACATTTATTTATTTATTTACTATCCTACTCTAATTGAAGAAAATAAAATGTCCTTCAAGTATAGGAATACTTCTAGTGAAGCTATGTGCGTAACAGGGTTAGAAATATATCCATACTCGAGTTTAAAAGATAAATTTTAATGCATACCAGAGTATGAAGGACCGACTTCTTTGATGATGAGATTAAACAATAATGAAAAGTAAAAGATTAGTGTGACCTGACAACTAATTGGAACCATATTTCAATAGGATCAAGATATTCTCGTTTCCCTTCTTTGTTTAGGTCACACAAGATGTCCTCCTTTTCCATGCTACGCAGATTATCTTCTTCAAGATGATTGGTCTTTGGAGTACATATAGGATCTGCTGAGAGGCACACTAAAAACTCCTCAATCTCAAGTTCCAATGGTTGCTCTCCATTGAATTCTATCCATGATTCTTTAGTCTCCTCAACAAATTGAAAATAGGAATTCGAAGGGACTTCTAAATCTTCTTGTGGAGAGACAACTAAATTCTTGATTGCTGTCCAGATATGCTCTTCCTAAGAGGTGGATATCCCATCCATTGCTAGAATGTGAGAAAGTTATTGGAGAAACATTCTTCAATCTCTTGATCATCCTTGAATTACTCTATTTGGTTGATGATCCCTGTCTCGCAACATAGATTAGTACTCGGGGGTTCTTACAACACCCCAAAAATGATTTATCATCAAAGCTTTGAATTTTAGAACTAAGAAATTAAAACTATTTGTAAAAATAAAACACACCAAACTTGAACTCCTTGCGTTACTGGGACCCTTCTTTCACTAGGTTATCTGTTCGCACAAGCTATCCCATCATGAAAACACAATTTTTCATAAAACAAGGAAAAACAAACTTGCATTAAAAGAAGAGAGGACAACCTAACTTTGGAGAAACCCCATCAAAGTGGATGTGTGGGCTCTTCCCTCACGTATTACCGTCTTCTCTCTGGCCTTAGTTCATCCATAAAACCAATCCAAAACCATTAAAGAAATCTGATTCAAATGCTACCTATTACCGTTTACAACTCCCCGACAACGATGCCAAAATGTTGGTGCAATTATATGCATAATATATTACCAAATATAAATTATCGACCGAGATTCGTAATAAACAGAGTTGATACACTATATGTTTTGGAAATAGGAGTTTTAACTGTGTCTGATGAGTATAAAACATGTTCCCATTTTGCACACGTTCCCCCTTCCAAGAACTTAGGATAAAACATAAACATTTACACAACTTTGGAATAATATTGAATTATTATTCCCAAGGACTTAAGATCCTAATATTAGCCCCTCTTCCCAACCTTTCAACCCCCTCTCCCTTACCCGGACTTTGTGTAATCTTAGTACCCCATCACTCATTCATCGTGGTCGGCCCACACACAGAGATGCTTTTTTTTAATATTAATAATGTGCATCATTACATGTACAAAAATCAGGCTCTTGGCCTTCAACACTTAGGCTCTTTGGCCTAATAAACACATAATCCCACCAACTTATATAAACTTTTCTCACCAGCCTATACAACATAATTACAATTCATAATGTAATTGGGGCACATCCTTGGGGTATTACAATCCCCTCCCCTTATTTTTTCACTGTCCTCAGTGCAACTTTCACACAACATCGACAAGATTTCCAAAATCTTCAAAAAGATGTGGGTATTTTGCCTGCATAACATCTTCATGCTCCCATCTCGCGTCCTCAGGACCGTAACAGGTCCACTAGACCTTTACAATCCCTATGGATCAATTCCAGAGCTGTTTGATTTTTCAGTCCAATATGCGCACATGATGCACTTGCATGACACCTTCTTGTTCCACATGGATCACATTCCAATCAATCACATGATAAGGATCAGGTATATATTTCTTAAGTAATGAAACATGAAACACATTATGTACAGTCATGGATGAAGGTAATGCAAGCATATATGCAACTGGCCCAATCCTTTCTAGGATTTCAAATGACCCACAAAATATGGCTGCCAACTTGGAACAATTTCCCAGCTTCAGGGAACTTCTATTTGCTTTTACTTTTAGAAAAACATGATCACCCACTTTGAACTCTCTATGGGTTTTGTTTTTATCAGCATAATTTTTTTGCCTGTCTTGGGAAGCTTTCAAATTATTCTTAATTTTTAACATCTGTTCTTCCATTTCCTTGAGAAACTTTGGCCCAACTACTGCTCTGTCAGCTGGATTAACCCAAATTACTAGAGTATTGCACTTTCTTCCATAAAGTGCTTCAAATGGGCTCATCATCAATGATTCTTGATACCCATTGTTGTACGCGAATTCTACCAAGTGTAGGTAGTCTTCCCATTTTGATGGTTTGTCCATCACATACATCCTCAATATGTCTTCTATCACTCGATTCAACCACTTTGTCTTCCCATCTAACTCAGGATGATAGGTTGTACTGAAATTCAGATTTGTTTCGAATCCCTTGAATAACCCTTTCCATAAATTTGAGGTAAATTTCGGGTGTCTATCAGACACAATTGTCTTGGGAATTCCATGCAATCGTGCCACTTCCTTCATAAAAATATCAACAACATCCATTGCCTTGTGAGTGGTCTTTAACAGAATGAAATGGGCAACTTTCGTAAGCTTGTCCACCACCACCATAATGGAATCATGATGCTTTCCTATTCTGGGCAATCCCGTGATGTAGTCCATTGTCACTACCTCCCACTTCCACTTAGGAATGGGTAAAGGTTGTAGCAACCCTTCTAGGTGCCTATGCTCATCTTTAACCTTATGGCATTCCATACATTTGGCATTTTATTCAGCAATCTCTTTCTTTCTACCTGGCCAAAAGTAATGGCTCTTGACTGCTGCCACAGTCTTCTGATATCCAGGGTGCCCAACATAAGGTACACTATGCATTTCTCTCAGAATCACGAGTTTCAAACCCTGGACATTGGGTATATAAACTTTATTCTTGTACATAAGTATTCCATCAGTCTCTAACTTATAATTTTCCACTTTATGTGGCGTTCCACCTTGTTGTATCTTTACTACCAACTCCATGTATTGCAAGTCGATGCTTGCAGCTTCCAAATCTTTGCTCTTTATATCGGTCTGATACATACTAATGGATGTAGCATGTAATTCATGTACTCTCTTGCTGAGTGCATCAACCACTTTATTCTCCTTCCCTTTGATATGCTTGATATCAAAGTCGTATTCATAGAGAAATTCCAACCACCTACTCTATCTAGCGTTCAAGGTTGGTTGATCGAATAAATACTTCAGACCATTATGGTCTGTTCTCAATTCAAACCTCCTTCCCATGAGGTGATGTCTCCATTTCCTCAGAGTGTGAACAATGGTCGCTAACTCGAAATCCTAAGTTGTGTAATTCCTTTCATGCTCTTTCAACTTTCTGTATTCATAAAAAATTACAAATCTATTTTGACTAAGGACTCCTCCCAGTCCTTCTTTACATGCATCAATGCACACCACGAAATCTTGGTTTGGGTCTGAAATCCTTAATATTGGAGCACTGGTTAACAATTACTTCAATTGTTGAAAGCGTTTCTCGCAATCGTCTATCCACTGAAACGTTTTCTCCTTCCTTTGCAAGGAAGTGATAGGGTGAGCTATCCTCAAGAACCCTGCGATGAACCTTATGTAATAACTAGCTAGACCCATAAAGGATTTGACTTATGTCACATTCCTTGGCGCTGACCATCCTCTAATGGTCTCAATCTTCTCAGTATCTACAACTATCCCATCCTTCAAAATAATATGCCCCAAGTAATGGATCTGCTCCTGATAAAACGAGAACTTGCTCAACTTGGCATACAATTGGTGCTCTCTTAGCACCTACAACACCATCCTCAGATGTTGTTCATGTTCTTGCTCCAACTTGGAATACACCATAATGTCATCCAAAAATACTATGACAAACTTGTCCAAATAGTCCCTGAACACACCATTCATCAAGCACATAAAAACAGCAGGTGCGTTTGACAACCCAAAAGGCACCAATGTGAATTCGTAATGACCATACCTTGTTCTAAAGGCAGTCTTTTTGACGTCTTCATCCTTTATCCTTACCTGGTGATATCCCAATCTTAGGTCTATCTTCGAAAAGATATTTGCATCCTTCAATTGATCGAAGAGGTCATCAATCCTCGGCAGAGGATACTTGTTCTTTACAGTCAACTTGTTCAATTTTCTGAAATCAATACACAATCTCAGCGTTACATCCTTCTTCTTCACAAAAATAACCAGGGCTCCCCAAGGTGACACACTTAGGTGTATATACCCCTTCTTTAGAATCTCTTCAAGTTGCAATTGCAACTCTTTTATCTCTGGCATACTCATTCTATAAGGAGCTTTTGACACTGGAGTTGCTCCATGCATCAAGTTTACAGAGAAGTCAATATCTCTTTTCGGAGGTAGTCCTGGTACCTCCTAAAATACATCTTCAAACTCCTTAAGTACTGCATGATATCCAATACCTGACACCTTATCCTTAGGTGTTTCCTCCACATGGGGTAGAAATAATTGACATCCTTTTCTGTAGAACTTCTTCAACTGTGTTATTGAGATTTCTATGATAGCAATGACTCTGGGAATTCCTTGGACTGTTTTCTGATTCCCTTCCTCATCCTGGAAAGTGAACACCTTGTTATGACAGTCCAGGATGGCATGGCACTGGTCCAACCAGTCCATCCCAATTAAACAGTCATAAGAGCCTAAAGGCAACATATTCAATTCAACCTTTGTGCTTAGTCCATTCATGTCCATAGGACATGACTTAACCAACTCAGTGACTTTCCTCTTGGTTCCTGTAGCCAACTGCACTAACCAAGACTTTTCATGTTTGCTTTTTGACAAATGCAAACTTTCCACCACTCTAGGATCTATATAACTATGGCTAGCCCCTGAATCAATTAAAACAGTGAATGGTCGGTTGTTAATCATACCTTCCACTTCAATCATGTGCAACTAAAATTCATCTTGCTTGTTGTCCAAGGCCACATAGATCCTTGGCATTCCACTACCCATGTCCTCCACTGTTTTAGCTTGCTGAACATTGTGGACAGCTCTCACTTTATCATTTATGTGGGGGAAATCTTTGTACCTATGGTTTCCTTTACAACCCCAACACTCCATAGGTTTCTATCTTGGCATTTGTCCACCCACTTCAGCCTTCCTGGGCTCTCTAAAAGATGGTTGTCCCTGAGGACTATTTCTGAAAAAGGAAGGTTTTCTTCCCTTTTGTCTCTGCTCTTTCTTTAACTTCTTCTTGTCTTCCCAAGCCTTCTGGAAGGTAGGATTTTCTTTTTGTTGTTCATATAATAATTTCTCCCTCCTTATCGTCTCTTCCATGGTTTTTGGGTCATCATACTGAATATTTTCCCCAATGGAAGGTGGAAATCCACTTAGATACCTTTGAATATTAACAGTCTCATCTTTGATGAACGAAACATTCTTTAGCAATTCTAGGAACCTAAGTTCATACTCATCAATGGTCATGTTTCCTAGATTGAGTTCAAAGAACTCCTTCATCTTTCTGTCATAGTATCGTTTAGTCAAGTATTTCTTCTTGAAATATCTCTTGAATTATTTCCAAGTGATATCTTTCTCTCTAATGTGTTGCCCCTGCACAAGCTTATCCCACCACATGGAGTCTTTTCCTTTCAGTTGATACATTGCAATTCTTCCTTCTGCATGAGAGGAATAATTCTCCAGTTGGAAATATTTCCTCATGCCAAGCAACCATGTTTCAACATCTTCCTCCTTCTTATGTTCTCCATCAAAGGTAGGAGGCTTAATCTTATTCATTTCTCCCTTTAGTTCATCCACTCCAGACCTCCTATGCTTTCTGGTAGGTGATGGGCTTGAACTACTATGCGCTTCCTTACCAGAATTCTTTGGGGAGTGATGACAATGTCTGCTAACACCCCTTGATCTTCTTTTCCTCTCAGGGGTCCTGCAAGTCCCTGTTTTGCTTGAGTCACTCTCTTTTTCCAATTTCTTTTCTATTCATTCGAGACTCTTAAACAACTTTAAGTTGAATTCACCTTATTTATTCTAAGTCTTCCCAATCTTTCTGCTAACTGTTCGGTGAGTTTGGGCATCTTTCTGCAATTTTTCAATGATTTTCATCATATGCCCTTCTTTATCCATATATTTTCCATGCCCATTGGAGTTCGATCCTTCAACTCCCAAGTGGACATCCATTCCTTCTCTTTCATTCTCTGAACTGGAGTCAAACCACACTTCTTCCATTTCTTTGCACTCTGTGGCAATTCTAATCGGTTCTGACACTCTTCAAACTTATGCAATCACAATGTGCAGACAACTAGAATTTGTCAGGTCATCTCTTCTTAACAAATTCCACACATTCAAAACCAATCCGATTTAAGAAAATGTTTCGATTTCATGAATTTTCTGAGCTCTGCTCAGCTCTGTAACTTTCGGGTTGATCATGGGTTGTCACCAAACACTATACCACTAGGTTCTACCCAACGTTTTGGCCTTCAAAATTTTTTAAGGCACACACAAATATCTCTTGGAGTTTTGATTACCAAATTCATGAAATCGGGTGGATCAACGTTCCACGTTTACTCATCCTCCAACAGATGAAATCCATTGTGGTCTTTCTATCATCAATTTTTTTCGGGACTTCGGGACTCGGAGTTCTGGGGTTTTGGACTTGTAGGTTCCCACACTTGCTTCCCTCTCCAACTCATGACTTCTGAACTTTTGACCTTTCTAACCTCCAGGCCCACAACACCGTTGTCACCAACCACAGTGATGACATGCGGTGTACTTAAGAAGGTCCACGTTACCTCAGGTGATGTCGTCCGACCCTATTGTGTCTTCTTTTCCTTTGGGACCCACTGGTACGTGGCACATATCCCATGGGTCCACATCCATCCAAGTGACGTCAACTCGACCCGCTACTTCAGCTCTTCGAGATTTCACAATTTCGGGCTTCGGGAGTTTGTGCATCAACACATCCCACTTCTCCCGATAGTCGAACTCCCAAAATTGCTCTCTGCTCTTATGCTCGATCCAACGGACGAGATATGTTTCCCAGATCTACGGTGTATATCTTATCGGGACTTTGGAGTTTTGGGTTTCAAGGTTTTGTGTCTCAGCGCACCCCACTTTTCATGACAACTGAACTCCCAAAAGGATTCTCGGATATCCTCCCGACACCTTCTTTGGCTCTAATGGTCATAAAGGTTTTTTCTTTCTTTCTGGACAGATACTACGACTCCAACATCCAAAGTGTTGAGTGCCCTCTCTCTCTGTGGTCAAATACCACATTGACTGTGGTTTTATTCTACTGCTACTCTTCCTGAGCTTCGTAACATGACCAATGTAATCCTTTGGCACTAAAAAACAATCTAAGTTTCGAAATTATTCCTCTAGACACAATTTCCTCTTGAAACCATGGGTCTAAAGACCACTTATCTGACCCATCCAGGCTCAATGTTGAAACCTTGGGCTCTGATACCATATTGTAACGTCCCCGACCATCAACCCCATGGTCGGGAAAACACTACTATGTGGAAACATTCTCATACTTATATATAAAACATGCTTATTAAATCTAATTAACAGATTTAACCAAACAACACCGAGTAAGCACATGATTACTACTAATATACATTACCAAGGACATTACCAATAACTCATATGCACAACATAATACAAGATAACATATAAGAATCACAGGCATGAAAAACATAATATTAAACATAAATTGATACTTATCTTTGAAACTGTGGTAATTCCACCAGCTGCGTATAGACTTTCCATGAACCTCCTATCCTTAGACCATGCTGCTCATCACTCTCAACAGTAGGTCACCCCTGAGTTGGGACTAAGCTCCACTGGGCAAGAGAATCATAGGCTAGGCAAGGTCAACGGAAGACACACAGTCACAGAGGAAGGATTCTCTCCCAGGAGTCACTTACGCCCACTTCTCACAGACTCTCGTTCCCCACATGTCTGTTCCACCCCAGGAGTATACACCTTCACTGTCACAAAGACAGTCCTTCGACCGCTAAACCTCCCTTGCCTTGGGCTTCAACAACAGACCGGAATGAAAGTCTTAGAGCTCTATAGCAGCTACATGACCCCTTCCAGGATTTCTTACTTCCTTAGCTCACTCTTTCACCTGAAGAGAGTTTCTCACGGGTTTGGCAACCTGTTCTTTTGACCAATTCTAGCACAGTGAGGACACAACAACAAGGCTCAACAACACACAGTCAATGGCAACAACCTCACGTGGTCAGGAACCATGCTTTCATAACATCCCACTGGGATAACACAACACTACCTAGGAAATTTCAGGTTTCTCCGTCATGCAACACAGAATGGGTTCATGATTATGGTTTCGGAGATGCACGAGGGTGTGCAAAGATCACACACATAGACTTATCGATTCAGGTAAGGATTTCCTCAGCACAAACACTAAAAATAAACAGAGGTCGATCCTCGACACTCGCGAGTTCACACAGGGTATGGAGAATGGGAGGTCTCCCCCAACATGAATCACTTCTCTGGTTTTAACTGCATGCGCCCAGGTCGACCCCTGTCTCCTTGGGGCCGCATGCTCCCCATTTTGCACATGTTCCCCCTTTCAGGAATTTAGGATAAAACATAAACATTTACACATATTTGGAATAATATTGAATCATTATTCCCAAGGACTTAAGCTCCTAATCTTAGCCCCTCTTCCCAACCTTTCATCCCCCTCTCCCTTACCCAGACTTTGTGTAAGCTTAGTCCCCCATCACTCATTCATCGTGGTCGGCCCACATGTAGAGATGTTATATATATATATATTAATAATGTGCATCATTACATGTACAAAAATCAGGATCTTGGCCTTCAACACTTAGGCTCTCTGGCCTAATAAACACATAAGCCCACCAACTTATATAAACTTGGCGCACCAGCCTATACAACATAATTACAATTCATAATGCAATTGGGGCACGTCCTTGGGGTATTACACCCTTGCCGATGCCAACATGGAAGCTTTTAGATCAACAGATGCTAAATTTTTAAAGACACACAAGATCGTTGAATTCAAACTTCCATTAATCTTCAACAAGTAAATTTACAAAAAGAGTCTGTTCATAAATCCAATCTGCAGCATAATAATTCCCCTCCTTGGCTTAGATCCATAACTCAATTTATATACTTTTTACATTACAAATTTGGCTCTAGACAAGCCAATCCATGATCAATCAAATCACATCCATTTTCCATCCATGGAGGTCGAGTACAACCATTATCTAATCAAGGAAATGCATTTTCCACAAATCTGGGCATGATCCTAGAATTTCTGAAAAATTGGTAATTTAGGCAAATTGGCCTCAAAGAACCCTTCATATCTTCCAGGTAGTAGATGATTTTTCCAAACCATTTTTGGGTCTTCAAGCTGGATGGGTTCTAGACAAAACCGTATGGCCATTTTGAAAGATCATCTCCCATCCACACACAACTCGAGGTGCAACATGGCACTTTAGAAATATCTTTTGCTAAAATTCTAGGAAAATTTGTGTATTTTTAATAAATTCGCCTCAAAGAACTGTATTTATTTCCAAAACCATGGAGAATATTTGAAAAGGGCCCATACTGTACTCAATAGGATATACTGGGAGAAAAACCCATATCCCATAATTTTGAGATTCATCTTTATCTGCACGAAAATTGAGGTACAAATCTGGTACCAAAATCTTGTAGGATGCTGGTACCGGACTAACACAGTTGGTACCGGACTAGCACAGTAACAGATCAGGGTACCAGATCAATGCAACAATGGTACCATAATAGGCACATATTTTGTACCATATCAGATAGAGGTGGTACTAGATCACCGCAGTGTTGGTACCAGATCAGGCATAGTACCAGAATAGAACAGTTGGTTGTTGCAGTACTGGACCAACGGAAGTACCAGATGAATCCCGAAGATGAGTACTGGATGAGGTGATTCGAAGTCATGGAGCTGCTTAATTTAATCAAAGTAATTTAGAAAGAATTTGAACATTAATTATTCAATTCTAACCATTAATAAACCACATAAATAATGACTAAATGAATATTACCTCATGTACATGTAGAATTAGCTAAAGGATGTAACAATGAGGATAAGAGGTAAAGGGTTCATGCATCTATGGAAAAATTGGTCAAGACAAAAGACAAAAATAGGGTAACTAGATATATCAAAAGGGAGTCCCAACATTGATCATGTTTTCCAATGGCTTACTATGGTCGACCATGTTTGGCTATGGTTGGCAATGTTTGACCATGTTTATCCATATTTGAATATGGTTCACCATGTTTGACTATGGTAAACAATGGTTTGATTGTGGTTGACTATGGTTAAACAAGGGTGACTATGTTTGATTATGGCTAACCATGTTTCATTATGTTTGACTATGACTGACTATGTCTTACTATCGTTGACCATGGTTGAATATGGTTTTCTTTGGTTGACTTTGGTTAACTATGGTTGAGCATGTTTAACTATGGTTAATTATGGTTAACCATGGTAAACTATGGTTCACTAGGTTTGACTATGTTTTGGATGACAATGCTGACTATGGATGAACATGGTTGACTTTGGTTGAGTATGGTTGGCCACGGTTCAATATGGATTACAATGGTTGATTAATATTAAATATAGTAGAGCATGTAGACATTGTTTAACCATCGTTCACTATGGTTGACCAAAACTGGCTATGGTTGACTATAGTTGACCATGTTGGTTAATACCAAGAGGTTTACAATATGGCTATATATATTGCAATGTTTATCTCGGTTGACTTATGTTGACTTGCTATGTTCCTCAATGCTTATGTGACTAACATTCTTCAAGAGTTATGTCACACTACAACGTTCCCTAAGGGTTATGTTGGATTGTGATGTTTGATAATGGTTATGTCATGTTATGCCATTTATCTTCGATGACGTATACCAAATTGCTATGTTCTTCAATGATTATGCTGCATTGTGGCATTTGTTAAGGGTTATGTTGCATTTTGATATTAATAGCTTAGCTTCAATATTATGTTGTACATTGTGACACTAGGATGTTCAAAATATGGTTATATCTATTGTGATGTTCATCTTGGTTGATTTATGATTACTTTCTATGGTCCTCAATGGTTACATTGCATTTATGCATTCATTAAGGATTATGTCGCATTATGACATTCCTCAAGGGTTATGTTGGATTGTGATGTTCCTTGATAATTTTGCCACATTATGATATTCATCTTAACTGACTTATCTCTAATTTCTACACTCCTAAATGGTTATGTTACATTTTGATTATGGTTGACCATGGTTGATCATGTTTGACTATGGATGACTATCGTTGACCATGATGTCCCTAGTTGATAATAGTTTACTATTGATAACTACGTTAACTAGTTGAGCATGGTTTAATTTGGTTGGCCATTGTCAACTATGGCTAAGCATGGTTGACTTTGGTTATCCATGGTAACTATGAATGATAATGGTTGATCATTCTTAACTATAGTAGACCATATAGATATGGTTTTACAATGGTTGGCTATAGTTGACTAGTCTAAGTATGGTTAATCATGTTTGACTATGGTTTAACCATGTTTGACTATGGTTGACTCTGGTTAAGCATGCTTCAATATTCAATCACATTGCAACATCAGGGGGTTGACTTCAACAATATTTCACACGTATCGTTATGGATAACTTTAATATTATGATAAGTTGTCACACTAAGAGGCTTGTAATATTGTTATATCTATTGTGTTGTTCATCTTAGTTAACTTATGTCAACTTGCTATGCTCTTGAATGGTTATGTTGTATTGCAACATTCATCAAGGGTTATGTTGCATTGCGACATTCCGAAAGGGTTAGGTTTTATTGTGACATTCCTCAATGGTAATGCTACATTCTGACATTCATCTTGGATTGATTATGTTGAATTTCTATGTTTCTCAATGACTATGTTGCACTATGACATTCATCAAGGATTATCTTGGATTGTGACGTTACATGGTTGATAATGGTTGACCATGGTTGGACATAATTGATCATGTTTGAATATGGTTGACTATGTTTAACCATGTTTTCCCATGGTTTATTATGGTTGACCATATTTGATTATGGTTGGGAATGTTTGACCATGTTTATCCATTATTCATTTGACCATGGTTTATTATGTTTGACCATTGTCAACCATGGTTGACCATGTTTAACCATAGTTGATTATGGTCAACCATATTTAACCATTTGTTGACTATGGTTGAACAAGGATGACTATGGCTCACTATGGTTAATGACATTTTTCTATGGTTGATTATGGTCGAATATGCTTTTCTTTGATTAACCATGTTTAAGTATGGTTGACGTTGGTTTAGCATGTTTGACTATGGATAACTATGGTTGACCATGGTTAACTATAACTAACCATGTTTGATTATGTTTTGGATGACCATGGTAACTACCATGGTCAAATGGCTTACAATGATTGATTAATATTAACTACAGTACAACATGTAAACATGGATTACAAATGATTGATTATGGTTGACCAAAAGTGGCTATGGTTGACTATCATTGACCATGCCAGTTTAACACCAAGAGGTTCATTATTGTTGCAATTTTTGTCTTGGTTGATGATGCGTTCATCTTGGATAAATTATGTCAAATTTATACATTCCTTAATGGTTATGTTACGTTGAAACACGAAGAGATTGAATTCAATAATATGTTTCAAGTGCCACAATGGTTGACTTCAATATTATGTCAAATTGTCATAGTAAGAGGTTTATAATATCATTATATTTATTTTGTTTTCATCTTGGTCAACTTCTTTCAACTTTCTATGTTCCTGAATGGTTATGTTAGAATGTGACATTCATAAAGGGTTATGTTGCATTGTGGAATTCCTAAAGGGTTATGTTTGATTTTGAGATTTATCAAAGGTTATGTCACATTGTGGCATTCATCTTGACTTCCTTATGTCAAATTTCTATGTTTATCAATGATTATGTTGCATTATAACATTCATCAAGGGTTACGTTTCATTGCAATGATCCTCTGGCATTATGTTGGATTCAAATGTTATATGGTTGACTATTATTGGACCTAATTGATCATGTTTAACTATGGTTGACTATGGTTTACTGTGTTTTCCCATGGTTTAATATGCTTGACCATAATTGACTATGGTTGGAAATGTTTGACCATGTTTATCCATGGTTGACTATGGTTCACCATGTTTGTCATTGGTCAAATGTGGTTCACCATTTTTTACTATGAGAAACTATGGTAAACTATGGTTTGACCATGGTTGGCCATGCTTGACTATGGTTGACCATGTTTGGCCATTGTTGACTACAATTAAACAAGGGTAACTATTGTTGACTATGATTGATCATGTTTGACTATGGTTGACTATGTTTTAGTCTTTGGTTTCCCATGTTTAAGTATGGTTGACTTTGGTTGATCATGTTTGACTATGGTTAATTATGGTTGACCATGGTCAACTATGGTTAACCACATTTGAATATGTTTTGGATGACCATCGTGGTTAATTATGGTTGACCATGATCAACTATGGTTAACCACATTTGACTATGTTTTGGATGTCCATGTTGACTATGGTTGAACATTGTTGACTTTAGTTGAGTATGGTTGTCCATCGTTGACTATGGTTCACAATGGTTGATTAATATTAACTTTTAGAAAAATATGTAGACATGAATTAACCATGGTTGATCATGGTTGACCAAAAGTGACTAGGGTTGACTAAAATTGACCATGTTGGTTAACACCAAGAGGTTTATAATATGGTTATATCCACTACAATGTTTATCTTGGTTGATGAAATATTCATCTTGGTTGACTTATGTCAAATTTCTACATTCCCTAGAATGGTTATGTCACATTATGACATGAAGATGTTGACTTCAATAATATGTCACATGTGCCATTATGGTTGACTTCAATATTATGTCAAATTGTCACACTAAGAGTATTATAATCTCATTATATTTATTGCATTATTAATCTTAGTTGACTTATGTTGACTTGTTATGTTCTTAAATGGTTATGTCACATTACAACATTCATCAATGGTTATGTCACAATGTGAAAATCCTCAAGAGCTATGTTTGATTGTGACATTAGTTAATGGTTACATCACATTGTGAAATCTATCTTGACTTATGTGAAATTTCTACGTTTCTCAATCATTATGTTACATTATGATATTCATTAAGGGTTACGTTTCATTGTGACAATTCTCAAGGGTTATGTTGGATTGTGACATTACTTTATGGTTATGTCTCATTGCAACATTCATCATGGTTGACTTATGTGGAGTTTCTATAATCCTCCATGGTTTTGTTGGATCACGACGTTAATCAAGGGTTATGTCACATTGCATGGAATTCCTTTAGTGTGATGTCAGATTTCAATGATCCTCAAAGGTTATATACAATTCCTTGAAATGGTACATAATGAGTGTATGCATCACAAAGCTTCATAATGATTAGTTATATTTAAACATACAATAATTCACATTACAATATCATATCACATTGAGATAGTACGAGGTTGATAATATAGTTATATCTATTATGATATTCATCTTGTTTGAGTTATGTTGACTTGCTACATTTCTCAATGGTTATGTTGCATTATGGAATTCATTAAGGGTTATGTCACATTGCATTTATCAACTATTATGTCCCATTCTAACATTGTGCAAATGTTATTCTTAATTGTGATATTCCTCAATGGTTATTTCACATTACAACATTTATATTAGCTAATTATATGTCGAATTTATTGGTTCCTCAATGTTTATGTTGCATTGCAATGTCCATCAAGGGTTTTGTCGTGTTGACTTTAGTTGACTATGGTTGTCCATGGTTGACCACTATTGATCATGGTTGAATATGGTTAACAACGGTTGATTATGTTTGATTATGCTTGAGTATGGTGGACTGTGGTTGAAAATGATGTCCATGGTTAACCATGGCCGATGTTCCTCAAGGATTATGTTTATTGTGATGTAACTTAATGAATATGTCACATTATGGCTTTCATATTTCCTTAGTTATGTAAAATTTCTATGTTATTGAATGGTTATGTTACATTGTAACATCATTAAGGGTTATGTCACATTGTGACAATCCTCAAGCATTATGTTTGATTGTGAATTTTTTTTATAGTTATGTCTCATTATGACATTAATCATGGTAAACTTATGTGGAATTTGTACATTCCTCCATGTTTATGTTGCATTATGACATTCATCAAGGGTTATGTTGCACTGCAACATTCCTCAAGGGGGATGTTGGATTGTGATTTTCCTCAAAAGTTATATATAAGATCACCCTTGTTCAAAATCAAGATCAAAATTATGTATCTGTAACCTTCACTAACTTTTCCCTTAGATAATATGTATACGATTTATATAAGGAAAATATGTTTTAACTTTGACAA
>ML786367.1:15051-29343 GCA_009831015.1 Picea engelmannii | reverse complement strand
ATATATATATATATATATATATATATATATATATATATATATATATATATTATTTCTTCTAAATACCAAGTGTAAAATTTTCAAACTTCTCTCAGCGTTTTTAAAGTTATTTAAAGTTATTTTTAGTGATTTATAGAATACATTTTTCTAATGAGTATTGTTTACCAATAAATTGTGTCGAATCCATATGATGTTACTACTCTGTTTAAAGATAAAATGACGGGACCCATAACATGTGTTATGTTGATATATATATTTTTGAGATAACACTGTGTACATGCATACATATATTTGTGTGTGTTATGGCTGAAAACTGAACAAAACGTTGACTATTTTAAAACAATTTAGATTAGTGAAATTTGAAAACAAAAAATCAACAAAACTTTGCCTAGATCAAAAAAAAATGAACTCGACCAAAAAGTCAAGCTTATCCACCTTATTAGGTCTCACTCTTATTTAAACACCTTGGTATTGGGATTTGTGTGGTGAAAGATCACATTTTCTTAGGTTGTTAAAGGATTTTCGTGTTAGTAAAATGAACCACAAACCATGAGACATGATGCTAGTTTTTTTCTTCTCTAGCCATCAAAATATAACATATAAATTGATGGATTGAGATGGAAACTATGTACATAACGTGAAGTTAACTTGACATTTTATTGTATCATGCTTCGATGATATCACCATGGATAGAGTATTTGGGATTATACCCAGTGTGGATGTGGGGTTTCATGTTAGTAAAATGAACCACAAACCATGAGACGTGATGCTAGTTTTTTTCTTCTCTTATAACATATAAATTGATGGATTGAACTTAATATTTCTCAACATTGTGATGGACACTATGTACATAACGTGAAGTTAACTTGACATTTTATAGTATTATGCTTCGATGATATCATCATGGATATAATATTTGGGATTATATCGAGTGTGGATGTTAACATTTATCTGTGGCTTAATATAGTGACGACTCTTCCTTGAGATTATCTTCTTGCAATTTAAAAGTCAAGATGAAGAAATTTGCATGATCCACAAAAGATCATATTATTAGTGAGGCAATTTCAACCAATACAAATCCATTCAGGCATTGATAAAAATATATAAAAATATATCAAAATGAGTAGTTAACCAAATGACCTACTAGGTAGATAAGATAGATTGACTAGACCAGTTGAACAATAATATATGTCAAAAAAGTTTTCAAACCATGTTGTAAGAAAAGATAGATTGACTAGACCAGTTGAACAATAATATATGTCAAAAAAGTTTTCAAACCATGTTGTAAGAAGTTGGTATTGAAACATTTCAAACCATGTTGTAAGAAGTTGGTATTGAAACACATGTATGGTGCATTCCCTATACTTAGTAGCATGGTCATATTTAGAGTATTTAGTTATTCAATTTGCATATGAACAAGTTACAATAGGCCTATATGAAGTTCATTGTTAGAAAATTAAGTGCTACAAATTTCCATGGCCTTGACAAACACATCTCATAATAGTTGTTTCATGATTCAAAATGCATAAATTTGATTTTGATCTTGAAATATATATGAGATAATCCTTGTAATTTGAAGTAAAGTTTCAAAATATTGCGATTCATATGCATTTCAAATGTCATAAATAAATTACACAAGAATATGTCAAAAAGTCTCTTAGAATAATGGATTTACTTCTATTTATCCGCTTCCACTTCAAACTGCCTGGAATCTCACCAAATAACCAACCAAGTTTCTTCATGTCTACTATTCTTTACTGTCCAAATTTCACCATCAACAAATTTTCTAGAAATGAGTACCATCATGTTTTTAAAAAAATGCTAATTACCATTTTTTAAGATTTCAGGACCAAATATGCACTATTATTATCACAGAGACATTTGTACTCTTCATCACTTCATACCTCCACCCAAAATTACTAGTTCATTCAAGTTCATATACAACTATTATGGCTAAAATAGGGTTTTGGCTCCATGGTTTTATTAAACAAATTTTTTTCTTTTGCCAACATGGCATGTTGGTGGTGTGGCATGGTTGATGTGTCCACTTGAATCCTATGTGTTAGCCTTTGGTTATGACATATCATCTTACCATTCCTCCACATCACCTCCTTCACGTCGTCATGACACTCTCCCTTTATCCTTTTTATTTCCATTCCTTTGCATTACTTTATATATGTATATAAATTCACACACACACACACACACACACACACACACACACACACACTTTATTAAATTATACTGAAAGGAAAACACCTTGTAGCGGAGGCTTTCATGGAGGTTTTTAGTGTTGCAAGATTTGGAATTTTTTTCAAAAAAACCTCTTCTACAACCTCTTCTATTCAAAGTGGAGGTTTTAGTATATGCCTTAATGGATGTTCTATATAACTAAAAACATTTGGGCAAGTTGAGGTTGTAGCGGAGTTTTTTTTTTTGTGGTTGTATTGGAAAAACACATCGGTGCATTCATAAATAACATGCATTGGTGCACACTCGATAGTCAAAAGCACCAATTCTCTTAAAACTATTATGCATCGGTTATGTATTTTATGTTATATGAAACACTGCTTCTTTTTGTGTTAGTGTATGCACTGGTACTTGTTGTATTTTTATGAACAAGTGGTTCTCGTATAAATACTATGCATCGATGCTCTTGTAGTTAGTATGCACGAGGGCCTGTACTACCATGTGCACTAAAGGATAGTGAAATTTAAAATATTTTATATGATATGTTGGCACCATTTTTGTTACTAAGAATCAATGCATATATTTTATATAAATCACCGGGTTGTATATCATGTGTAAAGAACCAATGTGCCTTTTTATTTTATGAACAATAATATTTTGAAACAATAAATATAATCAATCATATGTTATGTTGCTTAAAGTAACGATGTTTTTTCACAATTTTTAGCATCGGTGCTTTCATTCAATTAATATGCCCCAATGATTTCATTTAATTAATAGGAACTAGTGCGTATGACTCAGAAAAATGCATCGAGAGCTATTTTATAGCACACACCATTTAGCGAGTTCAAAAGAATACAATGCACCTACCTATATGTATATATTTTAATTAATTGTTATTTTACAAATTTTTAATTAATCATCTCAAAATCAAATATTTTTATAATATTTTTGTTATTCTGTTTTGATATAATTATTGCATTAATGATTTATCCAACAAATTACACCTTTGTTATTTGTAATAATGTAAATCATCCATATATTAATTAATCAATAATCCAACATTTTACAACATTTGACAATGCAATAAAATAAGAAACCCATCATCATACAAAATGGGATAACATAAAGGTTCAAAATAATAGAAATACAACCAATATGTAATTGTTAAACTTATTGGTAATATGTTCTCATGCAATTGGGTCATCATGTCAAGTACATAAAGAAAAATCCCTGATTTTCATAGACAACTATTCCAAAACTTAAAACTTGTAGTAACATCGAATTATATTGATTGTCATTCATCACTTGAACTGTTATCATTGCTTGAGCTGCATGCATGCCTCATTTCTTCATCACATGTATGAAATATTGTACTTTGGTTATTTAAACTAACATTTTCTTGATCAATTTGTTTTTGATGTTCCACATGTTCTTGTTCCATCTTCAAACACAGAAATAGAGTGTAATAGGTAAATTTACATTTATATATATAGTAGAATATACAATACATGAATACAACATTTACCATAGAAATGAGTGATTCATAAGAAATACACATGCTTTCAAAGTCACGATGGATGTCATGTCTCAAAATATCTTTTGTTGGCTTCTCTCCATACTTTGTTTCCTGCATGTTTAACATTCCATGACAAATCATAGTCGATATAATTAATATAAAAGGTTTCATGTTGTTCCATTAATTATTAAACAAGGGAACTTATGTTGGAATACTGAGAGGCATGTTTAACATTCCATGATAAATCATAGTCAATATAATTAATATAAAAGGTTTCATGTTGTTCCATTAATTATTAAACAAGGGAACTTATGTTGGAATACTGAGAGGGGGGGGTGAATCCGTGTGAGCACGTTTTACCACTTTCAATTACAATATATAAACTTCAACTTTATCAACAATATACCATTTATGATTGCATTCAATATATCGTGAACATATAATCATAAGCAGTACAATTCAACAATATCACATTAAATACACAATACACCAGAATTTACGTGGAAACCCAAACGGGAGAAAACCACATAATGTTTTCATATATATACATCAAGAATACATTCATAGGAAGCACCAACTTCCAAATTCTTCAATGCCAAATAGAAGGAGGCACCGACCCCTTGATTTATAGGCACCAACCTAAAGGAAGCTACAACTCTCTAAATTATCTAGGTACAACTAGAAGGAGGCTCCAACCCCCTAGTTTAAATGATCCAACCCGAAGGAAGATCCAACTTCCTATGTTCTATGGATCCAACCAAAAAGAGGCTACGACCCCCTAATTTATAGGCACCAATATGAAGGAAGCTCCAAATCCATGAGTTCTCTAGCACCAATCGGAAGGAGGATACAACCACCTTTACTTTCCCCGTCCTTCCACTCTAAAATACAAGTGTAGAATAACTATCACTACCACTGATACTTTCACTCCCACTGTCACTGATACATAAACCAACCTTTCACTATGACTATCACATCATCAAGTGACTACCACTGTCACATCAATCTGTCACTGTCACTGTCATTGTCACATAAACTTGTGACTACCACTGTCACATCAACCCGTGACTACCATTGTCGTTGATGATAAACCAATAATCCAACCTATTACTAATATAACAAATATAACCATATCCACTCACATGGATACCAAAACCATCACTAGAACATGTACATCAACCATGTACCAAAACCTATACCATACCATGTGCATCAACCATGTACATCAATCATGTACCATAACCTGTACCATACCATGCATAAACCATGTACCATACCAAGCACATCAACCAAGTATCATATCACGTACATCAACCATGTATCAATCCTATACCATCTCATGGATCAACCATATACCATATCACTCATGATATGTTTCAATCATGCCATACACCATGTACCATAAGATATCATCAATTAAGTGCCTCACACATAGCCAATATATATAAGATAACAATATACCACTATAGCCAAGATATGCTTCTAATCAATGTACCATAACATTACTAAGGTGTACCACAACATGTACCAACATCACCAAGACACGGCTCAAGCATGTTCCACAACATATACTACATGTACCTCAAACATGTGACATAACCTCATCAAGAAGCGCCTCAAACATGCATCAATATCACCAAGAAATGAAGCTCATATATGTACCAAGAATATGCTTCACACTATGAACTAAATATGTGCCTCAATCATATACCAATGCCTTAACAACATACCAAAGGCATGACCATCACATCATCAACATGTAACCAAGATGTAACTCAAACCATGTGCCTCAAGCATGTGCTAACATCCATAAACAATGTACGAAGAGATACTATCAAACATGTGCGATATCACTTGTGACATTCTTCAATCATATACCATACAACAAACCATATGCCAAGTATCCAAGATGTGCCTCAAGGAATATACCAAAAATCACAAAGACATGCCTCAAGCATGTGCCAACCTTCCAATATGAAAACATTAAAACACATAGAATAACATACCTTTAGACCTATATCTGAACTGATACATGATATTTTATACTTGTAGATCTTCCTCAACCTCAACAACCTGGCACCAACATCCTCCCCTTATTTATCTTAGCCTTGCAGGACTAGTAACAATCAACTAACAAGGCCTCGTGGGATGAGGTTCGTACAACCCATGAGGGTGCCTCGTAGGATGAGGGTCGTACAACCCACGGGGGTGCCTCACAAGATGAGGGTCATACAACTCATGGGGGTTCTTCGCGAGACACTAGTATCCTGACCTGCGGGGGTCAGCCAAATTAGGGTTTCACAAAAAATCCTTTCTCTCCTCTGCAATCTTGAAACTTTCTCTCACCTTACTCTTTCTATGCCTCAGATTCGTCGTTTCAGATTCCCCAATATATCACTTTCTCACTAGAATATATTCAATAAACTTGTGTGAGTGAATGTACAAATGAAAGAATTATTGTTCTGTATTTATACCTTTGCTAAGTAACTTCTATACTTTAATTAAGGAATTCTTATTGCAACCACTTTACCCTTTAGTTAATTACTTGTAATTGTTTAGGGTCTTCTTAACCCATCTTTCAGGGATTTCAACTTCATGACCTCATAAATCCTCAACCGTGAAGAACTACGTGAAGTTCCACCTACCATTGGAAATGGTATGATGAGGAATATCCATATATGAGTGTTTTACTTGAATTTACATTGTCCTTCATGTACTTATTCCTGAAAAAACATCAGGCTTCATGACCACACCTTTGGGGATTCTTGTATACTTCTTCAAAGTGTATTACCATGAGGGACATGCTTAGATCTACGCCATAAGGGGACCACTTTAGAGACTTCTCCAAATGGACCCATCATATCTGTTGACATCAATGAAAACCACTTATGTTGACATCAATGGAAACCAACTATCCAACAACATAAATGACAACCAACTGTCCAACAATCCCCCCCTTTAGGATTGATGGAAACACTCATGTTACAACACTCATGCTCCACTTGTGACCAATGCTCCTGGTATTTCTCTCCTCATGTTTATCCCCCCCTTTGACATCAATGGAAAATGGTATCTCCCTTTGGGGTTTCTCCCCATGTCTTCATGCTTATGATATTTATCTTTCTTCCTTTTTGACATCATAGGAAAAAAGGGTAACTCCCCCTATCGATATGTCTCCCCCTATACTCATGATACTAATATGGTTTCTCTCTCTGACAATTTCTCTCCCCTTATCTTATCTACAAAATCTCGTGTATATCAATGTGGGACTTTCCTCTATATACTTCTTTTTCTCTCCTCTGGTATTTCTTGTCCATTGGTGCTTCCTCTTGTAGTCCACTGAAAAATATAAAAATCATTCAAAAAATTACTTGTCTTCAAGTCTTCATGGCTTGTCAAATTCACAACTTATATATCAATGACCATGTCATTCAAAAAATTCCTTCTGGCGATATAACTTCTACTAATGATTTCTATTCCCCTATTCTATTGTGTGTGATTGATTGTTTCCACCTGTCAATATGCTCTCATCTACTATTGTGCATCTTATATGACTCATGTCTTCTGTATATACCAAATATCTCATGAAACCACATCATAAAAACTATCTATGACTATGATACGATGTTGACCCATCTTTTGCAACTGATCACAACATATTTCTTGCTGCTCAAACTGTCTGTAAATCGAAATCTACATGTTTATAACAATCTATACTGAATATATCCATGTCTAAATACATACATGGAATCCTCTGTAAAATCATGAATCTCTTCCTAAGAAGTGTGCCAATGATATTCCTAGTAACTTTCAGTTGATACCTGAAAGATTCTCCTCAAACAATCAAACTGTCATAATACATTATGTGCTTCTATCATCAAACCACTTTGAAACTACACACACTTCAAACTGCTCAAAATATAGTTCTATGATCTATAGAACTTCTGCATAGACGACTCCTCTTCAATATTCATATTTATTGGGAGTTTCCAACCTGAATGACTCAAAAAAACATCTTCTCTGATGCATAGTAACCTTCCTCTTCATCTATGGATTCATCATTTTCTTTTTCACCCTCTTCTTGAATTCTGACATTCTTTTCATTTTCTTCCTGAATTATGACATCTTCTTCTTTATCCTCTTTTCTTGTATATTCATCATGATCTTGTGTTGCTTCAAATATTGTGAGTATGGTCTCTAGGACCTGGTTTTCATTCACCTGTTCTTATTTATTTTTATTTCTTCTCCAAACCTTCATGTATCTGACATCTTCCCTTTTTCCTGTATATTTGTCCTGGTATTGTACTACTACAAATCCTGAAAGTATGACTTCTGGGTGTTCTTCACTCATATGTTCTTCCTTTACTTGTTCTTGTTTTCTTTTCCAAACCTTCTTATATATGATATCAATGTTCTCTTTCATGGAAATATTCATCATGCTTCTACAATCACGAGCTATGTATCCATAGTTATGGAATTTGTAACATTCAATATTGTATGGGTCCACATAAGCATTTCTTGCTTGAACATTTTTTCCATAAGCTCTACAATCTACAACTTTATGTCCAAATTTAGTACAAGTAAAACAATGACCATAAAATAAACTTTCATACCTGGGAGTGAATGAACTTCTTTGTGATGTAGTCCTTCTAAACTCATGCCTTGGATGATCACAATCTTCTCTTGTGTTGTTTCCTTCATAATGGTTAATTCTTCTTTAATACCTGAAAGTGGAGGGTCTTCTTTTATATTTGTCTCTTCTATAATATTCTTCTTGAGTTTTCTTCACTTATGGAATGTTCTTCTTTGAGGGATCACATTCTTCCTTCTTAATAAGGCCTTAGATAACTTCTACATAACTCTTAGCCTTCTCTTCATTCTTCATTTCTAGTAACCTGTAACATTTTCCTTCAAATTTATTTAGTGATGATGCGGGGATTTCTCTCTCTTCTGTTTTATTTCTAATATTGAAAACTTTAATTATTAATGTGACAACTTCTTCTTGAAGCTTCTCATAATCTTCTTCTTTCTTCATCATCTGGATCTTCATGACTTCTTCCTTTCTCTTTTCTTCTTCAATTTGGGTCTTCAAAGAGATGATTTCTTCTTCAAGTATTCTTTATTGTTGACTGAATTATGCTTCAAGATTATTTAAGTCCTCAAATATTTCCTTGATATGGCTAGTCAAAATATCTTCTCTCTTCTTGATTCCTTTCTTTGTGCTACTATTTCATCTTCCAATTTATTTTTTCTTCCGAATCAATTTTGCATGCTTCTTCAATATTCTAGCTTATTCTATTTGGACTTTTAGGTTTGTAATAATCTGTTGGACTTCTTTAGAGTTGGTATTTTGAGACCCCTTCTTTAACTTGATCAATTCTTCCTTGAGTGACTTGTTCTTATTTCTTTCATTTATCGGATTGTATAAAGTGTTGATTAATTCTGCTTCAATATTTACTATGTCTTCTTCACAATCTTCTTCTTCTAAATATATTTGACATGAAGAGCATATTTCATCTTGTTCTATTTCAACATATTCTTTATTCTGATTGGTATGCTCTCGCTCTGCGATAGAATGATATTCCTTAAACTATATATTATGTAGCTTATCCCAAAGTTCTTTAGCTCATGAGCATTGTCCCACTTTGTCTTTAAGTGAATCACATAATCCTTCCAAGATGAAATCCATTGAATTTTTTTTGTTTCTTTTCAGTTCCTTCTTGGCTGTAGTCATTTCTTTCTTTGTATTGGTGTATCCCAACACAATTGATTGCCAAATATCAAACCCTTGTGCTTGTACAAATATTTTCATTTGATTGTTCCACACCTCATACTTCAAACTAGTTTGACCATAAAGCCATGGTATTTCCTTAGATATGTATCTATTAGCCATGATATCCATGATCTACCTTCCAGTGGTTAAATTGATTTCTTGAAGGACTGACTCTGATACCAATTATTGGAATACTGAGAGGGGGGTGAATCAGTATGAGAATGTTTTACCACTTTCAATAACAATATATAAACTTAAACTTTATTAGTAGTATACCATTTATGATTTCATTCAATATATGATGGGTATATAATCACACGAAGTACAATTCAACAATATCACATCAGATACACAATACACCATAATTTATGTGGAAACCCAAATGGGAGAAAACCACATAATGGTTTCTTATATATATCAAGAATACATTCATAACAAGGAACAACTTCCAAATTCTCCAACACTAACTGGAAGGAGGCACTGCCCCCCTGATTTACAGGCACCAACCTTAAGGAAGCTACAAATCCCTGAATTCTCTAGGTACAAATGGAAGGAGGCTCCAACCCCCTAGTTTACAGGATCCAACCTAAAGGAAGACCCAACTCCCTGTGTTCTTTGGATCCAACCAAAAGGAGGCTACGACCCCCTGGTTTACATGCACTAACCTAAAGGAATCTGCAACTCCCTGAGTTCTTCAACACCAACCGAAAGCAGGCTACAATCCCCTTTCCTTTCCCTGTCCTGCCGCCCTGAAATATAAGTGTAGACTCATTATCACTACCATTGATACTGTCACTGCCATTGTCACTGATACATCAACCAATCTGTCACTATCACTATCACATCAAACTGTGACTACCATTGTCACATCAATATATCACTTTCACTCTCACATCAACTTGTGACTACCACTATCACATCAACCTATCACTGTCACTCTCACATCAACCTATCACTACCACTGTCACATCAACCTATCACTAATGATAAAACAATCATCCAACCTGTCACTGATATACCAACTATAAACATATCCACTCACATGGATACCAAAACTATCACTAGACCATGTACATCAACCATGTACCAAAACCTGTACCATACCATGTGCACCAACCATTTACATCAATCATGTACCACACCATGCATAAACCATGTACCATACCAAGTAAATCAACCATGTACCATATCACATACATCAACCATGTATGCAACTTGTACCATCTCATGTATCGACCATATACCATGTACCATAATATATCATCAATGAAGTGCCTCAATAATAGCCAATATATCTAAGATAACAAGACACCAATATAGCCAAGATATGATTATAATGAATGTACCATACCATCACTAAGGTGTATCGCAACATGTACCAACATCACCAAGACACGCCTCAAGCATGCTCCACAACATCTACTGCATGTACCTCAAACATGTGCCATAACCTCATCAAGAAGTGCCTCAAACATGCATCAATATCACCAATAAATGAACCTCATACATGTACCAAGAATATGCTTCAGACTATGCACTGAATATGTGCCTAAATCATATACCAATGCCTCAACAACATACCAAAGGCATGACCATCACATCATCAACATGTAACCAAGATGTACCTCAAACCATGTGCCTCAAGCATGTGCCAACATCCATAAACAATGTACCAAGATATACCATCAAACATGTGCCATATCACTCGTGACATTCTTCAAGCCTATACCATACAAAAAGCCATATGCCAAGTATCCAAGATGTGCCTCAAGGAATATACCAAAATTCACAAAGATATGCCTCAAGCATGCGGCAACCTTCCAAGATGCAACCCTTAAAACACATAGAATAAGATACCTTTAGACTTGTAGCTGAAATGATACCTAATATTTAAGACTTGTAGCTCTTCCTTAACCTCAACAACCTGGTACTAGCATCCTCCCCTAATTTATCTTGGCCTCGCGGGACTAAGAATAATCAACTATCAGGGCCTCGTGGGACGAGGGCCATACAACCTGCGGGGGTGCCTTGCAGGACACTAGTAGCCTGAACCGCAAGGGTCAACCAAATTAAGGTTTCACAAAAAAGCCCTTGCTTTCCTCTCTAATCCCGAAAATTATGCTCACCTTACTATTTCACTTCCTTAGATTCACTATTTCAGATTCAACAATAGATCACTTTCTCACTAGAAGATATTCAACTTCCATGCTTACTCATTATACAATGCATGTCACAAGAAATATAATAAACTTAATAATACAATCCATCCACTACCATATCTATACTTCCACGATGCTATAAAAAAACCGGTAACCACAAAATTATTTCCACACATATTCAATACAATTTTTAAATATCCTTGCACAATAAAAATCAAAAGTAAAATACCGTGACCAGAACATTGATTCTCTTGAAGGTAATATTCAACTTAGAAGTTCTTCTCCTGTCCTTTTCTTTCTAATCGAACAACTTCACCAGTACCTCCCAGCCAATGCTAGGGGTACTCTTCTCCCCCCCTTAGCTCCCCGAGCCACAAAGGGGTCACAAACAAATCCAGATCATAAACTATCTCAAGCTTTCCCTTGCAAGGAGAGGATTCCACCTATTGCACAATCTTGCAACCCAACTCCCACAAGTAATCTTAGTCAATAAATTTTTTAACATCATTTCATTCATCCAACAATAGGGTACCTTCCCTCTTCCTCACCATTCTTTTTATAAGATATTTCACTTTGACACTTGTCATCTCATGCACAATTAACTAATTTTTAATGATCAATTTAAATATCATTACCCCCAACACATGTCACCTTTTCCCAAAGTTGCACACGTTTAATCTATTAAGAACCAAATATCAATATAGCATAGAAAAACCTCAGAATAAGTACTCAACACCTTGAAAAAGAGAGAATTTAAGATAATAAGCCTCTTCGAGGGGGAAACCTCATTTTACCCCACATAAATGTTCAAGTACAAGATGATTCCAAATGAAAATGTCTCCTTGGTATATATAGGAGACTAGGAGGTATAATTACAACTAATGGAATAAAACCGACATAGATAAAATAACATTACTAATGTAATATGCCCCAATTAAGGGGTAATGAGTCAATATTAGGGCTTAACATGCCCCTCCCCTTGAGACAAGTGTTGTCCCAACGCTTGAGTAACTCTAGATGATTTTGTATAAAAGACTCATCTTCCCAAGTGGAATCTTCAGCCGGTAGTTTCCTCCATTTAATGAGATACTCTGAAATGGATCTATTCCTCAGCTGGCGAATTCTTGTGTCAGTGATGGCTTTAGGCTCCAATATGATTTTTCCTTCCTCGTCAAATTCTGGCAATATAGTTTGAACTGGGATCTTGTCGCCTATAACCTTCTTTAAGCATGAAACATGGAAAACTAGGTGTACTCATGAAGATGC
Organism: Picea engelmannii; assembly: GCA_009831015.1. Taxonomy (NCBI): domain Eukaryota; kingdom Viridiplantae; phylum Streptophyta; class Pinopsida; order Pinales; family Pinaceae; genus Picea; species Picea engelmannii. Next base: position 16,436 of record ML786367.1, on the reverse strand, counting down.
AGGCAAATCCAATTTGTATGCCATAGTACCAATCTTTTGCAACACCTTATAAGGGCCATAGTACTTTGGTGATAATTTATTATCCTTCTTGGCTTGCTTGAGGGACATCTGTTTGTATGGTTGTAGTCTTAAAAAAACCCAATCCCCTACCTCAAAACATCTTTCACTACAATGTTGATGTTCTTGTTGTTTCATGCAATTCTGTGCCATGGTCAGGTTGTCCTTTAAGATTTGGAGAACTTGTTGTTGATGCTCGATGTGATCTTCCACTTCTTGAACCTTAGATTTTTATTTTAGAGAAGAAGTAATGGAAGGAGGGTGGTATCCATAGAGTGCCATAAATGGTGTCGATTTTGTTGTAGTATGAAAGGAAGTGTTATACCACCATTCTGCCAAGGGTAACCATTTGAACCATTGTGTTTATTTATCAGAGACAAAGCAACGAAGGTAGCCTTCCAGACATTTGTTCATTATCTCGGTTTGTCCATCAGATTGGGGATGATAGGATGAGATATGAGCCAATTGAGTACCCAAACAAGAAAATAATTCTGTCCAAAAATGTTCAGTGAAGTTGGGATCTCTATCCCTTACAATAATATTTGGGCTGCCATGTAGCTTTTGAATTGTCTCCATGAATGCAGTGGAAACTGTACTAGATTTGAAGGGATGAGAGAGTGCACAAAAGTGTGCATACTTGGTCAGTCTATCAACAATCACCATGATGACACTCTTTCCTTTAGACTTCGGTAACCCTATGATGAAATCCATGGAAACCTCCTCCCAGCGCTAACTTGGGATGGCTAATGGTTTTAAAAGACCCGGGGTCTTAATTGTTTCCACCTTATTTTGTTGGCAAACCAAACATTCTGCCACAAACCTTTGAACATCATTTTTAAGGCCATCCCCCAAAAAAGCCTTCTTAAATCTATGGTAGGTTTTCAAAAATCCCGAGTGCCCTCTTACTAGAGAGGTGTGCAATTCTAATAGTACCTTTTGTTTGAGTTGGGAGTTATTACTTAAATATAAGCGATATTTGTACCATAGTGAATCATTTTTCCATGTAAATGTATATGATGCACTGGAATCCTGCTGCAACCTTTGAATGAGAGTCCACACTTTTTCGTCATTCTTCCATTCATCCCTTGCTTCTATTATCCAATCGGGTTGGATGATCGAGATAGCATAGAGAAAGGCCTCAACATCTTCATCCTTTCTTGAGAGTGCATCTGCCAAAACATTTTTCTTCCCCTTTTTATAGACGATTTGAAAATCATAACCCAATATCTTGGTTACCCATTTTTGTTGTTCTTCTGAAGATAGTCTTTGTTCCAAGAAGTATTTAAGACTATCATGATTTGTTTTGACCTTGAAGTGCCTACCTATTA
>ML786367.1:0-13737 GCA_009831015.1 Picea engelmannii | reverse complement strand
CATTGGACTATTCATTACATATTCCCCCATAGTAAGATTGATCTTATTTCATTTTCCTGAGCAATTGATAGTTCCTCCATCTGCAATCATTACTTGAAACTCTGGCATTGGATATACAAAGAAATTGAGAGCTTTGGCTAATTCATAATGAATGAAATTATGAGTACTTCCATAATCAATTAGGACTATTACCTTTTTCTTTTTGATGTACCCTTCGATATTGAGGGTTTGAGGAGTGCTAATTCTAGCCAATGCATTACACGATATTGTGGGAGTCGACTCTTTAGACGAAATTGCTTCTACATTTTCATCTTGAGATGGTTCTTGTTCTTGTTCTTCTTCCTCTTCAAAATATATGTAGAATAATTTCTTCTCACCACACTTATGTCCCTTACTGTACTTTCTATCACAATTAAAGAATAAACCTTTTGCTTTTCTTTCTTCCAATTGTTGAAGTGTCAACCTTGTAGGTTGAGGTGTTTTAGAAGAAGGAGCATTATTCTCTCTATAGATGTTAGGATTGGTCCTTCTAGTAGCCATAGCCATATTTTTACTTTCAACATTTCTTTCCACCTTAAATGCATTCTCCAATGATTTGGGTTCCCAAAGGTGAACCTCATGTTGAATGTTATCCTTTAAAGTTCCTATGAATACATCAATGAAGTGCTCATCTGGGATATCTGTTACCTTTATATTCAATCTTTGGAAGTTCTCAATGTGCTCGGTAAGTGAACCCTTTTGCTTGAGATTTATCAATTGGCTAAAGAAGGTATTGCTCCTTTTATCCTCATAGTGTGCCATCATTTCTTCCGTGAAAATTGTCCAAGTGACGAGTGATTTGCGAGAACAAAGCCATCGATACCATACATATTGATTGGGTTCTAAATATAAAAAGGAAATTCATACATTTTATGTATGTGGCACATTATGTAGATCAAAGAATTGCTCCATCTAAAGTATCCATGTGATTGGGTCCTTGCCATCAAACTTTCTTATATCGATCTTAGGAACGTGGTTGGTCTTCAACCCAAAGTTGGAGTTTCTCCATTCTTGATTCACCTTCCTTGTGTCCTCATCATGAATTTCATGGGATATATTTTCACTTTCAGGTGTCCTCTCTATTAGGAAATTTTTCAATCCTTCCATGATCTCCCCTTTTAAAGTGTCCATCTTAGTATTTATTTCCTCAAACTTAGCTTCTGTTGAATCCATCATCTCTTGTAGTTCATCTTTTGTTACTATCTTCTTTTGTAAATCACTTATGTCCCTACAAATTTCTTCACCTTCATCAAGAGTCCAAGTAGGATTGTCTGGAGGCTTATTTGGTGTAGAAGTTCCCTTTTTTGGTGGCATGTTGGCCAATTATCACTTTAAACCTTGATTTTGAGGTGGTTATGCTAGACAATCTTCCTTTTATTTTATCTCCAAAATTTCGACCCTTCTGAGTATGAAATTTTATTTTTTGTAGGTCTCTGATATTTTTTCTCTTCAATGCCACAGGTCTGATAAAAATTGGATGTGCCAAGTGGAATATACAGTAACTTCCCCACAACTTGTTGATTTTTGGCCTTTCCAAGAGATCTCACTTGTATAGCGTGCCCCACACAAAATAATTGATATAAAATTCTGAAACTCGTACCAGAACTACTACGGGCTTTCCACTATCCAATGCAATGAGTTTCACTCAATTTGGATACTATAGGAAGAATTTATGATTGTTTTACCTGGAACACCTGCTTGATACTAGTCAATAGGACTAGTCTGATACCCTATCTTCCACAGGCTGTATCTACAAATTTAATATGACACAGAAGATGCAATTTCTACCACAAATACCTTACTAATTTCTGAGAATATCCTCAGGATTTTAGGATTTGAAACGTTACAGAATTTTTTTTATAGCGAACATTCTGCAATGACTCAATTTAGTATGATTCCATAACCCTATATTAAAAAGGATGTATCTCCGAAAGTATAAGGCCTCAGGAGCTTAAATTGTAACCCAACGTACCTTGATCTGTCTACTAAATATCCTCCAAGCCATTCCTTCTGAATCATTGTAGAAAACAAGTTATAGTAAAACTTCCACAGTGTCTCAGATGTAGCAACGAAACCCCAAGACCTTGAGCTCTGATACCATATGTTAAGAACAAAATATCAATATAGCATAGAAAAACCTCAGAATAAGTACTCAACGCCTTGAAGAAGAGAGAATTTCAGATAATAAGCCTCTTTGAGGGGGCAACCTCCTTTTACCGCACATAAATATTCAAGTACAAGATGTTTCCAAATGAAAATGTCTCCTTGGTATATATAGGAGACTAGGAGGTATAATTACAACTAATGGAATAAAGCCGACATAAATAAATTAACATTACTAATGTAATATGCCCCAATTAAGGGGTAATGAGCCAATATTATGGCTTAACATAATACTTTTTAATTTAATTATTTATGCATTTTCCCTCACACTCAATTAGTTCCTATATTTTCTCTTAGTTGTCCCTTAGTTCCCCAATTCCTCTTTTATTGTTTCCCCTAACTAATTTACAGTTGGAGTTTGATTATGACTCTTCTCTTAGTTAGGATTTAGAGTTTGATTGAATTAGGATACTAACTCTATGTTGACAACCCATTCTCTCATGAATATATTTTATTTTAATTAAAATACATTTTTATTAATTCATGCACACTTTGTGCACATGCCTAAATTTTTAATCTTTTTCTCCCTTTACTAGTGTTTATTTAGTCTAAATTCCCTTAACCCAATTTATAAATTTATTTAGTCAAAACATCTAGACTTAGACTTTTGGTTATGTTATCTGGTTTATAACTTACTAATAATTTGTATACTCTTCTCTAATAAAGTCTAAGTATTCTTTTTATTTTCTAAGGTTGTCTAGATTTTTATTGAATCATAATTTATTCTTGCGACGTGCCCTTCAAGATGCGCCTCCTTGCTCCAAGGGCACTAATCACCATTGACTTAGTTTGGAAGTTGTCAGATGCTTGGAGTCAACACTCCACTTGTCGACCTTGTGTGAAACTAAGGGCTTGCTGAGGAATAAGGAGTCTGCCTTATTGCACACTCCTCAGGAATCCTTGCGAGCGACTGTCTCAGTGTTCCCTCACGGCTTCGTGAACCTCTCGGAACAAGGTGGTTGTTAACCTTTAGTTTAGTTCATGGAGGGAGTGCTAGTAGGATGTGATAGGGATGCTACCACACCTCTCCATCATCCATATGATATATGTGTATGACCCCTTTACTCCATATGTGAGTCGTATTAGTAGGTGTCACCATGCTTGCTTCCATTGACAAAGACATTATTAATAATTCATATACATGAAATCCATACTGAAATCATCATCATTAATATATGCGTATAAATCAAGTACTCAAAACCAAAGTAAAAGTACACTCCTTGACTCAATCCAGAGTCCAAGGAAGTCTGTCGATTGCATCAACATCCTCATCATGTCACGTTTCTTGCACACTCAGGAAACCTCATCATAATATCTGTCAATGCTATACATCAATATAAATAACATATCAATATTTCAAAACATAATCATAGCATAAACACACAAACCAAAACTAATAATCATAATGTACCATGTTTTAATCAGATCACTTGCTTGCAAGTGTCCTCCAAGAATAAGTTAGTGTATAAAAAAGTGATCAGTGGAACTGGATGTTACACTTCCGGTCTGTTGTTAAAGCCCCGAAAGGGAAGTGGAGTAGTCGAAGGACTATTGAGAAGAGAAGGGACACACTTCCTGGGGTGGAAACAATTATGGGGAATGAGAGGTTGTAGGGTAACTACTAGAGATGGCACCTTAGGGAGCATTTCTATTGTTGAGAGACCTTATCTTGGCTAAGGATTCCTTTGCCTTGGTGGAGTTTTAGCCCCATGTCGGGGGTGACCTATTGCTGAGAGTTTATGAGTTGCAGAGTCTATGGTTGGGAGGAAAGTCTTAGGTTTGCACGCAACTAGTGATTTATTTACACAAGATAACTGTATATTATGTGTTTGTTTAAATTATTACTATGTGCTTATTTATCTAAAATTTTTTTATGGGTATTTACTTTTTTAATTATACTTAGGTTTATATGTTGTTAGAATTGTATAAGATTGCATAATTTTGTGCATATGCAGAGCATTCTGTAAATTTAATGGTATCAAAATTGGAATTTTGGTGTGGCATATCCCATCTAGGAGTTGTGGATGCTACCTACCACTATAATAAATTATTAAATATTCGACTCACTGTCATGTTATTTATAGCACCGGTGTAGTGTCTTAACTTTTGTGCATTGCTAGGTAATTTTTTTTGTTAAAATCGAGCGATGTGATTCATTTATTAGAATGCACTGGTGCTCAATATTTCTTGGAGTACTGACATATTTTTTAGCGATGGGTTGTATTGTATAACACACCAGTAAAGAGGCATCTAGGAAAACACACTACTATGACTATTTTTTATATTTGAAGTGGTGTCCTTTTATGAACGATACATGTGCATAAATGTATCATGTACACATCGATGATTGTGATTCTTGTATATTTATAGATATTATTGGGGTGGTGCTTCCTATATATTTAAAAGAAGTGCCGACTTTGAGGTGAGTTGAAGCATTCAAGCGCACCACAAAGAATTGAATTTGGTTTTCAAAAAATGGCCAAATTTCAGGCCAATTTGAAATTTTAATCCAATGAAAATTCAAATAAGAAGGTAATTTTTTTTTAACCTATGATCTTCTATCTTAAGAAAGCATGGTTGCATAGTATAGAAGAAATTGTAATTTCCAATATTTGTAAATGTGTGGAATCGACCAATGGAACTATCAAACTCACTGTAGAGCACTGCAAATGGGGCGGTCTTGAAAGACTAGTGAGCACTGGTGTTTGTCAGAGAGTTTGGAACAACAAAATCAAGTGGAGTAATAAAAATCAGTTTGGATTTTTTTTTGTTTTGCCTTACCCTAGTGTGACAGACGATGGGAGACACACCGTTGTTTCATATTTACGCACACTGAGTCGCTTGGTTCAATGCTTTTATATTTTTGTTTATATTGGGGATATTGGTGCACCTTAATTTCGAAGCACTAGAGAGTTAATATTGTGTGCATCAAGGCATATGGAACTTATAGGAACACTGCTAAAAAAACCTCCGCAAAAACCTTCAGTCTCCCTCCTCCACTAACAACCTCCGTTATAAATAGAGAAGGGATATGTAACGTCCTCGACCCTTAACTTTTGCCAGGTAACACTACCTAATCAACTGTATCTTTTCTTTTCTTCTCTAATACCATTTTGAGACATCCTTGGCCTTAAACCAATAGGCTAGGCCATGCCACCAAATAAATTTCATGCTCTGATACCATATATATTTATATACATATCTATCTAATGCAATTTAAAAAGTTATAACATTCTTTTCATACACCTATTCATGTAGAAACAACATTAAAACATACATGCAATATATACAGACAATTCTAATAAAATTATAACTTGATTTCAAGATACACATCATACATAGAACACATATTTGGTACTTATCTTTTAATAGATGAACACCAACTGCATGTAGACCTTCCACGAACCTCCCAACCTTAGACCACACTACTCATCACGCTTAACAGTGGGTCACCCCTGAGTTGGGACTAAACTCCATCGGGCAAGGGATTCCTAGGCTTGGCAAGGACAACAGGAAAGTCACATAGATCAACAAGAAGAATTTTCTCCTAGGAGCCACTTACACCCACAGCCCACAGATGCTCATTCCCCACACGCCTATCCCACCCCAGAAGTGTACACCTTCACTATCACAAATCCATCGACTGTCCAACTCCCTTCCAAGGCTTCAACAATAGGTTGGACCAGAAGTGTCAGAGTACTATAGATGCTACGAGACTCCCTCTAGGAGAACTCACTTCCTCAACACACTCTCTCACTTGGAGAGAGTTTCTCACAGGCTTGACAACCTCCCTCTTATATCCAGCTCCTAAGTCCAGCAGGTAACCACCGCAAGAAAAAATGGGTATGGGATTTGGTAATGACAGCAAGCCACACCAGTCCAGAGAAAACGTGGGTAGCAACAACAAAGACTAAGGTGTGATATGGCTCAAACACTATGTAGTTGTGTTGTGCTTCATAGGTAAAACGATTAGTTTCATAGCATGGGTGTGTGGGTTTTAGAAGTTATAGAGATTGACAATGAAGGAAATGGTTGGTTGTGTCAGGGCTCTCCTTGTCTCAGCACATGCATCAGTGAGGAGTATGGCCGACTTGGGAGAGTGGTGATGATCGCCAGAATGGTGAGGGAACCCCTAGGAAGATGAATTTCACACCTAAAAAATGCATGCGCCCAGGTTGAGACATGTCTTCCTAAAGCCGCATGAGCTCCACTTAACACTCATTCCCTTTCCTAGGAACTTAGGACAACATAGGTTATGTCAAACCTTAGCCTCTAGGAAATAATAATATAATATTATCCCTTTAGAGGTAATCCCTCTAGTTAGCTCCTATTCCTAGACACTTAGCCCCTTCCCTTTCCCTACCTAGTAGAGCTTAGTCCCCCATAACTCTTTCTTCGTGGTTGGTCTACACGAAGCGATGTAATTTTATTAATGATGTGAGTATTTACATATAAAAAATCAGGCTCATTGGCCTTAGCATCTGGGCTCTCCGGCCTAATAAACACATAAGTCTTCCAACTTATAAACACTTGGCTCACCAACCTATAAACATAATTACAATTCAGCAGGGGCTCGACCTTGGGGTGTTACAGGATAAGTTTTCGGGGAGTTTCCATAAAAACCTTTGCAAAAAGGTGTTATCCTTGTAGTTTAATATGTGGGCCAAAATCCTTTTATAACCATAGATTTTCTTCATGTGGCACTTATCTCCTCGAATAATGTGATGGGTGGTTCTCCTTTTGTCCTTTCTTATGCACATGTTCACACGATGTTGGTCCCTCTTGGAAATGTGGTAATCATCTATTAATTGTGGAGACTAAACTCACATGTCTTTAAAAAGAAATCCCCCCCTCCAAAAGTTTAAAATTGCCTATCCATTTGTCATGCCCTCATCAATTATGAATATCAGAGTGTGGTTTCGATACCACTTAACACAACTCAACAAATTTCTCACCGGTCTTCTCAAAACCAGTTTTCCACTTATCACACTATGGGGTTCCATTGAACACATGGTACTCATCCATAGACTACGAAGGCTAAACCCATAGGTCTATAATGGGTAGCTAGTCCTATGCAATATTAAACCACTTTGACACATGAAACTTTCACAACAATTTTGGAGCTATAATAAGTGGTTTCCAAACCCATTATGTGATCCTTTGTAATACCACCAAACCTCTTTTCAAAACCACTTTCCATTGTAGCCTTTGCTCTTTGATGTTGCTGCCACCTATATATATATATATATATATATATATCCATTGGATGTAGATTGGGTGGTTGGGAGGAATGATTGTTACCCTCCCCACCTAGGTTCACCTCTTTGTAAGTGACATGTTGTGCCCTTAAATGGGTCTATAAGATGCTCTTGTTGTTGAGACCCCAATATTTTGAAAATGATCGGTCACCCCATGTTCTCTTGTGGATTTAAGGGGGGTTATCCATGGACGTAGCGAGCACTGATATCTGGTGTCGTGAACCACACACACACACACACACACACACACACACACACACACACACACATACACATAGACACATGGCCACCATGAATTTTCAGACATAACTTATCTAATTCAACCCCTACTCAAGTTATTTTGCATCCAAATAGAATTATGATTCAATCGTTGAGAATTCCAACCAATGTGTGTGTGTGTGTGTGTGTGTGTGTGTGTGCACATATATATCCCATTTCTTTACATAGAGTCAAACTTTGTATTTTATAAATTTCCTCAATAAGCTCCGCTTCCATACCCAACCCATATGATTTTCCCAAAATCACCATTTGAGCATCTTAGTCCCATAAATTTATCTATTATTAGATTATACAAGCTTGTACACATCTCCTTCATTAACATTTTCCCAAATCTTTGATTTGTAATTATATTTCCCCCAACTTTTTATTGAAATATTTTGTCAAACACTTTATATGCAAGCTGTAATCTCTTCTGATACCATTCTATAATGTACCCAACAACCTATGTAAAACATTAAGGATATGGGGTACTCGACAACACTTCCAAATGTTCATAATACCATATTTTAACATACCTAGATGTCTAATTAAAAGATAATAATAATTATGATACAAAAATGATAGGCAATTACAATTTGGTAGTAGAAATGATATTTCCTATTACAAATTGATTTAATACCCATGTAGACACTCAACCATTCTAGCATATAACCTAGAATATTGACAAGTAGCTTACATTAATTTATATATTATAGGGAAACATAACAACATATATGTTAGTTTTTCCCATAAATATTAATTTATATTTTCTCCATGAATATGCCATCATTTAGGTTACCCACAAAGCCATTTACAACCATTTGACATAACTCAAACTTAATATACAAACTAGAGGCATAAATATGCCTTCTTCATTATAATTAATGGATATGATATTCTTTTAAATCTCCAAATAAATATTTTCTAGATATCCTAGAATGCCCTCTAAAGCCAATGTCTGGCTCGAAACTGTTAGCGATAAAAAATGCATTGGTATTTTCTTGGAGTGTCTTCTCAATTTTTATTCAATACACTCATTTCTAAAGTTTTCTAGCCAATATTTTAACTTCCAGATCTTCATCAAAGCTCTGTGTGATCATTTTTCACCTGCGTTTCAAAGCATCGTCAATGCTTCCTAAACCCTAGTTTTTGTGGCTTCTTTATACTTTGAAATGAAATGTATATTGTATTTCTAAAATTCCTAAGAAAAAAGTGATGTTTTCACTTAAGTGTTTTATTCCTAAACTATCCTAAGCCTAAGCCATATCACACCAAAACTCATATGTCAAATTCTTAGTCTACATGTCGAATGCCTAGTCTCCATATAACCACGAAGCCAAAGCTGAGTCCACAAACCTAACCACGAGTCAAACTCAAGTCAACGCAAAGCGCAACACAACACTGAGCGTTGTTCCATATGACTCATCGATCATAGCTGAGGGTATTGGCACTTAGATACAGTGTGAAGGTTACAAGTTGCAATTTGTTTTTAACTATCTAAACATTTCAGACAAGTGCCAAAAAACAATCGTAGGCAGATTACTTTAAAATACCGTGGTGCCACGGTGAGGCCAACTGCCAGATCCAGTTAAAAGTGTAAGGGCATATGAACAATGCGTCCTGTGTGATTTTCAATGCATGCCAAGACATTATTGTTTCCAATTTAGAAGACAGAGTATCAGAGTTTGGGATGTATCCAAGTGTACAGGTGTCCAAATAATTCGTAGAGAGCATGATCACTTCTGGATCCTTGCAACACATCCTGATATAAATCTTCTTGCTGCTGGACATAACAGTGGGATGACTGTTTTCAAGTCAGAATGAGAAAGACTTTCCTTTGTTGTTTATGAAGGTACCCTGCACTACATCAAATACCATTTTCTGCGGGGTTATGAATTTACAACTCAAAAGACACTCAACTTATACAAATAAGAAGGCATGGATCCATATAAATGAATCAAGGACCAAGATCATTGTCTTATAGTTTTTTGGAAAATGTTGTTATGGTATGTTCAGATGTTGAAAGTGGGTCATATGAATTTTATCTCTTTCCAAAGGATAGTGTTGGTAGAAATGAGACGACACGGGAAGAAAAGAGAGGACTTGGAGGATCTATTGTCTTTGTTGCTCGTAATAAATTTGCAATCCTTGATAAGAGTCATAACCAAGTGATGATAAAAATCTCAGAAATAAGGTCACTAAGAAGTGTAGTCTTCCAGTAACTGTGGATGCAATCTTCTATGCAGGAACATGAAACCTTCTTTATAGGTCAGAAGATAGAATAGTCTTCTTGATCTGCGACAGAGGTTTGTACTCAGAGAACTCTATACTCTATTTTTGAAATACATTGTCCGGTCAAATGAAATGGAAAACATAACCTTGCTGAGAAAGCATGCAATCATCATTGCAAGCAAGAAACTTGTACATAGGTGCACTCTGCATGAGACTACTCGTGTTAAGAGTGGTGCTTGGAATGATAATGGTGTTTTATTTATACAACCTTGAATCACATTAAGTATTTCCTTCCAAATGAAGATAGTAGCATCATCAGAACACTTGATGTTCCTATTTTATATGTGAAACAGGCATTTGTTTGCAGAGGAGGTCATCAAATCAAGAGAGCTCTTCGATCCATATGTGGAATTGATGTAAAGAGAACAACTATATTTTACAGGGAAGGAAACTCTCATTTAACTATAAGAAAATCACAACACTTCCTGATAATAAAGAGTTTTCACTAGCACAGGAAGCATATTTACAACCATTTAGTCATTGAAAAGTAGAACTTTCAACGACTAACTAGCAAATTTCAAGGCGGAAGAGCTGGTGAAATTGCAGAGGAGGACAAAATAGCATTATTTTTTCACATATTTATGTTTTATCATTCTAAAGGGCATGAGGATGGTTTTAAAGTGAAAATTATAACTAAGAAGATCTATTTCAACGCACTATTTCAGTTTTTCAAGCTGCTAGCAAGGTGAAAGAGATCAAGCAAATCACCTATTTTTGGCCAAAAACTACCTGTCTGTCAAAGTGCCATTTTGACTTCATCAAGTAGCTAATGAAGTTATGAACAACTGTCATAGAAGGATCTCAAGTTGCCTTGTCATCACCAGAGTTTGCTAAAAAGGTCAAAGATGTTGAAAATCAAATTATGAATCCAATTGCTCCTTGGGAATAGGATTTATTTCCTAGAATCATGTAATTGATTAGATTTGTAAACACTTCTAATTCTGAGATCCATCATTTGAGGATCTGAATTGCTTTGTAAAACCTATTTAAGCTGATAGAGGCCACACCCAATAGGGGTTCGATTATGGATAGAGGACTATATTATGTTGTAAACATACTTTTACAATGATAATACAAATCACATTTTTCTCTCTTTATTGATGTCAGATTCTCATTTTCCTTCTGTACTTTCTATTAAGTTGTTTTAGCTACAAAATGATGGTTATCTCATTGGTTAGCTCATAACTTGATATTAAGTTGCTTATCATTGTTTATTAAACCCTACACTTTGTATTCGGTTTATAAACATTGTTTTCCCACCCATTTAAAGCTATCATCTGATCATCAATCCTTGAGAGCAATGGTTTATTTGATTTTCATTTTACTGTCTGAGTGCCACACTGTAATTGAGTTATCCCATTGATCCACACATACATAAACACAAACACAAGTTTTCTTCAAGTTACCAAGCATCTTTGACCTACAACCTCAAAGAGTTTCTTGGAACGATAACATGAACCACTTGAGGTAACCCTTGGGGCTGCAAAATTATCATATACAACAACAACAATAGCATTATTCATCAATATATAATAATAAATATCATATTACTTATTTGTTATAGGATTGTACATGGGGAAATAGCTCCATGGGAGTGTTTTTCCTCCAATCCACAAGAACAAGAACATGTAGGTGTTACCACAGTGTCAGGTAATAAAACAACAATGATGAATTCACTAGCAATGGTTTGGTTTTTCCTCACTTGGCCCATTTTCTAAATATTTCAATCCAAGGTTAAAATTTCAACCCATGGACAACACAAGTAATGAGACCCATTTCACTACTAAATAGTCCCTTAGGCTATCCCACCTCCCTCCAATGCTCCATACAAACAAGCCAATAAATACTTAATACTGGAAACCAAGGAATATTAGGAATATTAGTTGTAATGATTACACATACTCTTGACAATGACCTCTATAGTAATTGATGACTAAAATATAATGATAACAACATGTTTTTCATGACAACATTCATACTTTAGAACCAGTATTTTAGCATACTCCACATCATCTCCCCATCATAAGAGAATGGATGAATTTTTTTCCCCAAAGGTGGAATGAATCCCTTCCCAAGGCTAGCATCAATATAAAACTTGTATGAAAATTTAGGAAATAACATATAAAACATAATAAAAAAAATGACATAAAATATTTGGAATAAAAACACTTGGTATTCCAATAAAATATTATATTTTATGACTCTTCCCTACTTTTCCCATTCACTATTTCATTGCTTACATATTACTCCAAAGGAGATATTGTAAGAGATGCACCTTTTATTAATATATTATTATTGATCTTATTGTATTTTAATTTCAATTTAATCAAATAATAACTCACCTACCACATATCTACACAATATGCTCAAAGGGTATTAGAAAGGGAGAGGTCGCATGCCTGCCAGTATAAGTGAAAAACCTCATTTTTTAGTCATGTATGATTTTATATTAGTCTCTACAAATTGATTTACATGTAAAGAAAAATACAAGTCTCTACAAATTGATTTACATTTAAAAAAAATAAAAAATAAAAAACAAAAAAACAACAACAAAAAAAAAACTCTTAAGGAAAAAGCAAAGAAGAAATATTAAATTTTGTTCATTACAAATGCAAGAACTCACTTGCAAAATTTCTTCCATAAAACTTTCTTGTTCTTACCATTTGCAGTGGGAGTGGAACTGAATTTCTACAACAACGATTCTCTCTGATAATCATGCAGTTGGTCACTCTGAACATTCGAATTTACTTGCATCTGTTCTATAGTTTGATAGAAAGCCATTACTGCCTTATTTTGTTTCCCCGGTTGTTCAGACACTAATTCATTCTCTTGGACATGCAACAATTTTTTTTTATGATATTATGGTAGATTGGTATATACTAATATGCAAAATTCCTCCAACGAAGACTTCAATGACTGCTGTTTGTGCTACTACGTTTGCCTCTGCCTTTTACTACGTCTCTGTCTTTTAAGCTTGTATCATTTCTATTAGCTATGTCTATGCTTGTTTAGGGGTTAAGGCAAAGAGTGAACCACCTTTTTTTTTATAATATTGTAATTTGATTTGTCAGAAAAAAAGAAACAGTTTTTTTATATTCAATTGAATCAAATGAAACTTTCCAATACATAATAGTGTAAATCATTATGAGCATCTTTTAAACTTGTTTCATTTCTACTAGCTATGTCTATGTTTGTTTAGAGGTGTTAAGGGGTTAAGGCAAAGACTGAACAACCTTTTTTCTACAGTATTAGAACTTGATCTGTCAGAAAGAAAAGAAAAAAAAAAAAAGTTTTCTTGATATTCAATTGAATCAAATGACCATTACAACAATATACTTATTATGAGCACAACATGTCATTTATTTAAAAAAATTGAATCCGGATGGAAAAGTTAACAACATTCCTTTCAACCATCCAAACTATACCCAATTAATAAAACTGTTATAATCTCAAGATTTCGACAATCGAGTACAACCAAGCCAATGAAAATAGCGTACATTCATCTATACAATGTGCACATCTCTTATTAGCTTTTGAATTCCATTCGCCAATTTAAAAGGTTTGCTACTATTATTAATTATTTTCACATACACAGTAGGTCTCAGGATTTCTTAGATAATTTTTGGTTCATTGAATCAATTTTCACATGCACAGTAAGTCTCAGGATTTCTTCGAGAATATTTGGTTCATTGAATCATTCTCCAATAAAAAGGGGACAAGAGTGTGT
>ML786366.1:562008-577539 GCA_009831015.1 Picea engelmannii | reverse complement strand
CCAATAACCCATAAGAAATTACAACTGGGGAACGTGAACCTTGGAAAGAATCGGTTCAGACAAGCAATATCCTTTGATTCATACATAAAATATTATCTAAGCATAAAAAAATGTTGCAGGGATCATACCACTGGTATCTACTCCAACAAAAAAGGACAACGTCCATCATTAAGCATGAATTTCTATGAAAACCCAATATCCTTGAAGATTAAGTTGTGAGTGAGGCACCCTGCTACCCTATCAATTGCCTTCAAGATCACGAAACCATAATCTATATATTAGAGCTAGAGGAAAGAGAAAAAACCATTATTCACATAGTTAAGATTATAAACATCAACCATGGGGCCAATGAGCATAGAAAATTATGACCCTCCTAAACCAGACCCTGAGAATGAAAGAAGGTCATATAAATCCATATAAATTCTTCAAACACTGAAAATATTTGGCTATATTTCCTCTTATTTTTCTCTTTCTATCATTTCTATTTGTAAATAATCAATGTAAAGTAAGATTATGTTTTACTCCTCTCTTGCTCAGGATGAGCAAGGAATTATGGTGGAGGGATATGTTGTAGGGGCTAGTCAACTCTGTCGACTTGACCCAACAGTTGACTAAGAGTTATTCGGTCGACTATCGAAGTTGAAAGTATAAATCGGTTGAGATTTCTGTTAACCGACTGACCCAGGCAATTAAGTAGTTACAACTTCTCGATAATTGAATATGTAGGTATAAATAGACAAGTGTGTATCAGAGAAGGGGATCCATTGTGTTGTATTGATTCATCTATCTAATAAAGGTTGTTATGAGGGATTCCACTCCTTTGTGTATGTCTTTGTCTATATATATGTATATGTGAATCTATGCTTACTTATGTACTGAACTATTGGTAACATTCCCCTACATTTTGTTGATGTTTGCATCTTCCTGAGACATTCTCCAGATTGTACTCCTCTGTGAATGAGTTGATTTGATATGTGAGGAAACTTATCCAAGATGGGATATGTTGGTTTGGGCTTATCTCCCAACGTCCTTTATGAAGGTCACATGAGGACACATCCCTTATGGAGAGAACATGAGGAAATGTCAAGGGAGTTGACCTTGACGTCATAGACTATGGGGAGTTGACCTTAGTATTTCTAGAGGGACTAGCCTCTAGAATTCCACATGGGAGTGCCATGTGTTACAAACATTCTCCAGATCATAATCCTCTATGACTGAGTTGAGTTGATCTATGAGAACAATTATTTGAGAAGGGATAATTGGGTCTGGGCTGATAACCCAATGTCCCTTGTGGAGAGAAAATGAGGACAAGTCAAGGGATTTGACCTTTATGTCTCACACTATGGGGAGTTGACCCTAGTGTTTCTAGAGGGACTAGCCTCTAGAAGTCCACATGGGAGTGTCATGTGTGACAAACCTTTTTCTACTACAAGTGGTTGTGTACCACTGGGAGTGACTTGAGTCATTGGATAGTAGTTGTGTGCTACTAGTTGATTATAGAGTAGTCAGTGGACTAATAGATGAAGACACTATTGAAGGATACCTCCCTAGCTAAGAGGGAGTGTTGATGTTTTAGTATCGAGCAAACCTCCTCCTAGATTGGGCTGCAGACTAAGGGATATAGGATACATTTATCATGAAGGATAACTTGTGGTAAATGGGCCCATGCGTAGTCCTTCCTTGATCACAACAAGGAATAATATGGACTCTAGGTGCTAAGGGTGATTTCCACATGTTATTTAGAATAGGGATAAAATTCACTCACAGGTGTGTGCCTATGGTGAATGACCCTGGTGTGGTATTTTTCCTAGTCATGGTGATTTGAAAAGGAATGATAAAAGACTTAATATACTAGATGCTATCAAATGTGGAACCAGAGTGAGAATACTCTCAGAGAGAGTCAGTTGGCTCAGAGGGAGATCTGTAGGGAAAGTTTCGCCTCGATTCAAGTGAGAAAGAGACATATCCAAGGACTGATACACATGTGTCATGAGTCTAGGGAGAATTTTGTATACTTCATATATAAACTTGACATAATGAATAATGTATCCCTTGTTGAGAGGGAGTGTTTATGTTTGGATAACATTAGGAAGACATTCTTGTATATTAATAATTATTAATATAATTATTAATTATTAAATAATATATATAATAAGTAATAATAATAATAAATAGTTATTTATTATCCAAGGGACAAATACTTTCATGGATGGTCACCATATGTTCTCTATAGATGGAACACTCATCATTGTAATGAAACAAGGATCATATATCATCTTTCATAGAAAAATAAACACTTTTCCCTAGATTACAACAAATCTATTTAGGGCCAACAACTAGTTGGGGGGAAACCACTTGGAGGTCAACAACTAGTTTGGGGACAATCTGGGAGTGTCAAATACTCCATGGGGTCAACCCAATCCAGTAGGAAGCTCTCTGCAAGGAGTTTTTCCCACTCAACCGATGAACCCCATGTCCCCCACTCCCCAAGCCACTCAATTGTATATGGGTGGACCATCGGTATTCAACATGCCATCCCAACCTGTGTATGGTCCTACCGGTACTCCAATGTCACATCTGTATTACCACTATTCACAATCAAACTAAAAATTTCCTTTCTTGGCTACCCTAGATCTGTCAGACTTTTCATGTTTGACAAATGATCCTATACATCATGCTCTATTTTGGCCCCCTACCCCTGCGAAATTACCATTTGACATCCAAAAACTCAATGAAAAACCTAGAGAATATTCTAATAACCACATAATAACCTTCCATATCTAGTATTCTTTGAACTCCTTGATGGATGATTCCATTCGGTTATGAATTTTCCATAGAATGCTCAGAGGTTCGGTGAAAAAATGGTATATTGAGTTGTCGCGAAACTCCTTTGTCGATTTTAATTCTCTTGCCATGGAATCCTTGGCTCACTTCCAACTTCCTATTCAATATGAAACCGATACATATATTTTAACTTTTCTTTGAAAATCCTATTCCACCCACATTTTTTATCATATACATGAGTGGAGGAAGAGGTGACAGTTAATTAAAGCTACCATTTTGGATCAACTCTTAGCGGGTTGGTTTATGAAGTCAATTTTGTCGTGTATTGCCAGAGATGTCATTATGGGAGACATTGTTACTGAGGAGAAGGCCATCATTCGTTCCCAATATTTGGACTTGGTATATTCCCAGTCGGGCATATTATACGATCTGATCCCTCATGCTCCTCAACCATCGATTGATCCATCCAAACCAACCCCGGGATCCCATGCTTATGGCATAGTGGGTTCCATAAAACTACAATATTCCATACAATAACAAACCAATACCAATGTCAAACCTCCTCTATCTCCTGAACAAACCTCCCAGGTGAATGTGGTCCAATCCACTTCGTCTCACCCATCCAGAGGAAAGAAGAAAAACAAGGGAAAATCCAAAACATCTTCTGACCAATAAGAGACTATAGAAACCCAAGACCCCAATGCTGGGGAAAAAAAACAAATAAAGGATAAATACCTCTGCATGGTATGTAATTAATATCATGTAGGCATGCAAAAAAGTAGGAAGAAAAACTGTTAGGCATGCAAAACAAACATGTAGGAGAAACAGAAGGAAAAGCCACATGAAGACGTAAAAGCAAGAAATAAGCATGTTGGCAAAAAACAAGGAAACAACTAGGACATATTAGGTTTTGGGATAAAATATTAGGGTTCTGAGCCCTAACTCTATGTATAAATATGTAATGGGTTGGGGAAGAATAGGATACTGAAAAAGAGAGATTAGATTGATAAGAGTAAGGGATTAGTTTGCGTATGAGTGAGAATCCTTACTTGGGGTTTTGTATAGGCTTTGGAGAGAGAGAGAGAGAGGCATGTGTTATAGAGTGTCTAGACTGTATTGGGGATGGAGAACTATACCATGATGTATCTATTTTAATCACAGTGCGAAGGCTTGATGTAATTGTTGCATGAAGATAAATATAGAAACCATTTGTTGTGGATGTAGCCCAAGGATTGGGTGAACCATGTTAAAATATATGTCTCTATATGTTGTGTTGATGTGGTGGTTCATGGATGTTTTGTTTATGCATGATTAGTATAGATATGTTTACTATATGATTGATGCATAGTAATAATGAGTGTTATAGTGGGTTATTTATGTTGCAATGTATGTTATAAAGATTATTCACAATAGATTGTGTTAACTAATCAAAGGATATGAATAAATATATTGCACATAGGGTGGATAAGTAGTAATGAATATCATGATAGCCTCACATCCCCTCGTCCCTGCAGAAACTTGGTTCTTATAGACCTAGTAGATACCTCGAATGAGACTTCACTTGCATGTAGCTGATGTCAAAAGGGCCGGTATCTAAAGGGTTTTGTTAGTTGAATAAAATAAACCTAGGGTCTTATAATCGCGGGCCAACAAATGGTTTTGTTGCTGGGACCTAGAATCTATAATTCAAGGAATATTTTGGAGGCTGACTAAGAAAGAGATCATCGAATGGTTGCAAATGAAGGAACAATAATTTTCCCAAGGAGATTGTAGAAACCTATGGATGAAAGACAAACAATGGTTGCAAAGGTATGTCTTCACAAAGATGCATGAGATTTTCTTTGGTGAATTTTTGATTATTTTGACTGAATGGTTAGAAATATTAGTGGAGAATATCGAAAGATATTTTACTGCAACACCAAGGAAATGGACCCTAGAGTTGGTAAGAAAATTGAATTCTGTAAGTAATACTACTTCTCACGTAGTTGATTTCTAGTTGAATAACATACTAGGGAGTTATATTATGGAATTTGTAGTAGATTGTACCCAGTCATATAGTGTCATAGAGACATATTTATTTAAGGGACCGTATGAAAGGTTTATGAAAGCATCACCTACCTAGATAAATATGTTGGTGTGCGATAAATGTGTGAGGATGATGGAGTCTGATTACTAAGGGGCTTCACGCACATAGGGGAACTGGGGGTTGACCATGGGATGGTATGAAGGTAGGAAGAAATGAAGAAAGAAATGAATAAGGAAGGGAGGGACTGAGAATGTAGAGGAATAAGGAAGGTATACCAAAAGAAGAAAATGATTTTGGAGTACTATGTAGTAGAAGAATATACAAGAGGTTGAAGACTGGGGATGAGAAAAGAGAGTCATGCAGTGAGTATGAGAAGAAAGAACCTTGTGAAATAGCCCAGATCATAGAAACACCAGACACAGAAGGAGAGGAAGAGGATTCTCAGTTTATTCCTATAATAGAAGAGTCGTTAAGTCCTACTCACATGGGATCTTGTGTCAATTCCACAACCTCGTATGCGTTGCCTAGATTTGAGATAACATTTGAGGATTTGTAAAAAGCACTTATATTTAGCGGAGGAAGTCAGAATAGTGGTATGATCCAGATTATTTTGAGAATGACATGAAGGAAAAAATATAACAAAGATATAACAATAAAATGCACAAAATTATAGAAGAGAACACATAAATACAGTGAAACCCAACTTTTATTACTGAATAAGATAGAAAAACACTGTAGGAAAAATGGGATAGCTTATCTATAAAAAGAAAGAGATGTTGGATATGCTTCATTCACAAGAAGCTTTACATCACACTCCATTGCATTCTTAAAGGGCCTCCTTCACCTCAATTATATATGAGAGAGTGAGAGGAGAACAATTCCCATGATGCATGTGGGATAAATTGGACTAAGCTTATAAAATGCCATAGGCATGTAAAATACTAGGACTTCCCGGGCGATCACCCATCCCATTACTACTCTATCCCGAGCACGCTTAACTGCATATTTATAATGAGATCCATTGCATTAATGTTAAGTTGTAGGAATGTACATAATACCATTACATGATGTATGTAATTAACAAATAAAGATGAAATTACATCTCATTCCCCATCAAAAGAATGAATATTATGGTTTATCAAAACCACGGGCTCAAAATGGTGATTCAGTGGAAAAGGTGGATGGCCACCGAGATCCATCTAGATCATTCCTCCCCCCTTAGGAAGCAATGGTCCCCATTGCGTCAAGTTCCCTTGCGAGACGGAGAGACTTCTGCTAAATCTGAAGCTTGGTTCGTTTCTTTCCTTGCTGAAGAAGTTGTCATGCTTAGATTGTTGAAGGTTGTCATGAACCTATTGTTGGAGGGGTTGAATCCATTCAACCAATACAGTTACATGATCTACCTGAGTGGTAGGAATATGTCAGTGAAGATGAAGCATGAAGAGTATGAAGGGTTATTTTATAACCTTGCTTGACTAGGCAGTGTGGAGGCACCCGCGTAGGTGCAACAAGAAMATATTGGTACTCTTCTATAATATTGTCAATCTACTTTTGTTGGATAGAAAGGTCTTGGGATGAGGTTGCAATGGTTTCATTGTCCYTTTTTTCACCTTCTGATTAGATTGTGAAGAGGCTAAACTTTGCAGTATGAGAGATTACTTTGTGGCATTTCTTTGGTGGGACCATAGTTGAAACTACCTCTGGTATCCTGTATAGTTGAACCCCCARAGTAACAATGATGCTACGGGGTCGAGACTCATAAATAACATGACGCCTCCACATATATGGTTGTCCTAATAGAACATCGTAKACTTATAGTGGGGCAACATCACATAATACCTCATCCTTGAAGGGCTTGATGTCATAGGACATGAGACATTGTTGGCTGACACAAAGATCTTGACTCTGGCGAAGCCACCCAATGTTGTATGGTTGCGGGTGTGATGTTGTTGGAAAATCCAACTTCTTGACAACCTCTGTTGAGATGATATTATTTTGTCTTCTTCTATCAACAATAAAATGCAGTGGGGTCCCCTTCACCCACATTTTTGAATGGAAGAGTCACCCCCCCTCCTCGGGATCCTCTTTTGGTTGGATTGTTATAGTTGTGATAGTAGAAGTGGGTTATGCATCAATGATCTGTCTCCTTTTATGATTTTCTGAATTAGGATCCAAGTCGGGGTTTGGATCTTTATCTTTTATCTCAGCCACCAATGACTGTATTGAGCGAAATTCATCAGTGTTATGCCAAGGGATGTTGTGGAACGCACACCACTTTTTAGTGTCTTTCTTAGACTTCATGTTGCCCTTATTTGCATGCATCTAGGATTGGCTCTCTTGAGGTTGGCCTTCCTTTCTTTGTCCATGATTCTCCCACTTACTCTACTGCTTGAATTTGTACTCAATTTTGAATGCACATCGATAAACAAATCCTAGTGAGGAGATGTCCAAGAAATCCATCTCTGTTTGGATATACCTGTGTAGACCACTGCGGTACTTCAAAACCAGGTGTCGCTTGGAGTCTTTGATACCCAAATTTGATCGCAAGGTATGAAATATGTTGGTGTACTCCAGAACCATTTGGTCTCTTTTCTGATGCAAAGTTGTCCATATCATGTATTGGTCATCATAGTTTTTGATAGGGTAGAACTCCTCCTTTAGGGCATCTACAAAGGCCACCCAAGTGGGTTCTCTCCCAAATAGTGTAGATTCATCCTTGGTATACCTCTCCCAGTAACCTTCCCACCAAGCTCTAACATGGGGAAGGGATTTAAGGAGTGCGAAGGTGATCTTTTCACTGTCGAATTTTTTTTGGACAAAGTAATAACCTTCTAGCAGATTAAACCATTTTTCTAGAGCATCTGCATCTATCTGGCCTTTAAATACGGGGATATCAAAATTGACTTGTACCTTGTGTTATCACTCCAAGAAATTCTTCTAGGTTGTACTTCGAGAAAGCTTGATAACTTACTAATTTCTCAATGTTTTAATCAAATTGATTGAGATGGATGACTCAATCAAATCTCACACACTCTAGACATATATGAATACTTTCATAAAGATAATGCTTTCAACCAAAGGTGTTCAGAAGGTTTAATAAAGAGTGAAAGTATGGAGAATACGTATAATACTAGCAGAAACATATACACAAAGTACATATGAATGGCCAGATAAAATAAGTGAAGTAATTGAAGATTATATGTTTATGGATGTAATGACAAGTTGACAGTTATCATACATTAGATAAACAATAAACAACGAACATAATATTCAGATACAAGTAGGATAAGAGAGAATATAAAAGTTTGAACAAAGATGGAAAAATAAACTTATGTCTGATATATATTCAAAAAGTCTAAAGAATACAATAGTAGTGGTAAGTCTCCATAGTCGAACCCTATGTTCATCAAATGTTCTTGGCTTTATAGCATTTACAAATAGTTTCGAACTACTGGAAAACTGGATCAAATTTACTCAAAATAGAGATTCAAAATAGATTCAAGAAAATAGGAAAAGATCCTATTTACTTGGTCAATATCTTATCCTAATAGTCTTGCTGGCATTCAAAGTCTTCAACAATTGTAGTAGATCTCCATAGGCTGATAGCTAATTCGAATTTCAAACTTTGGTCAAAAAGACAACTTTTTACCAAAATTAGGTGGCAAATTCACTCTTCTCCTTCTTGTTGGCACCTTTAAATCTAGAACATACCTTAATATGGATTCTTTTAATCTATATCTTGCATAAGAAACATCCCTCGTAGCATCTGGATGAATAAAAATTTGATCTATGCAAAAATAGTGTCTTCCTGCCATGTCAGTGCTTTCGGTGGTTAAGAGAGGCGAAATCCGAGCATGTTAACCACCGAAAGCAAGTGTCTCGCTTCCATGTCAGTGCTTTTGGTCATTAAGAGAGGTGAAATCCGAGCATGCTAACCACCGAAAGCTCTCCTTCCGGTGGTTAAGGACAGTTGAAAAAATCCTTCTAAACCACCAAAATCTTTGTTTTGAAAACAACTTTGAAAATATATTTTCTCCCAGCTTTCTGATCTTCAAGTATAGTTGCATTTGGAGGAGATTTCTCTAAAGCTATTTCTTCATCTTCAATTGCTCCATGTAAACCCGAAAGCCTAAAGTAATATCTCCAAGGCTATTATATTCATTTGTTGTTCTTAGGTTCATATTTTCAATTAGCTCCAGCAGATTGTTCATGCCCTGTAGCTCACCTTGAACCAATGCTGATATTTTGGTGAAGAGATCATGCAGAGCATGACCAAGTGGCTTCTCCTTCTCCATCATTTGCTCCTGAAATATATTGCAGTAGAAATGGTGATGTAAATGTTGCCATTTGTAAGTTGTTCTTCATAATAAGCGATTCAAATCAGTTCAATCAGTTATGCAAGACTCAAATTAGAGTGGCAGCAAAAAAGAATAGGACAGGGAATGAACTCTGCCAGCAAATTCCCATCGACATGTTTTGAGTGGATGGATTACATGCTAATCTCTCCAATAAAAACAATAGGTTTTTTTCCTTCACCAAGTCTCTTCATCAAGCTGAAACGCCTCAAGACCACCTTGAACCAGATGCCAGCAGGTACTGGATAATCGTGCATCATGATCTTGTTAGAATTAATGATTAATTTAGGGATTGGTTTGGAGTTAGTTGAAGATTTGTAGGAGTTGTTGAGATATTCTCTCAACCTCTCCCTCCATGAGTGGAATCAGTTGGATCTGAATCCAACTATATATATATGTGTATTGTGTTGTGTTTAAGATAGTAATACAATATTATTTTTGTGTGTAATTTTCGTGTTATGGCTGCTCTCCTAAATTCTGACTTGGTATCAGAGCTTGGCTAGGCTTAATCCCTCACGGGAGTGCCCAGGTAGATGTGAGAGTTGTGTTGCTCATTCTCTGTACATCTATATTAGTGTAGTTGTGTTTTATTTTTCTTTTGCAGGAGCTGTCTTCGTAAAAAAAAAAATCACTGTATCATTTAAAAGAAAATTGTTGCCGATGTAGCTGGAGAATCGTGTATGAAGAGAGAAATCATCTTAGACTGTCATATCCGTGAAGTATGCATGTGTGAGCGAGGTTGTTGAAGGATATACACGGTCATGGAAGAGCCATCACTTGAAGACAGTGAATTGATGCAACTGTGGCAGAGCTGCCTGCCCACCGTCCAATAGAGATCTTGTGAAATTTTGTGTGACTGCGTGGGATAGAAGCCTGCAGTGAATTTTCTATAAAGAATAAATTTTTTTATTGTTGCGTGGAGATTAAATATATGCAGGATTATTGTGTGGTGTGTATTTGTAAAAAGAAGGTCATTTTGGAGGATCGATCGCTGAATACATTCTGTAACTAGAGTACTTTCCTACAAAACTATTGAAATTTATTCTTCGGGGTTATTTCACAGATGGAAGTATTTCAATAGGGTGGTTTAGTATCTAGACTCTTCTTTGGGGGTGTCAAGAATCTTTGATCCTACAAATTCATTAAAGATGGTCAGAAGCGTTTTTTATCTTAAATGAGTCGAGAGGGAAGCTCGAAGTTGTGGAGAAGAAAGAGCGTAAACCGAGAGATTTCAGAGAGAGATTTCAGAGTGGGTGAAAGTGTTGATGAAGACCAGATCAGACAGAAATCTATGTTATGATTTGAGAATTGTAATATGTGGTTTATTTGTAATGTAATAGAGGGTGTTAGAATTAATGATTAATTTAGGGATTGGTTTGGAGTTAGTTGAAGATTTGTAGGAGTTGTTGAGATATTCTCTCAACCTCTCCCTCCATGAGTGGAATCAGTTGGATCTGAATCCAACTATATATATGTATAGTTGGATCTGAATCCAACTATATATATATATATATATACTGTGTTGTGTTTAAGATAGTAATACAATATTATTTTTTTTGTGTAATTTTCGTGTTATGGCTGCTCTCCTAAATTCTGACTGATCTGCTATTGCATCTTTGTTGTTTTCATCAATAACAACAACAGTGATGTCTGTACCATATTTATTTGCCAATTCTGTAGTCGTTGCCACAGCCTGTCTCGTATCCTCTGTAAGGTATGGGTTGCTACCAGTAATGGGAAAAATTACATGCTTTGTCTCTGCCATACCAATCATCTGCGAGCTTGTGCTTACTGCAATTAAAGTCTTCAATTCCCAGCCAAGCGCATATCTCTCCAAATCCGCATCATGTCTTTGCCATGGTCTGTATAATCTTTGGCACCTGTAACTTTCTCTCTGCAATCACCATTGCCACTTCAAGCTATGCATTATGCATTGATGGACTGTAAGCTTCGAATTTGTCAACTCGGCGTACGACCTCAATCTCTACAATAATGCCTTGATTATGGCAATTCGGTGGATACCTTCAAACCTTGCAGCTCTTGACCACAATTGGGCACCTCTAATCTCAACAAAAACATTTAGCAGAGGCAAATGAAATCTGAAGCTCAACGCAGCTTGTATTTCTTCCTTATGACTAGATGTCTTCGATCCGATGCCCTTGACTGTCAAAGAATCGAGAGACGCAACTATACTCACCAAATGACAACTGTGCATTCGTGTGGCACTTGGCATTTACTCTGTGTCTGCGTTTTTTCTGAATGGCCATGCATCGGGCGTTTGGATATTATAGCCTTTATATCCATTAATACTTCACCCAACTTATTCGATGAAACAATTAGAAATGAATCGGGCTTGGGTTTTGATATAACTTGGGGCTTGTGTGTCGATTTGTAACTTGAATTGTGGCATGGCTTTGAGTTGAACGCACTTAATGTGCAGACACGGAATTTGGTATATGTAAACATGGGGCTTGGCCCATGGGTCCCTAAAATTTTGGCTAAAAGCTATCAAAGTCAAGAGGCTTAGTTTAGTTTAAAAAAAAGCTCAAGCTTAGGCACAAAAGGAGTTTGTTTGGTATATGGATAGCATAGGTGTAAGATTTGGACTTAGTTAGATACTTTGCACGGCACTCATCACTATTTATTTTGGTAATAACAAATTACAATCTAAATAAATAGAAGACTAAGATTTAGGCAATATAACCATTATGTGTTTGTGTAATGTAGGTTAAAGGCAGAGTTACAAGGGTCTAGAGAAGAAAACATGATCAATGGGAGATTGATCAGGAATTTGGAGATAAAATATTGGCTAAATGATTAAAATCAAATGACACATTAAGCATGCACGAATGAAATTCCTCAAAATTTTACAAAAACATTTGAGGAGATAACATCTGGCTCCTTCTGGGGATGAAAGTCTCCCTGTGAGGTTTCGAGAACAAGAAGGCCTATGCCTTATTTATTCAATCTAAAAACCCTGCAACCTACTCAGCAAAAACCCTGCAACTTTGATCTCTGCAAATATTCATAATCTTCAATTTTGAATTGTGTCTAGTTCATTGGGCTATGGAGCCATTTGGCCTTTATAACTGATCCCCTACAAACCTATAGACTGCATGTAGCTTGCAAACAGTAGCCTACATGTAGCCTGCTTGCTTATTCAACAATCAATAATTGAAAGAATCTACTTGCTCATATGAAAATCTTTATTCTCCTATCTATTCCTACTCTAACCATTTTACTGCTTCTTAATCAAGTAAACTCATGCTTCCAATGAATCCATGCTAGAAATTGATTTGTTGGTATCATGCTTGGTCTGGACCCGAAAAAATAACAAAACTGTAGCATGTAGAAATGTAGATGATAACAGAAACAATCTTCGTCTGACAAACATGTTTTGGCATCCATGCTACTCATATATTCCAAATAATCAACAATAGGGTCATAGATGTCACAAAGAAATACCTCTCCAAGAAGCTATTCCAACTGAAGAGTGAAATGATGCTGGTGAATGTTTTCGCTGATCTCGATGTTGAATGTGGACTGGTCAACCTTTGTTGGAGAAAAATGCAATATCAACTGCTAATCTGAAAATTTATGCTCCTCTTCACCATATCTCTCTCTATGCTACTGTTCCAACTAAAAGAAATGTTGTTGCTCTTTTCCTTCACAACTCTCAATGCTGAATGCAGACTGCTTGATCACTGTCTGAGAAGAATGCATGATGAACTTCTGATCTAGACTTTTCATCTCATCATCTTCCTCTTCGTATCTGCTGCAATCTTCTTGTGTCTGCAAATCAGAAAACTGAGGGATGCCCTTAGTATATGCTATAGATTCAGTATTGTCACCATGATTGTCATAATGTTGTTCAGCAATCCCTCGATCTCAATAAGAGATATCTTCAGCTGATGTATATCCTTGTTCTTTGACATCGGAATATTCAAAAGAGATATGTTGATCTTCATGATTATTTAAAACAATAGATACATATGATATGATGTCATATGTTTCTATATCACTGTTATCATAATTAATATCATTGAACATTTCTTGATCTTCATGGAAAATACTATCTTCTGCAATAGATGCATTATCACAAATCTGATTTTCATGACTAACAGAATCTTTATGAAGCAAAGAAAACTCATTACAAGATTCTTCAAAAAGACGTTCAGCTGGAAAATACTCTTTACAAAACAAATTGAAAGTAGCGTGAAAATCTGCCAAAGAGATGATGCTGGCAATAGGAAGGGACTTGTACCAATCATGAGCAATTCCCTCTAATGAAAAATTGAAAAATATGGAACTAGACATCCTCGTGCTCAACTTGCAATCGATGAATGTAATCATGAAAATCCAATAAATGTTCAGCTAGTATTTCTCACTCTTCTCCTCGAAATCTAGGAAGGATGTGTTTCCATTCATCTCTACTAGGTACTGGATTAGGGAAACCAACAATCTTTGAAAAATCACATAAAACATACCTCTTTTCCAAGCTCTTGTTCATTACATACCAGCGGAGTTGCTAACACATTCAGAACAATGGAGTCACCACTGAATCCGTCCTTCATGGAGTCGCCAGATAGATGATTACAGCTGAATATGTGTCCAAACTTTGTCTATCATCAAAGTTGGATCTTGTTGTCTCCCAAGGAAGCTGAGCTTCAACCTCCTCTCCTGAGCAACAACGCCAATTTGTTATCACTCCAAGAAATTCTTCTAGGTTGTACTTCGAAGAAACTTGGTAACTTACTAATTTCTCAATGTTTTAATCAAATGGATCGAGATGGATGACTCAATCAAATCTAACACACTCTAGACATATATGAATACTTTCAGAAAGATAAGGCTTTCAACCAAAGGTGTACAAAAGGTTTAATAAATAGTGAAAGTATGGAGAATACCTATAATACTAGCATAAACATATACACAAAGTACATATGAATGGCTAGATAAACTAAGTGAAGTACTTGTAGATTATATGTTTATGGATGTAAAGACAAGTTGACAATTATCATACATCATATAAACAATAAACAATGAACATAATATTCAGATACAAGTAGGATAAGAGAGAATATGAAAGTCTGAATAGAGATGGCAAAAGAAACTTATGTCTGATATATATTCAAAAAGTCTGAAGAATACAACAGTAGTGGTCAAGTCTCCATAGTCAAACCCTATGTTCATCAAATTTTCTTGGATTTATAGTGTTTACAAACAGTTTCCAGCTCCTGGAAAACTGTATCAAATTTACTCAAAATAGACATTCAAAACAATTTCAAAAAAATAGGAAAAGATCTTATTTACTTGGTCAATATCTTATCCTAATAGTCTTGTTGGCATTCAAAGTCTTCAACAGCTGTAGTAGATCTCCATAGGATGATAGCTAATTCGAATTTGTCACTTTGGTCAAAAAGACAGTTTTTTATCAAAATTAGGTGGCAAATTCACTCTTCTCCTTCTTGTTGGCACCTTTAAATATGGAACATACCTTAATATGGATGATTTTAATCTATATATTGCATAAGAAACATCCCTCGTAGCATTTGGATGAATAAAAATTTGATCTATGAAAAAATAGTGTCTTGCTGCCCTGTGCTTTCAGTGGTTAAGAGAGGTGAAATCTGAGCATGTTAACCACCGAAAGCTCTGCTTTCGGTGGTTAAGGACAGTTGAAAAAATCCCTCTAAACCACCGAAATCTTTGTTTTGAAAACAACTTTCAAAATGTATTTTCTCCTAGCTTTCCGATCTTCAGGTATAGTTACATTTGGAAGAGCTTGCTTTAAAGCTATTTCTTCATCTTCAATTGCTCCATGTAAACCCGAAAGCCTGAAGTAATATATCCAAGGCTATTATATTCATTTGTTGTTCTTAGGTTCATATTTTCAATTATCTCCAACAGATTGTTCATGCCCTTAGGTCACCCTTAACTAATGTTGATATTTTGGTGAAGAGATCATGCAGAGCATGACCAAGTGGTTTCTCCTTCTCCATGATTTGCTCCTGAAATCTATTGCAAAAGAAATGGTGATGTAAATGTTGCCATTTATAAGATGTTCTTCATAATAAGTGATTTAAATTAGTTCAATCAGTTGTGGAAGAATGAAATTAGAGTGGTAGCAAAAGAACAGGACATGGAATGAACTCTGCCAACAAATTCCCAACGACATGTTTTGAGTGGATGGATTCCATGCTAATCTCTCCAGTAACAATAGTAGGTTTCTTTCCTTCACCAAGTCTCTTCATCAAGCCGAAACGCCTCAAGACCACCTTGAGACAGATGCCAGCAAGTACTGGATAATCGTGCATCATGATTTGCTATTGCATCCTCGCTGTTTTCATCAATAGCAACAACAAT
>ML786366.1:484171-495505 GCA_009831015.1 Picea engelmannii | reverse complement strand
GGAAGCACCAAATTCCTATTTCTCCATCTACAACTAGAAGGAGGATCCAACCTCTTGTTTACAATTTCCAACTCGAAGGAATCTCCAACTCCCTAATTTTTTGGCTCCAACCAGAAGGACACTACAACCCCCTTTCCTTACCCCATCCAATTGTCCTGAAATATAACTGTAAATAACCCTTTCACTACCTCTGCTACTGTAAATGATAACCTATTGTTCTTTTTTTTTTGTTCCTAATACCTCGGTTGTTGCTACTAATATCAATCTCTCATGAAGAGTACAACCACTTATTCCTCATGCCAAAATCCATAAGAGAATTCTACAAACCAACAACTTATGAATTATTGAGACATACATGTTCCTAGTATATTCAAAATAACTCCTTAACACACACATGAAGACATACCTTCAGACTGTATATGACCCGAGATTTTAGCTCCCTAATCTTCTACAAGTTTCCTCATAGGTCCATGACTGTTTTTACTTCCTTCCCACAAGTATCCGTACTTTCCCTCACTGTAGGTCACGGATTTCTGTGCTTTTCCTCCTGAAACTTGTGGATATACTCAAGGAATTTCTATATGAAACCCCTTCTCCTTACTCTCAGCTCTTGCAAACTTCTTACTTCACTTGAATTCTTTGTCTTTGACTCACTGTCTCAAATCTCGAGCCTATATTCTCAGAGGTGAATACACATAAGTAATTTTCAATGGACTCTTATCTGTGTTATATAAGAGAAATTTATTAATGACATGCAACTCATGATGGCATGCAACTCACATGAAACCTCTTATCTTTTGTTTACTCCACTTTCCTTTTCTCTATAATAATTAATTATTTCTCCAATAATTAATTATTCCTGCAATAATTAATTATCCTTACAATAATTAATTATCTTTTGTTTACTACCACTTTACTTCAACATGAAACTTCATTCAATAGTTGACATAAATGACAACTAATCTCAATAATTAATTATCCCTGAAATAATTAATTAATATTTTTCGATAATTAATTAATCTTTTAATAGGTACAATCATTCATTCATACTTTTACTATTGTCAAATTTTGCGACAGACGCAACCCTGTCGGATTTGGTCCATAAGTGAAAGGGAATAATAGCTTCATGTCCATAGACAATATTGAATGGATTCTGACCTATCGATCATTTATATGTTGATATATATGCCCATAGAACTACAAGAATCTTTTCATCTGAGTCATCTTTTTTGATGCCACAAATCTTTGTAAGTCCTTTATGTAATGTTTTGTTAAAATATTTGACCACCCCGTTTGCTTGTGGGTGGTAGGATATCATTCATTTGTGGTCAATAAAAAATTTTGCTAGTATAATTTTAATTGTTTCATTCATGAAGTGTATTTCTTGGCCACTAATTAGTGTAAGAGGACAACTGAACCTTGTGATTATATTCTTGTAGATAAATTTTGTTGCAACCTCTTTGGTACATGATTCGACTGGCTCGGCTTCTACCCACTTAGTCATATATTCTAAAACATTGATGATATACTTAGCATATTTTCTTCTTTCCCTCTGTGGAAAGGGCCCAATAAATTTGATGGCCCATATTTGGAATGCTCAATTAGGATTT
Organism: Picea engelmannii; assembly: GCA_009831015.1. Lineage (NCBI taxonomy): Eukaryota > Viridiplantae > Streptophyta > Pinopsida > Pinales > Pinaceae > Picea > Picea engelmannii. The sequence goes on along the minus strand of ML786366.1, from coordinate 493,895 downwards.
ACTGAACTGAGAGGAATTTCATTTTTCCACAGAGGTCGCCTAATCCTTTGAAAACTATAGCATTTTCTAACTTGATCCCGACAATATTTATGTAAAGTCGGTCACCACAGGCCTACTTGCAGTATTTTTATGGTTGTCATGATGACCTCGAAGTGGCCCCCAGCTGGTATTGCGAGTGACTCATTAATGATGTATTCCCTTTCGTGTTCAGGAATGCATCTCCTTAGAAAGTCATTAGTTCCCATTTTATAGAGATACTCATTTATGATTGTGAAAGGTGCAACTTTTAATCCTAGTACTTTATTTTTCTTTGTTGAGAGATCTTCTGGAGCCTTTCCTTCTTTAAATAAATTTTTTATATATTCTAAATCATTAGGATCATCTTTGAATCTGAATAAGTGTGCATATGGGAGGTTGTCATCAATGCATGTCGGGTCTTCTCCCATCTCAAGTCATGACAGGTGGTCGGGTCAGACGTTCTTTTTCTAGGTCACATGATTACGTCGAACTAAAATTCCTAAAATAAAAGTAACCAATGGAAAATATTTCCTTGGTGGACTACTTTATTAACCAAATATTTCAATGCTTGATGGTCTGTAAAAAATTTGAATGGATTGGAAAGTAGATAATGATGAAATTTCTGTAAAGCGAATCTCATTGATAGGGATTCTCTTTCTGTGGTTGAATATTTTATTTCTTCTTTGTTTAATTTCCGACTTGTGTATGAATTTCGATGATCGACTATGTTGTTGTATGGTTGTGTTAGGACGGACCCAACAACAACATTGGAGGCATCGACATGTACATGAAACTTTCTCGACCAATCAGGAAATTTTAGTATTGGAGCTTCAACTAACTTCTTCTTTATGAATTCAAAGGATTTTTGACAATATTGGCTCCATATAAACTCAATTTATTTTCATAGATGCTCATCCATTGGAAATTTGATTTCCAAATAGTGGAATATAAAATTTTGTATAGTATCCAGTGTGTCCTGGAAAAAAAAGGATTTGTTTTTGGTTCACATGCAACTTTAATTCGAGGATAATTTTAATATTTTCCATGTCTACCTTTACTCCATCCTTACATACCACATTTCCTATAAGGATTCCAATTGGTGTAGATAATATGCATTTCTTAATATTTAACGATAGTTGGATTTTCCTGCATCATTATAGCATAAGCCCAAGATATTCTATATGATTTTTAAATAAGTTGTATATCATCCAGTTGTCAAAGTAGATAGTCATATATGTGTGTGTGTGTGTGTGTTCTTGAAATTATTTAAAAACTATTATCGAGAATAATGTTGGTGCATTCTTCAGTATAAATGGCATGACTCTATAGGTGAAGGATCTGAATTATAAGATGAATGTTGTATTTGGATGATCTTCTTTTTCTATAGACACCTGATTATAACCTGAGAACCTGTCGGTGAATGAGTAGCATTCATGGTCAGCGACTTTATTAATGATCACAGTCAATTTGTTGACTCCCCTGAAATCGATGCAATTTCTGAGCTTTTTGGGGTCATATTTCTTCGGTTTCACCACCATGGGGCTTTCCCATTCTTCTTTGTTGATCGAGTAAATGATACTTTCTTGCAGCATTCCTTCGATCTCTTTTTGGAAGACCGATTTATATTTGTGGGCTAGTTTGTATGGTCATTTTTTAATTATATTTTCGCCTGGAATGAGTTCTATCTTCATCTCTCCCATTTCTTCTACAAGTCATTTCAATTCCTTATAGTCATGTATAAAATTGTCTTGATATTCTTTTAGCAAGTAGACTATATCAACTATTTTCTTGTCCATCCAATAATCACCTATTCATACCATTTTTGGGAGATCGTCATTTGATATGTCGAATTATTTTGTTTTAATTTCAACCTCCATCCATTCTAGTGGTTTTGCTTCATCAAGATAATGTTCCCATTCTTTGGTTTTTGTAAAACGTTCTGGGAATTCATGTTGTTCCTAATCTTCTTTTTGTTCTATAGCTATGTTGAATACTGATTTCACATGATTCTACAATGTTGGGTGGTCCTTTTTCCACTGAAATCTTTGTCCTGGGAACCTTATATTTTGCATGTCGAGTCTTTGGGCCATTGAGATTTCCTTATTTTCTGTCGATACAAGATTGCAAATTGATTTCGATGTTAAATCCATATTCATATTCTCTTTTTCTTTCTGTGAAACTGGTGTTGTATTTTCTAAGAAGTTAATGATTTCTTGTCTTGTTTCTTTCAAGTGTTCCTCTTCTGGATTGAATTCAAATTATTTCACAAACTTTTGTTTAATTTCTACCCAATTTAACGTATGGTCGCAATCTTCTTCAATATTATACCATTTATTTGGTATTTCATCTAGCCTTCTTGGAAACATTTGGGGCCATACCCTTTCATATCTATAGCCTATCCTTCACCATTCATTTTCACATTGCTGAATATGCTCTACTGGATCATACCCAACCCTGAAAATGGGGATATCAACTGCTTTGGATAGATTTTGGTCTCTGAATCGTTCAATGAAATATGTCAACACGGTCATCCACGTTTGTAATCTAGGGGAGTATGTTTCCCACCATATTTCAACTTGGCATGTGAAGGTTTTCACGAGGATCTATTTTCCTCCTTCCTCTCCAAAATATTTCGACACTGCTTCGACATGTGTCTGTTGAATTCTATTTTCATACACTATTCACACTGCCCGGATCGAGTAGCAAGTTCTCAAATGATTTGGGATGATTTCAATGGGACAACAATATTTTGCATGTGCTTCGTAATTCTCAACTTTCCAATTATATACAACGGAGTCAAAATTATGTTCGATCGACATGGGAGATTCTCTCAAAATTTCTCCTTGTGTGGTCGGTTCTACATAATTTATTTGTTTGTTGTTTATTTGATATAGGAATCGAGCCTCTTGGTATTCATCCCATGATTCAGTCCATGGTTTTCCTTTTTTCATATCCAAGGGAATGATTATTTTTCTTCCATCGCCTTTTAATTTGATTCTATCTTTTTTCCGAGGAGATATTTTCTTTCAGTTTTTGACCCCATGATCGACTAACACGTGATACATATGTGGGATCCCCTCAACTAGTTCGATTACTTCAAAGTTGACTTGAGTCAGAATACCCATTATTTGATTGTTGACATTTCTGAGAATATCGATGGGCTCTATCATTCTTTGATCTGCAAGTTTGAGATAATTCAGAGTTAGTGGTAAAGCAGGTTGACCTAGTCTTATCCAAGTTTCTCGGGGTAATATATTGACTTGAGATCCAAAATAATCAACTACTTGTTTGATCGATACTTCATTTATTTCTAAGTTGACTCGTAGATCATAATATTTATGCTCATACGAGAGTTGTCTGACATATTTTGCTAGTCTTTTTCCTTCTTTGTATTCTTTTAATATATTTAACAATTCTAGCAATCAACCAACTGACTTTTTTTCCTATAATAGTTGTAGGAATTCTTGTATAATATATTCATTCTTTCTTCCATTGTTTTTCCTAAAGAATCTGATAGCTTCTTTCATAATTTGTTCTTCTTTATCAGGATTTGGAAAGAAACCATCATTATGTTTATGTTGGTTGTGAAAGGTAGTACTGTTAAGATCTCTTCCTATGCAAGATATGTTGATTAAGGTTGGTTGTGATTGATGTCAACCCTTGAAGAAAGGCCCGTAGCACAAAGGTTTGGGTAATGGACCCAAGATTGTTTGATGTAAATATGACTCATTATTTTTTTGTCATGGTTGATAAGAAGTAAATATCGATGAACTACAAAGTGGTCCCCTTATGGTGAAATCCCTTAAGGGAAGACACTTTCTAAGGTATGTTATTTACAAGGAAGGATAAATTCTTTTGATGGTGCTTTGTAAGGTATGTTATTTATAGGTCATCTCACCATTTTCGCTATAATGTTTTTTCTATAATTATTCAGACCGTTAAATTTCTATGACATTGAGAAAACATATCTAAGTATCTGTGGTAAAAAATTCAGTTTTGAGTCGTTTTATTTTGGGAGTTACACTCCATGGAAAATAGGGTTTGTGGCTGGTCTTGAAACTAGTTAAAAACAAGTGTTTCAGGTAAAAACGTCATAACTCCTTCATAATAGATCCAAATTTAGTGAACCCAAATGTGTTGGTTAGGGTATCATCTTTAGTATGATTTGTAATAGTTTCATATCAATTCAAAAAATATTCTATGCGGGGCACGCTCTATAAGGTCACTCTCTAGAATAATCCATAATTCAGCAAGGTATGCCATTTTTTCTATAAATCCTTTTATGAGAGGTTCCAAGTAGTGAAACTTGGAGGAATTGCATAAAACACACTGAAGAACATTGTGTATCAATTTCAGATCTTTATACATTACAAGTACAAAGTTATGATTACTTCAAGTTAGGGTTGTTGACTAATCCAAAACTAGGCATCTAAGACTAAAGAAACATTTGATGAAAATGCTAGTTTCTTGTTGTTAAAATTAAGGAAGGTTTGCAGGAATGTGATCATATACACCAAGTCTATTACAGAGCTACAAATCATATTTGGATGATGAAATTGATGAGGGATTTTGGTTGAGGTACATGTTGAGTACATGGTTGAGACAAGTAGTTGATGAGTTGGCACATACATGAGGTGTATAGTTGATGATGTTGGTACATATTGATAAGTCATAGTTGATGAGTAGTTGATACATGATTGGTACATACTAGGTACATGTTTGGATGCACTTGTTTATGGTACAAGTTGATTACAGGGTGTTTGGTATAGGTTGGTTCATGGTTGATGGACATGTTTATGGTACATGTTGATTACAGGTTGAGGTACAGGTTGATGCATGGTTGATGCATGGTTCATATTTATTGGTATAGGTTTATAGCGGTATATCTCATAGTGATAGTTTGACACTGGTTCCATCATTCTACTTCTAATTCAGGGCAGTTGGACGGGGCAAGGACAGGTGGTTGTAGCCACCTTCCGGCTGTAGCTGGAGAACATAGGGGGTTGTAGCCTCCTTCTGGTTATATCTAGAGAATTAGGGAGTTGGATATTCCTTTAGTTTGTAGCCTGAGAAACTAGGGGGTTGGAGACTCCTTCCAGTTGCATCTAGAAAACAAGGAAGTTGGTGCTTCTAATGAATGTAATTCTTCGAGACATATAAGAAAAAACATTTTGTGGTTTTCTCTCGATTTGGGTTTCCACGTAAAACATTGGTGTACTATGTATGTGTATGATTGTTCATTTGTTCATTTCTTATTTACTCTGTAGTTATTGGATGATAATGCTTAATTGATATAACACTTGGATTATATGGTTAAAAAGGATTAAATTGCTCTATTACTGATTCACCCCCCCTCTCAGTAATCCAACAATTGGTATCAGAGTTGGTTCCTTAAGGAAACAGTTTAACCACTGGAAGGAGATCATGGATTATTCTGAAAATATTGAATATGAAAAGCAATGTTTGGAAACCAACATAGCAGCACAGAAGGAAGAAGCAAAAATGAGAGAGAAGATATTGACAGATCATCCTAAGGAAAGAACTAATGATCTAAACCATATTGAGGCAGAGTTTGGTCAAGAAGAGAAAGGACTTGAAGAAGAAATAATCACATTAAAAATTCAGCTTGAAGAAGAGAAAAGAACAAAAGAAGTCATGAAGTCTCAGATAATGAAGAAAGAAGAAGAGGTTGAGAAGCTTGAAGAAGAAGTTGTCACATTGAGAAGTAAAATCATCAAGCTAAACACGAACGTTGAAGAGACAAAAACATCCACATTAGTTATAGAGAATGAAGAGAAGCACTCTAGGTTGCTAGAAAAGAAGAATGAAGAAAATAGAAAGAGTTATGCAGAAGTAATCAAAGGAAGGAATCATTGTCAACTAGAATCTAAGAAAAATATTAAAGATACATCTTCAAGGGGACCATCCATGTTCAATCCATAAAGAAACTTCAATCATGATCATGATCAGTCAAGATAAAAATTCAAAAGGACTACGCCACAAAGAAGATCATTCACTCCCAGGTATGCAAATTTATTTTATGGTCATTCTTTTTATTGTACTAATTTTGGACATAAGGTTGCAGATTGCAAGGATTATAAAAGAAATATTCAAGCAAGAAGTTCCTATGTGGCCACACGTAACATTGAGTGTTACAAATGTCATAACTATGGACACGGCCAATGATTGTAGAAGAATGATTGATACTTCCATGAAAGAGAATAATGATATTAGATATAAGAAAGTATGGATAAAAAAAAAAGAATAAGAAGTGAACAAAGACTAGGTACCAGAGATCGCAAGATTGGCAATAAAACGAGATGAAGAAAATTCTACAGAGAAAAAGAAAGATGTCAGATACAGAAAGGTTTGGAAAATAACTAAAAGAAAGGAAGGGAAAGTAAATAAGGAACATGTTCAAGAGATTATACTTTCAGGCATTATAATAAAAGATGAATCCACAGACAGAAAGAAAGAAGTTAGAGCTCAGAGAGATAATGAATCTACCCATGAAGATGATGATGAACCTACCAATGAAGATGATGATGAATACACATCAGAGCAGGAATTTTTCTGAGCCATCCGGATTAGAGACTCCCAAGTAATATGAATATTAGACAGGGGGAGTCTATGCGATAGTTGTGACAGACCAAAGAACCATCATTCGAGCAACTTGCAGAGTTTGAGAAGACAGATTGAGAGTAATCAATTAGCAGAAGTATAGTTTGATAGTCTAATGATAAATGAGTTAGCATTATGGACAGTTGCGCAATTAGAGTCTTGGACAGTATGGACATAGATGGATTCGTAAGAACACTTAGCAGGTTTAGATAGACATATGATAGTGGACAAGAGAATAGATTCATAGATTGGTTCAAAGAGTGGTTCAAAGACAAAGGAACATTATCATAAGGGATGATAATTACAAAGGAAATGTCTCAAACAATGCTAATGGATTACAAATTGACATATATTGTTTGGAAACAGGTAGTGCATACATCAGTTCACATTCAAAATAGAGTAATGATCAGAAACAACACTTACAAAACTCCCTACAAGCTATGGAAAGGAAGACCAACAAATGTGAAGCAGTTCAGAGTTTTTTGGAAGCAAATGCTACATCAGAAGAGAAGATGGAAGAATGGGAAAGTTTGAATCTCCTGTGGACAAAGGAATACTTTTTCTTTACTCAGGTACAAGGAAATCATACAAGTGTTACAATATAATATTAAACAAAGTTGTGGAAAGCGTCAACGTAACAATTGATGAAACAAGCAGACCATAATCAAAGGAAGAAGAAAACAAATCAATGGAACAAATTTTCAAAGAAGAAGATGAAAAAGAAGTAGAAGAGGAAGATGAAGATGAAGATGAAGAGAATCTGATAGAATCATAAGAGAAAGTTCAGAAAGTATCTCCAAAGAAACCTAGCAAATGAGTACAGAAGAATCATCCATCAAATTAGATTATTGGAAACAAAGATGCAGGAGCTAAGACTAGAAGAAAAATATGTTCACCAAAATAGACACACCTAGCACTCTTATCTACAATTGAACCAAAATGTTTTGAAGAAGACAACAAGGATGAATTTTGAAATAAGGCCATGGATGAAGAATTGTATCAAATAGCGAAAAATGACACTTGGGAATTGGTTCCAAGACCAAAAAATAAGAACGTCATCAACACAAAATGGGTTTTCAAGAATAAATTGAATGAAGATGGACAGGTTACAAGGAACAAAGCTAGATTGGTATGTAAAGGATATGCTCAGATTGAAGGAATCGACTTTGAAGAGACATTTTCCCCAGTTACCATAATGGAAGCAATCCATTTTATTTTAGCTTATGCATGCTCCAAAAATGTTAAAGTATATCAGATGGACATAAAATCAGATTTTCTGAATGGGGAACTTGAAGAAGAAGTCTACATTGAACAACCAAAAGTATTTCAGTTTTTAGAGAACATAGACTATATGTGTAAATTAAATAAGGCCTTGTATGGTCTAAAGGAGGCTCCTAGAGCATGGTTCTCTAGAATGGATAAGTATCTATAGTAGGCAGGGTTCAGAAAAGAAAGTGCAGACATCAACCTATACATTAAGGTAAGTCAAGGAATATTTTATTAATTGAAGTTTGTGTTGATGATATTATTTTTGGTAGTGATGATGACAGGTTAAGCCAGAAATGTGCAAAAGAAATGAAAAATGAATTTTAAATGTCGTTACTTGGAAAACTATCCTTCTTTCTGGGACTTCAGATACGTCAACGCAACCAAGGAATATTTATTTCTCAAACCAAGTATATCAGAGAAATGCTAAAGAGGTTCGGAATGGAAGATTGTAATCCAGTTATCACTCCCATGCAAACCAGTTGTAAGTTGAGCAAAGATGATGATTCGAAGTCTACAGATAAGAGGAAATACAGGTAAATGATTGGCAACCTACTATATGTGACAACATCCAAACCATATGTAAGGCAGGTAGTTGGACAGGTGGAAAGATTTCAAGCAACACCAAAGGAATCACATGTATTAGAAATAAAGAGGATCTTCAGATATCTCAAAGGAACATAAGAGTTTGGATTATGGTATCCAAAAGGAAAAGATCTATCACTTATTGCCTACATAGATGCAGATTGGGAAGGTTGTATTGATGACCGATGAAGCACCAGTGGAGCAGTTTTCTACGTAGGTGAGTGTTTGGTATCATGGCTAAGCAAGAAATAATCATCAGTATCTCTATCTACAACTGAGGCAAAGCATATTGCAGCAACATCATGTTGTACACATGTTCTTTGGATGAAACAAACATTGACATATATACAGGTTGAGTATGATGAGCCCATTCTAATATATTGTGATAATGCAAGTGCCATCAGTATCTCAAAAAACCCGTTGATGCACTCCAAGATGAAGCACATTCCAATCAAGTATCACTTTCTATGGGAACATGTTGCAGAAAAGAACATCAGAGTTGAGTATGTGGGAACAAAAGAACAAGTGGTAGACATATTTGCAAAACCACTTCCATGGGAAGCCTTTGAATATATTTGAATACTTGGAGTTATGTTTGCTCCAAAATGAATGTTTTTTGAATTCTTATCTTATATTTCTTAGATGTACATGAGGAAGCACCATAAGAGGACAGTTTAGTCAGGGGGAGCAACCCCGGATGGAAAGATACCTTTTCCATTGATGACAAAGGGGGAGAGATTTATCAGATGCACAGGATAGAGGCAGATTTATCAGATGCAGAGGACAGAGGCATGGTTCCAGGGGGAGCATGAGTGATATGATTTCAGTATTGCACCAGAGTGTTTCCATCAATGCCAAAGGCAAAGATTGTTGATTAAGGTTGATTGTCATTAATGTCAACCCTTGAAGAAAGCCCCGTAGCACAAAGGTTTGGGTAATGGACCCAATATTGTTTTATGTAAATATGATTCATTATTATTTTTTCATGGTTTATAAGAAGTAAATATGGATGAACTCCAAAGTGGTCCCCTTATGGTGAAAGCCCTCACGAGAAGATGCTTTGCGGAGTAAGAGAACCCATGATTAATTGTGGAATAATGAGATGAAAGACAATGAATTTTTCAGGAAAACTATCCTAGATGGATATTTCTTGTCATTCCATTTCCATTGGTATGTAGAACGTCACATAACTCCTCATGGTTAGAGAGTTATGACCATGTGAAGTTGGAGAACC
>ML786366.1:442748-484071 GCA_009831015.1 Picea engelmannii | reverse complement strand
ATTTGATTTGATTTTTATTTGATCCTGTATGTTATTTTAGACTAGCTACAGAATCAGATGATTCTGTAGCTAAGTCTGTAAAATTAGATTTTTATTGTTTTGTTAATAAAATATCTTTCTAACTTGATATTTTTGGTCTATTGGAGATGAATTCGAAATTGCAGTGGATTTGATAAGAAGTTAGGGGATATTTGAAATATTTCACTTGCATTTTGGTTTCCTAGTTTAGTTGATTTTGGGATATCTCCTAGATTATGTAAAACAGTTTGATATTATCCACAAGGAGGTTTTACCCTGTGGAGAGACTTATATATACCTATCATTTTTGTAATAATGGACATCCTCATTCATGGGAGAACAAGGATATGGAATTTTAATACAGACTGAGGCAGAATTTGGTGTTTTGTTACAGCTTTAGCTTCTCATGATATCAATATTTTGTTTCATGTTGTGTATATCAATTTGTATTTGGTTAATGACTACTTTAGCTATCTTAATCATTTGAAAATGATATAATTTAATCAATATAATCCATATCTGATTTCTTCCAAGAATTTAAAAAAACATAGCAATTGTTTAATTCAGTTTGTGAATGACAGATTTCTCTTCTTCATTAATTGAATTATTAAGTATAAGTTTTTGCATAACAAGTTTCCCTTATTGCAGAGATTTATAAATCATATAATTGTTATGATTTTTTATGTCTTGTTTGTCCTGTAAACAACTCAAAGAGAAACACAGCCTATCGTTTATGAGAATCTTTTAGATCAACCGGTGCAAGTTTCCTTCCTCCGACCAGCTTTGAAGTCATCATACACAGGACAAAATTGGAGTGTTTCCAGGTGAGTTAGTCATATGTTTGTTTTAGTTTAGTTAGATATATGTGTAGACTTAGTATATTAGATTGTTTAATTTCAATAAGTTTTACTTCTTATTTATAAAAATCAAAAAAATCAACAAAATATCTCTCGCTGTCTAAGGGCAGAAATCAAATGAGTTTTACAGGTTTTATTCAAATCTACAAGTTGTAGATATTGTATATTTGTGAATAAGTTGTAATTCAACTAGTAATTAGATAGTTGGTTATTAGAGTTAGTGTAATAGTAATTAGTAGTTTGTATATAGAATAGTTAGAGTAGTTTATATTTAGTTTTAGTTTAATTTATTTACTAGTTTGTTTTAATTAGATTAGTGTATTAGTTTGTTTTAATTTATTGTTAGTTTAGTTTCTTGTATTTAGTTTTAGTTAGTTTGTTTTAGTTAGTTTTAGTTAGTTTTATTTGTTTTAGATAGATTAGTTAGTTTAGATTAGTTTTCTCTTTGGTTTTCCTAGGATCTTAGAGCGGCCAACGGAGCCGTTAAACCCATCAGGGTGGTTCATTCCAAATAGCTTGGGTTATTTAGACAACCCTGGACCGGTTCCACTCTCTCAGTTGACGGATGGTCAATTTCGCCTGTCAACAAGGTTGGTGCATGGTTGATGCACTTGTTTATGGTACAAGTTGATTACAGGTTGAGGTACAGGTTGATGCATGGTTCAGATTTATTGGTAGAAGTTTACATCGGTATATCTCAAAGTAATAGTTTGACAGTGGTTCCATCATTCTACTTCTACTTCAGGGCAATTGGACGGGGAAAGGACAGGTGGTTGTAGCCACCTTTTGGTTGTAGCCGGAGAGCATGGGGGGTTGTAGCCGCCTTCTGGTTATAGCCAGAGAATTGGGGAGTTGGAGATTCCTTCAGGTTGTAGCCTGAGAAACTAGAGGGTTGGAGCCTCCTTCCAGTTGCAGCTGGAAAATAAGGAAGTTGGTGCTTCCAATGAATGTAATTATTCAAGACATATAAGAAAAAGCATTCTGTGGTTTTCTCCCGATTTGGGTTTCCAAGTAAAATACTGGTGTATTGTGTATGTGTACGATTGTTCATTTGTTCATTGCTTATTTACTCTGCAGTTATTGAATGATAATGATTCATTGATATAACACTTGGATTATATGGTTAAAAAGGATTAAATTGCTCGATTATTGATTCACCCCCCCTCTCAGTAATCCAACAAGATCTTATGATGATATGTAAATTTTTGAATTCAATACTTCTTCTTTTGATATTGTGTGTATGAGATTTACATTTTGTCTAGTCATAATTTCTTCGAGTACTATTGGGCACTCTTATAATGAGTGATCACCGACATCACATATATGGCAGAATTTCAAGTTGAATCTATCTTTCATTGGGCATTCTAGAATGACTTGGTCATCCTTCCAGTAGTTGTAGTAGTATGGTCATCCTCGACCCCGACCTCGACCACCAAATTGATTGTGGCATCCTCGACCTCGACCTCAACTGTAGTATTCATCCCTTCGACCATAATTGTTATCTTTTTCGGTGGATTCTATGTGATAGATTTTTCATACACTCACTTTATTTTGTGTGTTGAAATGACATTCTAATGTTTTATGTGTTGAATTTTTCATAAGAGATGATATTGTATGAGAATGAATATCTTATTACAATGATGAGTGTTCTATATATAAAGAACATATGGTGACCATGGTGACCATCCATGAAGAGATGTGTCCCTTGGGTAATAAATATATTCATACTTTATATTATATTATACATATAATATAAATATATTTTATATCTATACTTTATTATATATATTGTTACATTAATAATATTATAATTAATAATATCGCTTAATAACTAATAATCATATTATTAATTATCAATCTAGTAGAATGTCTTTCTGATGATGCCCAAACATCAACACTCCCTCTCAGCGAGGGAGACATTCTACATTATGCCAAGATTACCTCTGAAGATTACATTTGAATATTACCTATGGGTAGCTCTCAAATAGCCTCAACATGTCACCATGACATCCATTACCTTGCAATGCATATGTACTTCATCATGTGCACCCTTTTGACTTCACAGCCAATGCATCCAAGGCATGTGGGTAGTTCTCAAATAACTACAACATGTCCCCACGACATCCACTACCTTGAAATGCATATGTACCTCATCACGTGCACCCTTGTGACTTTACAACATGCATCTAGGGCCAGTGGGTATCTCTCCAATAACTACAACATGTCATCATGAGACTATCCAGTTTCCCACATAAAACTAGGATATCTTATGCATGACATCCAGTACCCTGCGATAACATATGTACCTCATCTCTTCAACATGCATCTAGGGACAATGGGTATCTCTCCAATGGCTACAACATGTCATCATGACATACACTACCTTGTGATAACATATGAAACCATCACTCCCTCTGAAGAGACACTACGTTGAGCTTGTCCCTGAAGTACTCGAACTTCATCCTTGACAATGACTTTGTCAACACATCCACAACCTTCTCATCGATAGCCACATATTGGAGCCTCACTGCTCCCTTCTACACCATATTGGAGCCTCATTTCTCCCTTTTGTACCAAGTTTCTAGCAACCAAGTGTCATTTCCATGAGACACATACTCCAAGTATGAGACCACATGAGCTCACATCCATTGATTGTTGAACATGTGAATCTATACATCCCCATATATCCATAGTGAAACATGAATTCACCCCATGCAACCAAGGTATGTGGGTAGCTCTTAATAGATACAACATGTCCCTAGGACATACACTCCCTGTGATGCATCAATACATGATAATGTGCACTCTTGTCTCAGTACTATCCCTTTTTCATGCTGGATGAGTTCCACCTATCTTAGTGCCAACCCTTTTTCATGTTGGATGAGAACACTCAATGCCAACCCTTTTTCATGCTGGATGAGTTCCACAGATCTTAGTGCTATCCCTTTTTCTTGCTAGATGATAACACTCCCTCTGAAGAGGGACCATGCCAAGATTGTCCCTGAAGTACTCAAACTTCATCCTCGACAATGGCTTGGTAAACACGTCTGCAACTTTATCCTCTATAGTTATGAAACCAGAGCCTCATTGCTCCCTTCTGCATTATATCTTTGATATAGTAATATCTAATCTCGATATGCTTCGACCTTTCATAGAACACGGGGTTCTCTAATGACTTCATTCAACTATGGTTGTCACACATAATGTAGGTCTCCTATAGTTTGAGACCAAATAACCCAGATAGAAGTTCTTGAAGCCACACTGTTATTGCACATGCTGCCAAATAATCATCTTCAGTTATGATGAGCGCCAAACACTACTGCTTCTTTCATCTGACTGAGCCTCTTACTCCTTACTATAGTACCCAACTCCTTCTGGAACTGACCGTCTAGCTCCCTCTCGAGCACTGAATATAAACTAAATATTCAACCTGTTGACTTCAACACTTGTCCTCCAGAACAAGTCTCATCATCCTCTTCTTGTAGGTCTTACCTACAAGTCAAATTCAGTCCAATAGTCTACAATTTTTGAAGCCACACTGCTTAACGACTTGTTGCACATGTTGCCACATACTCAGCTTCAACCATACTAGGCACCACACATGACTACTTCCTACATCTAATGGAGCCTCCTGCTCCTTATCATAGTACCCATCTCCCTCTGGAACTGACTGTCTATCTCCCTCTCAAGCATTGAATATCAACTGGATCTTCAACATGTTGATTTCATCACTTGTCCTCCAGAACAAGTCTTGTCATCCTCTTCTTGTAGGTCTTACTTACAAGTCAAATTCAGTCCAATAGTCAACAATTTCCAAAGCCACACTGCCTCGCAACTTGCTGCAGATGCTAGCACATACTCTGCCTCAGTTGTACTAAGTGTTACATGCAACTGCTTCCTGCTACTCCATGAAACCATATTGGAGCCTAGACTGAAGGAATATGTCAAAGTACTCTTATGATCATGAATACTTCTGGCCCAATTTGAATCTAAATATCCATATAACCTGAACTCATGGTTTGTCACATACTTCATACCATACTCCAATGTACCCTTAAGGTACCTCATCACATGTTTTGTTGCGACCAAATGAACCTACCTGGGTTGCTCCATATATTGAATCAGGGTGTTCACAGAAAAACATATATCCATTCTTATGTTCATCAAGTTCATCAATGAGCCCGCCATATCCTTGTATAAAGAAACATCCATAGTCTCTGAAGTCGTATCCTACAACAACTTCATATTTGATACCATAGGTGTAGCCATTTCCTTGCAATCCAACATCCCAAACCTATTCAGGATTTATACTATATACTTCCCTTGATTCAGAAAGATCTCATCCTATCTCTTCCATACCTCGAGACCAAAAGAGTAATGCATCATCCAAAGATCTTTCATCTCAAACTCAACAGCCAATTTTTTTTTCTTACACTCCGAGATGAGATTTTCCACACTTGTTTAGAAATAAGTCATCCATATACAACAGTAGTATTACCAGACCATCATCCACAAACTTAAATTAAAGGTTAGGATATGCATCGTTGTTTGTAAATCCTAAGCTCGTCAAAAAATTGTCGATCATGCCATACCATGCTCTGGGTGCCTTCTTTAATCCATATAAATACTTCTTCAATATACACACTAAGTGCCCCACAGTTGTCACATACTCAACAGAGTGTTATGTGACTACAAGGACCATTCTTCTTGATCAAGTTGCCATCTGTGCCACAAGAAGAATTCCAGTCCTTCCGAATGTTGAAATCCATGCACTTTGAGTCTTATGTCCCTTAGAAGATTATGTCAGGGCCATTCTCCATTGGTCAAATTACCATGACCAATCCTGAGAGGATGTCAGTCTGATGTTGAAACATTAACACTTAAGAATAACTTATGAAATCACAAAAAACCTCAAAACTCTCTCTTAATGAGGAAGGTATTATATCCAACACAAACTCTAACACTGTCTCCATCCACACAAGATCATGACCATTGGTTGTTGGAGACACGAAATGATACATATTCTAAGAACACACATCCATCATATACTCGATGGCATACGACTAACCATGTCGATTTTCTAGTGTTAAAATAGACAAGCACAATTTTCCTCAAGTGGTAATTACTTCCAACGATATTACTTTAGTAAACTCTAGAACATCACTAAGTAATTACACTTAGAAAATTTCAACTACTTAGAAACTTTTGCCTCTTCCTTAGATCACTTCCCACGTGTGAGAGAGAAAAATATGTGTGCCTATTATTGTGTCTTTTTATAGTAATATTAAATTGATCCAAAAAAGACATGTCTCTTTGAAAATTAAGTTTAAAATTAAATTAAATTTCCTTTCTTATAAATCATTGGAGAATACCTCTCGTAACTACCCAAAGATTAATTTGGTTATAATCCATCCACATATTATTTGACTTTGCTAAATTGTTCCTCCATAATTCATGCAATTCTTTTCATAAATATAGGTAGAAGTAAATATGCAGTACATTCCTCATATTTAGGTAATTAAATATTTTTACTAGAATTTACTGCCCACCATAATTTATGGAATTCTTTCTATAATTTAGGTAGGAGTAAAAAGTAAATATGTTGTATATAGATATTGCAACAATCCCATAAATTTAACACTCCCAAGACTTTACTCTACTCTCGTTTTCTTCGACCCTCCTATGAGGGAGTCAAGCCCAGTCCCGCTCTGATACCATGTTGAATTTTTCATAAGAAATGATATTGTATGAGAATGAATTTCTTATTACAATGATGAGTGTTCTATATATAAAGAACATATGGTGACCATCCATGAAGAGACGCATCCTTTGGGTAATAAATATATTCATACTTTATATTATATTATACATATAATATAAATATAGTTTATATCTATACTTTATACTTTATTATATATATATATATTATTACATTAATAATATTATAATTAATATTATTTCTTAATAATTAATAATCATATTATTAATTATCAATCTAGTAGAATGTCTTTCTAATGCTACCCAAACATCAACATTATGATTATAGGCTTCATAGATATGGCACCACTTAGTGTTTTTCAGATTGTGTGGAAAATCTTGTACACTATAATCAGTAAGACACTCGCATATGTTACAATATTTATGAGCTTGTACTCTATGTGCATGTGTTGTTGTTGGTGGTTGATCATTGAGGCTCCACATTTCCTTCATATGTCCTTATTTTCATCAGGATGTGCACCAAATTTTGTTTCTCCTTATGGATAGATTCTTTATCATTTGTTGTAAGTGCTCTATTTTTTCTTCAATTTTTCGATCGACAAAGTAGTCGATGAGATTTCACCATCTGATTTGATGTGTTGTGATTTCTATAATGCATCTTCACAAGTGGTTATTTCGTACAAGCATAATGGAAATGATATTCATTGTAATAAACCAACGACGTACCACTAAACCAACAACCTTTGGTCGATTGTTGTTGGAATTTGTCTCAAGAGATCTTTGAATATTTTACCATATTCTCGTACTGATTCATATAGTTGTTGTTTTATTTATTTTAACTTTTGAGCAGCCAAGTGTGTGACATATTGGACTTTAAAAAACGTTAGAAAATTATCTTTTATGTCCGACGTTTTTCGGTTTTTATTTTTTGTATAGTTCATAAACCATATCAGGTCATGGTGCCAGAGGGCGGATTTGAATTGTGGAATATGTTTGTCTTCGTTGGTGATGTTGACAGAATCCCAGAATTTTTATCACTTGAACCAGTGTCGTTTTGGGCCCTCATCTCCCTCGTACAAGGGTATGTCGTTAAATCCCATTTTATTGTCTTTTTAGGGGTACGTGCTTTCTGTGGTGTTTGAGTTACCATAATTTTTTATTGAGTTGTCGAATACTTAGTTGGGTTTTATTATGTCACTTTTTTTATTGGTTGATCTTTGACTAGGTGGTACTCGAGGAATAATTTATTCCTGTTGAATCCAGAAAGTATCTCTTTGGTTTGAAAACTTTGATATTAATACTCAACTAAGCGTCAGTCCAATGGTCATGTTGTTTCACAACTGTAACTAATTTCTTATCTTGATAATAAATTTGGTAGGGGGGTCATGTCAGTGAGATCCTTAAATTTGGATGAGCATGTTGTCAATTTCATTTCTTTCTAGGTCAATAATGAGTGCATCTCGTAGGTTTTCATGCTTGTCATTTATGTACCATAATCTTCCATATTGGTCATCGATCTGAAGTCATTGTTGGAGGAATTAATTTATTCATGGGTTGGTTTATGGCACGAGGAAAGTGCATATCGTTGGTCCTGATTCTTCGTAATACATTATTTCAATTTCATATTTCAGCTGATAAGCGTTCAATCTAGCCTCCATCAACACTTCATCACTACTTCTTTCGAAGGTCATCGCAACTGCTTTTATTTCCAGATCTGTTCAATTTTCCTCTGACTCAGACTGGTCATGCGCTTGTTGGCCCTCGACCAAGTTTTGGAGAACCTTGGTCATGTTTGACCACTTTTGGGACTTTGACAGGGTGTTCAAAGATGGAGCACCCAGGTGAAGTGGATATTACGAGATCTTGCCCCCTTTTGTGGGATTTTTGGGTTTTAGGGTTTATGTAATGGGTATGGGATGTCGACCCATGGGTTTACCCATGCTTAGGCCTCTTTTTTAATGTATAAATAGGGAGCTAAGCAATATAATATGTATTAGTAGTGGATGTGTGTGGCTTAGTGAAATTATTTGTAATCATATTTGTGCATACTATGTGTTAATACTTGCAGAGCTAAGTGCAAGTGATTATAAAAGGATTTAGGCACAGACTGTGTAGAGGCTTGGTGCTTGGACCTAACTCAGGGAAGGGGGATCTGGTGAGGTGCACGTAGATCTCCTGTCCTATGCGGATTTGTCTTTGTGGCTCTGTGCATGTAAGAATATTGGAAGAAGCTAATAAAGAAGAATAAGAAGAGTTGGTGGACGTAGCCCCACACTGGGGTGAACCACGTATATCCTGTGTTGTGGCTGCTTTGTGCGACGTGGCTGATATGTTATTGATGTGATTTATGCTTAGTGTTGTAATATTTGTGTATGATAGATTCATCTGATGTAGTAGCTTAGTGCCTTATATGTGAATGAATACTAGATCTACTTTGATGACATGTGTTGAATGATTAGATATATTTAGATCTTGATAAATACTACGTTGTTCTGCAATTAGGATTTTTTCCTCCAATGTGAATAAGGGTCAAATACTAATGCATATTATTGGCTAAGTTATTTTTTAAAGTATTTTCATCATAGGTATGTGTCCCAACTAGGTTGTAGACACTTGAGTCCTACAAACCCCCCTGCCTCTACCTCAAGCGAGACTTCATCTGCTTCATAGTTGTTGCTGAAAGGGTCGTTAGTTGGAGTTTTGTTGGTGCATTGTTGAAGCATTGAACCCTGGGTCTGCCCCTATGCTGACAATACTATATTAGGCTGACCCTCCCCAATCATTTTTCTATTTAAATTTCTATTGTTCCATGGGTTACGAAGTTCTTCCCTTTTCTTTTGCATTTTATCCCACTCTAATCTATGGATGATAGCAGATTGCTTGTGTGTTTTCTTTCTTCTCGACGACATTTATGCTTTAGTAATCATAACTTTTGGTATGCTTTCCTTGTGGCATCGCACATATTTGACCAACCCCCCATCACCACCCCAACTTACTCGAGGTCGGTATTATTGGCAATGTTAATTTATTTAGAAAATAATCCTAGGTTTGTCTTGTGTCTTTGAACTTTGCGTCAAGAGATCCTTCCCACTCTTCATCCCTCTCTTGATAGTTACTATTAGGTAATGGTGTGCCTAGTTGAGTTCAGTATTCAAAAATGTCAACAACTCCCTTATTGAGGAGGAATTTATGAAGTAGTGTCGCGACAGTACACAAGAATCCTTCATGCAAGTCGGTGTAAAATTTTTCATTGATTCTATCAAGAGATGTTCGATCTTCAATGACTTTCTCTAAGATATAGTCTTCGACAACTCACTTGAACCAGTCATGCAAATTCGTTCGACCTTCATTCATAAGATTGAGGTCTAGTTTCTCGTCAACTGTCAAATTATGCATTACCCAACTTGTTGATGTACTAAAATAACACTTCAAGGATGGCTTCTAAAAGTAGTTTGTGGGTTTCTAAGAAGAATCTTGCTCTTTCTTCTGCGAGTGAGATATTATTTCTTCTGGTGTAATTTTAATGTAATTCTTTAGTCTTGCGCTCCCACCATTCATGTATGTCTTGTATGGTTAACATCTATGTATACTTCTACATGCCCAGGTTTAGAACTACCAGCAACAGAACAAATGTTGTAATCTAGGGGAAAGTAGGGAGAGTTACCAATAGTCCTTACATAAGCAACAGTGAAGATACATGCATATATATATATATATATATATAGAGAGAGAGAGAGAGAGACAAAGACATACATAAGTAATGAGAGCCCAAATATCTATGTTTATGAAATGATATAGGAATACATTACAATGTATATAATATCTCCCACATAGCTATCAAAGTCTTTATGTGCTTGTYTATTTATACTCCTATATGTCTAGTTACCAGGAAGTTGTAACTACTTATCTACTTGGGTCGGTCGGTTAACAGATACTTCGAYTGGATTACATTTATGACTACGTCAATCGATTGAATATTTCTTAGTCAAATAGCGGGCCTAGTCAACAGAGTCAACTAGCCCCGACAACAGTACATGAAACTCCAGAGTACTACACCTGCAGGTCAAGTAAGGACATTGGCAGAAATTCACAAGAAATATTGAAAGAGTTCAAGAAGTTGAAGTCCGAGTCACAGTACATCATAGAATTGAAGGAAATCAAACAAGTGCAGACTAAGTCAGTGGGACTATGATTAAATATTTAAGGATTTTATAGGTAGGTTAACATTTCAAATTCATGATAAAAAACACAAAGAATGGTTTATTGCAGGACTATTTCCACACATTTATTGTCCATTGATACAATAGAAGGTTGTGTCACAACCTGAAGCTTTGGATATTATGATAAGGTTTGAAGAATATCCTGTAGGATATAGTGGGGGGATGGCTCAATTCCAGACACAACTATCTTCTTTGAAAATTCAATTGGCAGAATTGACGAAAAGAAAGTAGAAACAAGAACAAGTTTGGTGTACCATGTGTAGGACTAAAGGCTGCCATAAGGATGAATTCCTAGATTTTGTGTAGTATTTTGAGACCAAAGCATCAAAACTATTACCTGGAGGAGGGTACTGTGAAAAATGAAAGAAATGGGAACATCATATGCATGATTGTCCATTGTTTTTAAAATACCAAAGTACGCCAAGGAATTTATTTTGTAACTTTTTCAAGTTAGTAGGGCATGAAGAGAAGGATTTTCATGCATTCAATCTGATGAGAGAGCACACTTCATATATGTATAGAATTTAGGAGGAAAATGTTGTGACAGAAGGAGGTGTTCCATAGTATAATAATCAGAGAGGCTTTAATCCAGGAGGCCGAGGAGGGTTTGGAAGAGGTTGAGATACAAGAAGTTTTGGAAAAGGAGGTAGAGGCCCAATAATATTCTACAATTGTAATCAATAAGGAAACTCAGTGCATGACTACCCAAATCCTTATACAACCTTCACATATTGTAAATCATTGGATCATGCTACACAAGACTATCCTCAATTACTTACGAAGTGGCAGGAAAGAGGGAATCAAAACCAAAACCTGAATCTGAATGTACAAAAGATATCAAAAGATATACGTGACGAAGGACCCAAAATATCAGTTGTCATGCATGGAGGAGATAAGACAGGAGATGACGCGATAAATGGAGGGAGGCATAGTGAGAAATGGGTGAGGAAATCAATAGGACCTATGCCAACATTTGACCCATAGCAAGAAAAAGAGGCATATTAGCAGACACAGAAGAAGATACTAGGACCAGATTGGATAGAATTAACATCATAACTAACCCCTGTGGTTGACATGCCTTTGATCTATGATCGTACTACCCCGGAAAGGCCCCTTGAAAAGGAAATTCCTTCGAAAGAATTTCTGAGAAGTTATTTAGCACTGATGAAATATGAAACTGCATTGAATGCATTTCACATCATGATTGATAATTGTGCACAAGAAAGGGAAATTCCTATGACATAGAGGGTAGAGAATAAGGTATTTCATAAAAAAGAGGACGAGCAACAAGTTAAGATTAAGTGCGTAGATTCAAGATTATGACATGGACCAAGTAATTTTAGACTTGGTTTCTAATGTAAATGTTTTGTCAAAGAAAACATGGGA
This sequence comes from Picea engelmannii, assembly GCA_009831015.1. Taxonomy (NCBI): domain Eukaryota; kingdom Viridiplantae; phylum Streptophyta; class Pinopsida; order Pinales; family Pinaceae; genus Picea; species Picea engelmannii. Next base: position 471,872 of record ML786366.1, on the reverse strand, counting down.
AATAATGGGGAAGATGAAGTTGATTTGGTCTCTCATCCAGTTAATATTGGTGAACCAACACAAAATAGTACTAATTGGTCAGTTTTTAAGGGTACCTATGAATATATATGGAGTGTGCAGTGTAGCATATTTCGAAGTCATTGAGATTGTGGATAATAGTCAACCATATCCAATTCTAATGGGGCTTGAATGGGCCTTTGACAATCAGGTAATTATTAATGTTAAGAAAATGGAAATTGTCTTTAAAGTAGGGGAATCGAAGGTTACTGCATTATTGAATCTAATAGAAGGAAATAAGTATACCAAACCATCCAAAGGCAATGGAATTGATAACCTTTTTAATATGACTTCATGAATGGATGACTACATTAATGTGACTGCAGATGGAACCCTTATTTGGATAAGAATTAGCTCATGTGTGTCAAATTTAGAAGAAGGACCGAAATATTGGGATCAAAGGATGCATGATGTATCAACCAGATGATGTGCCCGTATTACTTGATCATTGTACTAGATTGGAATGAAATTATGTGACCCACCCAAGTATGATGGTTTGACTAATAAAATTTCTTTTATAAAAGTGATCGAGTTGCAGATACTGGAACAACAAATATTGTTGGAATTATATGATTTCTTGAAATCCACTCTAGGTAGATGGTGGGATGCACATAAACAAGGAATAGAAGACCGGTAGGAGTGTATAATATTGACAGAAGTTAGATTTGGTACCAAGGTTGAGTATATTGCACAAAAATATATAGGAGTAAGTGACCCAACAGATCATATTATATAGTGTAGAAAATATGGAGTTCAATATTGAAGAAGGAATGGATGCATAAGTTCATACATACATTGGATACAATCCCAAAGAACTGGTACTTGGAACTAGAAATGCACAAAGAAACTATGGATTGGGATGATCTAACTTAAAGGTTTAAGGTAACATTTACTTTTGAAGAGGAATCTCCATTAATAGATGTAGCCTCACAAGCCATTAGAAACAATATTTTTTCAGAAGAAGGGTCGATGGATGTAGTACCTGTGTGTAGTGTGCATAAAAATTCTATGATAGTTCATGAACTAATGGAATGTTATAATGTCGCTAAATAATATTAGGATGAGGAAGATCCAAGAAAGATACAAGTACCTGAAACTAAGGGGGAATGTGCAGTGGAAGCTCTAGAGCTTGAATATGTTGCATATGAACATCCACTAAGAACGTGTAAGGTAAATATTGGGACAAAAGAGAATCCAAAATTTGTGCAGATAAGAGACTATTGGATTGATGAAACTGTGGAAAACATTGAATACTTACAGTGCAAGTATCAGGATCTATTCCCAACCACGTTTACAGAGATGAAAGGGATAGTTGGTGAGTTAGGAAAAATGAAGATCCCTTTGAAACCAGGTGCTAAGACACTAATACATAGACCCTATAGACTGAATCTGAAGTATAAAGAGAAGGTAAAGGTAGATATAGTTAGAATTTTAGAAGAAATAATTATTGAACCAGTGGTGGAATCAGAATGAATAAGACCAATGGTAGTATAAGATAAGAAAATAGGAGGAATTAGAATTTGTGTAGACCTACGAAAACTAAATGATGCATGTTTGCATGATCCATTTATGACACCTCTAACAGATGAAGTACTAGAGAATGTAGGGGGAAAGAGGCCTACTCTTTCACATATGTATTCTCAGGATATCACTAGATAAAGATTGCACATGAAGACAGATATAAGACTACTTTTGAAACATATTGGGGAAGCTATGAATACACAATGATTCCTTTTGGGTTGAAGAATACACCTACAATTTTCTCAAGAGTAGTGATCATAGTGTTTAAAAAAATTATTCATAAGTTCCTTGAAGTTTATTTAGATGATTGGAATGTGTTTAGTCTCTTGAAGAATCACATAGAAGTACTAAGATTAATGTTGGATAGGTGTATACTATGTCATATTTCATTGAACTTGAAGAAATGTATATTTTGTGTGCCCTTTGGAATTTTGTTGGGCCATGTGGTATGTAAGAAAGGCTTATTAGTGAATCCTTCCAATATTTATAGTTATTTTGGACTTACAACCACCTAGATAAGTAAGACAGTTAAGAGAAACCCTGGGACATACATGATACTATAGGAATTTCATTAAGGGATATGCACAAATTACAACACCCATGGAGAAGTTGTTGAAGAAATAAGCTAAATTACAATGGAATGAGGACTGACAAAAAGGTTTGGACACATTAAAGCAGAAGTTAGTGACCACCAATTTTGATATTCCCATATTGGAAGAAGGAATTTCATGTTCATGTGGATGTATCATATATAGCTTTGGGTGCAGTATTATCCTATCCAGAAGAAGGATATTTATACCATCCAATTGCATTTTCAAGTAGGAAGTTGTCAACAAAAAAAAGAACTACACTACAACAAAATGAGAAGGGTTGGAAATGATATATGTGTTGTAGAAGTTTAGACATTATTTGTTGGGTTCTCATTTCAATATGTATACGAACCATTTCACACTAAGATAATTAGTGAACAATCCAGTGTTGGGGGGGATAATTTGGAGATGGTTTCTATTGTTCCAAGAGTACAACTTTGAATTCATCGTCAAGTCAGGTAAATTGAATGCAAGGCTATATCACTTATCGTGCATTCTATCGGGCAAGGATGTAGGGAAACTAGATGATAGTTTATCAAATGCACATTTATTTGTAGTTTGAATGGTGGACAACTACTTCATAGACATTGTGCAACTCTTAAGTACAGGACCAACTCCATCATACATGACAGTTGCACAAAATAAATAGTTAGTGGTTAAGGAAATGGACTATTATCTAATTGCAGGGAACTTATAGAATTTAGGTGTAGATGGGATATTAAGATGATGTGTGTTAGAGCATGAAAGGACAATGATACCATCAGAACTGCACAAAGGTATTGCAGGTGGACACTACATAGGTAAAGAAACTATGCAAAAGATTTTTTTCATAGGGATCTAGTGTCCCACACTTCACAAGGATACTAAGGAATACTACTAGGCATGTGATGTTTGTCAAAGGGTTGGAAAGCCATCCAGAATGGATGATATGAATTTGCATCCATAGGTTACACTACATACTTTTGAAAAATGGTAAATAGAATTTTTTGGACTAATCAATCCATCATCCAAGAGATCGGGATCTAGGTATATAATCACTGTGATAGAGTATTTGACCAGATGGTCTGAAACAACACCGGTCACATACTGCAATGAGAAAACTATTGTGTGATTTGTGTTTGATAATGTAGTGACAAGATTTGGGTGCCTGCACATTTTACTGAGTGATCAAGGGACAAACTTCTTGAATAAGATGATTGTAGCATTAACCGAGAAGTTTCAAATTCACCATCAGAAGAGCATGTTGTATCACCCTCAAGAAAATGGGACAATAGAAGCCTTCAACAAAATTTTAGAGAATACTCGGAACAAGATTTGCAAGGTAGAGAGAGGTCATTAGGACTTAAGGATCCCTGCAGTATTATGGGAATATAGGACTACAACTAAAAACTTGATAGGGCATACACCTCTTAGGTTGGTATATGGGAAAGAAGAAGTAATAACATTGGAATTCATTGTGTCAATCCTATGTGTTGCATCCATTACAGAGATTTTGGAATCTGGCACAATAGAGGAAAGATTATGACAGTTGTTAAAGCTCGAGGAAGATCAATTTGTCATAGGCTTCCATCAACAAGTCCAGAAGAAAAGAGAAAAAGTATGGCATGATAAGAATATTAAACATAAAAAATTTCAAGTGGGAGACTTAGTGTTTCTCTATGAAAACAAGTTCATGCAACAACTCAGGAAGTTTAGGATGAATTGGTTAGGTCCATATCTGATCAAGTATGTGACAGAAGCAGATCTTGTGTAGCTAGAAACGTTGAATGGTGAAGTCCTGGGAGGAATGATGACAGGGAGTCAGTTGAAACACTATAGGGACGGTCGACCATATATGCGCTAGTCTAACCTGCGTAAGAAATTATATACTATAGTAGTGTATTATATGAGGAAAATCTAAAAGAAAAATAGAGGAAAAACAACAAAAAGTAAGTAATTTTCAGCAAGAGTAAGTACGCATAAGAAGAGAGTGTCATGCAAATGGAAACAATTGCACCAAGCAAGTAAATTACATGTAGAAGAAGAACTTTTGCAGTAAACAAATGGGCAAGTCATACAATTTGTGTAGATGAGGACAAATAAAGACCATTAAATGGAATTAAATAGCGGAAATTATGGTTCAAAATTCGTAATGATAACACAACACGGAGACACATCGTCATAAATGGAAAAAGTCGATTGATACCATGACAAACTGGAAAATCAATGCAAAAATCTAGTGAAGGATTTGGAATTAATGCATATTTAAAGCAAGTATTGAATGAATAGTACTAAGGGATTAGAAATTTAATACAGGTGGGAAGGTTAAGGGACAACTTACAAAGGGGATACAAAGTTGTGAAGGGTCGACAAACATTGGTTATTGTTATTTAGAGTTTCATGTGAGTAAGAGAGAACTGAGAGCCATGTTGTAGAGCCCGAGAAAAACCACATAGCCAAAGAAATTTTCTCTAGTAACTGAATTACAAATATGGAACCACTAAAGGAAGCAATGTCTGTGCCAAAGAAAGCCCAAATGAGAACAAAAACAACAACACCATAGGTTGAGGAGATTCTAGGAACATCATCATCAAAGATAAGGTTCACTAGGGATTACATTTCACTGAGGAAGGATGATGCAGAACTAGTAATGTTGAAGAAGGATGTTAGGTATCCATTAGTGATGCTCGACATCTTATATAGCATCATCATTGATGAGAATATGTTAGGTAAGGTGCCACAACTTAAATATGCAGTCCATGATATCACATACATAGAGAATTTCCTTGAACATGTGTTGGGATAATACTTGGAACTGAGAATATATCTAGTGATGAACCAAGCTATACATATGCCAAATGTATGGCCCAGAGGGTTGGAACAAGCTAGCATACTAATTTTTTTTGACATTCCACACTTCGGCAAGAGCCAATAGGTGAATGCATGTGTCAATATGTTGCTAACATGTGTGCATGGTGGTTACTTATGGATGGACATGCCAATATATATAGACACATATCTCATTGCCTAAATCACAAGCTTACAGACACAGGGGAAACATCCAACCATGCTATTTTCCATGAGGGARAAATTTCACACATTTAGAGGTGTACATGGGTTGGATGTACCAAGTATCTATGACCCAACAATAAGAATTGTGATGCAAGGRTTGGMATGCAAGTTTCTCAAAAAGTACAGGAACGACCAAGTGCCTATAGGTGTGATAGTTGCAACTAAAAAGTGTGTAGAATAAGTATTGATGAGTTGGGAACCATTTTTACTTAACCCATTCCTCATTGATTRTGTTGAAGCACGATATAGAGGCATGGAATTTCAATATTCATGGTTGTTAATTATGATTGTGTTCACGCCGTGGAATGAACCAGAAGATGTGCATTTTCTAGGTCTAAGAGGTAAGACCTTCTTGGCTACCAAGTATAAAAAATTATGGTACACAACAAAAAAGAGAAGACAAATAGACACCAACATTGAGTTCTCTCTGTACAATGAAAGGATTAGGACGTGTATTCAAAGTACACTACAAATTTCACCACATCTTGAAGAGGTTTACACATGTTGGATGCATGCCTAGTCAGGAAGAAAGGATATTTTTGGAGGAAAAATCATGCAAGGAGGAAAGGACAGCTGGAAAGAAAATCAACATGTGTAAGAGAAGTAGGCAGGGCGCACATGAAAGGAATACCTAACAACTCTAGGGTTAGGGGTTTTGTAATGTATTGTAATGGTTGGTGAGCCAGGGGTATAAATAAGTATTAATTAGGATAGACAAGAGGGAGAAGAGACAAAAGAGAGAAGACACAGAGGAGAGAAGAGATAGAAGAAAGAAGAGACAGAAGGGAGAAGAGACAAAAGATAGAATAGAGGGATAGAGAGAGACACATGGATATATATGGAAAATGAGAGGAAGAGTATTGTAAGAACTGTATGAATCGTTAAGCTGGTGAGCTAAGGAATTAAGGAGAAACTCGATCCTGAGGGTTAGATCACAGGCTGAGCATCCTGGTGCGATCTAGTCAGCCTCACAGGGATCAGGGAGCTTGTTGAGAGGAGTGATATCCAAGAACATAAACACGAGTGGCGTGATATATTTCTGAACCATAATAAGAAGCTGAGATCCAGATCTTTGTGGGCGTAGCCCAGGAGGGGGTGAACCATGAAAAAATTGTGTTATGTGAATGAATGTATGTGTCTTTATATCTGAGTGATTGATGAACGTTCGATGAATGATGTAACTAAGTAGATTTGGTATTCCAAATGCATGCTTAGAATGAGTGTTATAACTAGATAGTAAACTAAATAAATGAATATTACAGAACACAACCGTAGATCCCCGCTCATTCCCTAGTTGTAAAAACATGAGTATTGAAGCCACCCATAACTCTATCTCGGATGAGATTGTGCGTACACTCTGTTTGTTGCATTTCCTTCTAGTTTTTCAGGAGGGCCGATAGTTTAAGGTATTTTGTTGGGAATCTTATCAAATCTGAACCAAGTTCAATATAGGATGGTAAGATATGATCATAATAACCATAAAGAATCCCATAGACCAATAGAAGAAGAGTAGAAAGAGAATAAAGCCAACAAATGTTTTTTTTGCCAATTGGTTGGAAGAAAGTGGAATTGAGCATAGGAGATCTATTGAAGAGGCACTAGAAGAATGATGGATCAGATGAAAAAATGGTGAGAGAATGAGAATATAAAAGGGAATGTTGAGACCATGGAATCCCATGAAGTCATATATAGAGAGTTGTTTGAAGACAAAGGAGATGGATTTTGCGCAGAAAGACAACAAAAACTTGAGGTTGACATTGTGAAAATATATGGACAAGTACGTATTCACCGACTTGCATTAAGTATTTTTCTATGATTTCCCAGACATATTGCATGAGTGGATAAAAATATTGAAATACAACCATCCTACAAATCGGATTAGATAACTAGAGTGGAATCCCGAAGAGATCACACAGTTACAACAAGTTGACAATACGTTTACGTGCACAGTAGATTTATGGTTAGACGACATTTTTGTCATATTTATCACAGAGTTTGCAATAGATACAACGAAGTCTTAAATCATGGTTGAACAATAGTTCTTGAAAGGTCCTCGTGGTAGGTACATTATATCGTTATATACTTCCATTAAGATATTATTATATAACAAAGGTGTAATGACAATGGAGTCAGACAACTAAACTTCCCTGCGTGCATGGGGGAAGGGGGGAAGCACTGAAAGGAGAAGGAGAAATGGAAGGAGAAATGGATAAAAGAAAGAAGGAGGAATACTTGGACCCAATTATGATGGATGAATACTAGATCAAGCGGATCATGGAAATAGATAGAAAGATGTGTAGTGGAGTACCCTACCAATATAAGTTGAACATGAAGAAGAGAGTCGTATCTAGGAGGGAAGTCTTGGAAGGTGATGGAGAGGAGGTAGAGGATCTTCGAGCCATGGAGAAGATTGAGTAAATCCTATGTGCGACATATTAGAGGAATACGAGAGGTCCAAGACTTGGAATAGAAGGCATCAATCCTATCCATTTCAGTGTCAGTGTGGAACCCATGAACCCATGTGTGACTAATACACCAAGAGGAACACCACCATTTAGACAACCAAATTTTAGGAGAAGGAAAAAAGAAGGAAGTACATCTACACAGGGAACAACAATTGGAGGATTTTGTTTAGGAAGAATTAGCCAAGTATCTACACTGCGTGAAGGTAGTAGTTCATCACTCAGGATAACAGGACATGATCCCACCATCAGGTTACCAAAATTTAAGGGAGAAACGTTAGAGGACATGGAGAAGAACCTGTTTATCTGTGAAAAGATATGGGAAGCAAAACAGATCATAGACAAGGGAACTAAAATTGCACAATTATCTATCACACTAAGATATTAATCAATGGATTGGTACATGAGTTTAGATGCAAAGAGTTCACTAGGGACAACCAAAACGATTGTATATATCAAGAAGCTCTTGATAAATGAGTTCCAGAAGTCGAGGTTAGAGGATCAATACATGAATGAGATGATCGATATTAGACAGAAACCAAGAGAGTCTGTATGGGATATTGACCATATATTCAAATGATTGAAGGGAAAGTTGAAATATGTCATGACAGATATGCAGCATAGGCACCTATTCATCAATTCACTATTACCACTCTTGAAATATCTATTGTGACAACAAAATTTTCATACATAGGAAGAGGTTCTATAGGTAGCTCTACAACTAGAAGAGAACCAATATTAGAAGACATATCCATCCATAGAGGAGTTGAAGGAGGATCTGAAGAACTTAACATTCCATCTAAACCATAACAAAAGTAAGGACAAAAGAGAAGTCGTTTGGTGTAGCACATGTAGGACAAAAGGACACCATAAGAACAAATGTCCAACATTCACATAGTACATGGTAGCAAGGATGCCAAAACCATTTCCAAAAGGAGGATTAAGGTGTGAAATATGTAAGAAACTAAGACATGATCCATATCACTGCCCAATGATATAAAAGTACCAGACAGTACCAAAGATCTCATATTGAAACTTTTGTAATTCGGTAGGCCATGATGACAAAGATTGCAAGACCATGGATTTGATGAGGGAAAGAACATCATATGCATACAAGGTGTAGGAAGAAATGATGACTAGGAAAGCTGCACCACAGTTTAACCAAGTACCATCTTCGTACAACATTGCGCAGCCGCATTATAACAATGTGAAAATAATATAACACTGCGCAGTTGTAGTACAATACCATGAAACCATGCTATAATACCATGTAGTATAACCATGTGCCTCAATATAATGGGTTGCAAGGGGATCAAACTAGCTACAGAGGTGGAGGAAGAGAAAGAGGAGGTTTTGGAAGGGGTAGAGGACTAGTGGTATGCCACAACTGTAAACAACAAGGACATTATCCAAGGGAATGTCCACTTTCACCTGCGACGTTTATGTATTGTCGCGCATCGGATCTTGAAATGGAATAATTTCCTACACTATTGGGAAAGATACAGGAAAAGAGGAATCAGAACAATCAGAATTTTCAGTGGATTTCAGCGGAAGCAAGGGATGACAGAAGAAACATCAACATAGTCATGCAAGGAGGATATAATACAGTAAATGACGTAGTAGGACGAGATCTAGCACAACAACAATGGGTGAAGAATAATGTCAAGGCAAGGAAGCAGTTTGATGCATAGAATGAAAAGGAGACATTCAAATAGGCCAGACACAAATTCCTGAAGCCATACATTGCATCAAAATCAACTGCACAATATAATAAGGAAGTAACATAGTATGAGATGCATCCATCATTGGATCACACCAAAGAAACACAACCCCTGGGACAAATAAGTATGATTAAATGTTTTCTGCAATCATGCGTGAAAATACTAAATGATCCATCATTTGTTAAAATATTAAAAAATATGCTAGAACGATGTAGCACAGAGGTAGAAGGAAAGCTAGAACAGAGAGAAGTCAACCACCTACATACAAGGAGGAGAACAAGTAGAGAATTCATACTGAACACCAACATTGGAGATTTCAACATGGGAAATATCATATTGTATTTAGGATCAGAAGTCAATGTGATACCCAAGAAAACATGGCAATGTATGGGAGATCCCACATTAGGATATTCACCTGTTTAGCTGAAACTGGTGAATCAACACAGAGTTCTACCGATTGGGATACTAAAAGGGGTAACAGTAGATCTGGATGGACTGTGCACTAAAGTTGACTTCCAAGTAATGGAGATAGTGGACGACACAACACCTTATCCAACATTGCTTGTCTTAGATTGGGAGTTTGACAAAAAGAACATAATTAACTTGAAGATGAGCAAGATGACATTTAATTCAGGAGAATATAGAGTCATTGCACCATTGGACCCATCAGAAGGGGAAAGGTTCATAGAATTGATGTGCTTATACTTGGAGGAAATCAATCAGTTTTACAGAACAACCATGCGAGAAGAACATTATGTGAACCTGAATGCAGATGGAGTAATCAGTTGGAGAAGCATCACCTCATGTGCATTAGACTCATATACAATCTTAGAAAACTGGCAACAGAGGTTACACAAATTCTCCATAAAAAGATGTGCAATAATAGACCACACAATGAGATGGGTTGGTATAGAGATAAGGGAACCTCCCAACTTCCATGGGGTGAATGGATTAGAAGAATTATTAACATGGTATGAAGATGAAGTGTTAGAGAATCAAAGGCTCTCAGAATTGGTTATATCACTTAAGGAAACACATGCAAGATGGTGGGGTGCACACAAAGAAACAATCAAGGACTGGTACCAATGTAAGCAGTTACTACGCATTAGGTTTAGTGCAAAACAGGGAAGCAACCAACTGTAGAAATATGATGGACATGGGACATCGGAAGAACACTTGGAGAAGTGCAGAATGCTATGGAGGATGACACAACTAGAGGAATGGACTCATTATTTTTCTCACATGTTAGAAGGGATCCCAGCAAAGTGGTATACAGACCAGGAATTGCGCAAAGGAAATGCAAACTGGACAATCCTAAAACAAACAATTATAGTCACTTTCTCATTCGAGCATGAGAACCCCAACACAGAATCAACACTTAAACAAATAAGAGGATTGATATTCATTAAAGAACCAGAATTTGATCTCATAATAGAAGAACGATAACAAAATAAACATACAGTGAAAGAACTAATGTCATGCTAGCATGTGCACGAAGAAGCACCAGATGAAGATGACCCGAGCGATATTCAGATTTAGGAAGTTGAAGGCGAAAGAGAAGTGGAAGGTCCACCTATGGAAACACAAGTAATCATTGCACCGATCAAGGTAAATAAAGTCAACATTGGGACAGTGGAGAATCCCAAATTGGCCAGCATTGGAGACTACTGGGACAAGGAAACAATGGAAAGAATAATAGAGTTACTATGTGAGTATAGTCACTTGTTCCCAATGACGTTCATAGAAATAAAAGGCATAGCAGGAGAGATAGTAAAAATGAATATATCACTCAAAGCCAAGGCAAGACTGATCAGAGAGAGACCATATAGACTAAATCCGATCTATAAGAAAAAATTTAAAGCTGATATCGATAGAATGTTGGAGGTTGGAATCGTAGAACCTGTAGAAGAATCAGAATGGGTAATCCCTATGGTAGTTTAGGACAAAAATAAGGGAGGTATAAGGATATGTGTCGATCTAAGGAAATTGAATGATGCGTGCCTACATGACTCGTTCCCTACCCCTTTCACAGACGAGGTGTTGGAAAACGTAGGAGGACATGAAGCCTATTCATTCACCGACGGATTTCCAGGCTACCATGAGATCAAGATAGCTCCAGATGATATATACAAGACCAATTTTTCAACATAATGGGGATCCTACAAGTACACGGTCATGTCTTTTGAACTAAGGAATGCACTAGCAATATTTTCTAGAGTAGTCATAGCTACATTCAAAGAATTCATCCACTAGTTTCTAGAGGTATATATGGATGATTGGACAGTCTATAGTCTCTTGAATGACCATGTAGAGGTCTTGTGGATAATGTTGAAAATATGAAACAAGTGTCATATATCATTAAAAATCAAGAAGTGCATCTTCAGAACACCTTTTGGGATACTATTGGGCCATATAGTATGCAAGCAAGGCTTGCTAGTACATCCTGCCAAGATTGCAGTAATTGTTAACCTCCCACCACCAAAATTTGTCCACCAGTTAAAAGTGACATTGGGACACACAGGATACTATAGGAAATTTATAAATGGGTACGCGCAGATCACTTTGCCAATGGAGAAATTTCTAAGGAAAGACACAAAGTTTCAATGGAATGAGGATTGTCAGCGCAGATTGGACACCCTGAAAGAGAAGATGGTAACTACACCAATAATATTATTCTTGGACTGGGAAAATAAATTCCATGTACATGTATATGCATCGGCCATAACACTTGGAGCTATTATGGCACATCCAGGAGGAGGAGAATTGGACCATCCAATTGCATTTTCTAGTAGACAACTGTCAGAATATGAGCAAAACTACAATACCATAGAGAGAAGGTTTAGCTATGGTGTATGCACTTCAGATATTTAAACATTACTCACTGGTAAAAAATTTCAATATGTTCATATACCATTCAGTTCTCAAATATCTCATCAATAAGAGAGTGTTGGGGGGAGAATCTGTAGATAGTTATTGTTGTTCCAGGAATTTGACTTTGAAGTGATAGTCAAATCAGGAAAGTTCAATGTAGGACCTGATCATCTATTGAGGATCACTAATGGGGAGGAACCTACGAATCTAGAGGACAACTTTCCCGACGCGCAATTATTTTTAGTTCAGATAGATAATGAATACCTAGCAGACATCATCTAGTACTTGAGTACATGGATTGCGCCACAGGAATTCAACACCGCACAAAAGAAAAATCGGGTATTCAGGGTTGCAGACTATTAATTGATTGTAGGACAATTATATAAAATGGGTGCAGATAACATCTTGAGAATATGTGTGGTCAAACATGAAATACCTAGGATCTTAGTAGAAGCCCATGCGGGAATTGAAGGACACTATGTAGGTAAATATACCGCGTAGAAGTTATTGCGCACAGGATCATAGTGGTCGACCATTCACAGAGACTCAAAGGATTATTGTCAGAAATGCAATGTATGTCAAAGGGTTGGCAAACCAAATAGAAGGGATGAGATTCCCCTGAGACCAAAAACAAGCTTGCAAGTATTCGACAAATGGGAAATAGATTTTGTGGGACCAATTAACCCATGAAAAAAAAGGTCAGGAGACAGGTACATTATCACTGTGATAGAATACCTAACAAGATGGTCAGAAGCAACACTAGTAAAATATTGCAATGCAGAGACAACAACACACATCTTGTTTGAGAAAATGATCACTATAATTGGATGCCCAATGATTTTGATGAGTGACCAGGGCACTCACTTCATTAACAACACTATTAGGGCTATGACTGAGGAGTTTGAAGTTTATCATCAAAAGAGCACACCATATCATCCTCAAGAAAATGGAATAGTGGAAGCCTTTAAAAAGATCCTTGAGAATGCACTGACAAAGATCTACAACGTTAATAGGGATGATTGGGACTTGAAGATACCATTAGTACTGTGGGCATACAGAACCACATGAAAAAGGTTAACGGGATAGACACCATTCATATTGGTGTATGGAAAAGAAGAAGTGGTGCCATTAGAATTTTTGGTACCTAGTGTATGTGTAGCAATGATTACAAACATGACAGAGTAAGGTGCAATAAAGGAAAGGATAAATCAGTTGATGATCTTGGAGGAAGACAAGATTCTAGCAGGGTTTCACCAAGAAATACAAAAAGCAACGGACAAAACCTGGCATGACAGACATATCAAGAGAAAAGAGTTCAAGGAAGGAGACTTAGTTTTGGTGTATGACAATAAATCCCTACAGCACCCTAGAAAACTCAAAATGCATTGGCTAGGACCATACGAAGTAAATACTGTTACAAGTGGGGGAGTTGTATAGTTGAAGGATTTAGGAGGAACAGAGCATAGAGGGATGATCAATGGGAGTCAATTGAAGATGTATAGGGACAGTTGACCTCCTAGCACTTAAAAAAAAAAAAAAACACAGAGGGATAACAGAGGCATAGAACCAACCCCAACAACATCATAGACAAGAACTGAGGCTAGATTGAGTGATCATGATAGGATCCAGAAAACAGTAGAGCCGAGCTCGAAATTTCACAGTACACCCAACATGTTGTGCATGGATGAAATTGTCAGGTAGACACAATTCAAATATTTGGCGCATATCTAGTTGGTGATGATACATATACCAACCAAGGCATTGTGCAAATTGCAAGTTAGTGTCGCACAAGAAGTATAGTCGCGTGCAAGCACAGGTGTAACCAAATTGCAATAGACGAAGGACAACCGAGAAGCACTGGAATTGGTGCTTGAATAGGCTAATTTCGAGACTAAATATGAGAAATAATGCACAGATAGGATGGAGTAGGGATTGGCCATAACCTATGAGAAAATTCCAAAGAGCACGTAGACAGTAGAGCTCACAGCGATGCAGAAGATCAATTAGATTGTGCATACAATCGATCAATACATGCAGGAGATCGATCACTTCCATGGACAACTCATACCCACCACTCCACCAAAGATGAAGGAGAAGAGGAAGAAGGAAAAAACAACACAGATAGAGGATATGGAGCAACAAGTTCGAGCAATAGCCTACTTGTTCGAGAAAGCAACACAACTTTGGATGCATTTGGAAGAGGATCAATAGGTTCAACAATGGGACCAGGAAGATGAAATGATAAGTGCAGCTATCCATGACCTCAAGCAGAGGCAGAAGAGGATGATGATCATTGAGCACGTCAAAGGATCACAAGATATAAATAAGTTGCAGGCAAAAATTATAGTCGCACAGACACAAAAGAAGGAGCGTCAAGATCAAATGGAACCGCTCCAGGAACAGGAAACAGAGGTGATTGCACAAGAAGAAGAAGCAAAGAATAACATGGAACAAACTCAGGCAGAGTGTGTAGAAATGATCAGCGATGAGATTATAGTACAAGTATTGGACGTACTTAGGGAGAATATTGTGCAGGCTCAAACTCAAGCAAAGGAACTCACAGAGAAGTTCTAGGATCTCACAAGAGACATTGAAGAAGTGTGCAAAGTTTAGGTGACTCAGGTCAAGCCACATGTTAGTGTTGGGGGCCTATTGGATGTAGGCCTAGAGGAAGAAGGTATATTTTTTGAGGAAAAATCATGCAAGGAGGAAAGGACAGCTGGAAGGAAAATCTGCACGTGTAAGAGAAGTAGGTGAGGTGTGCATGCAAGGAATACCTAACAACGTTAAGGTTAGGGTTTATGTAATGTATTGTAATGGCTAGTGAGCTAGGGGTATAAATAAGTATTACTTATGATAGAAAAGAGGGAGAAGATACATAATAGAGAATAGAGGAAGAGAGAAGAGACAGAGGAGATAAGAGATAGAAGAGAGAAGAGATAGAAGGGGAAAGAGACAAAAGAGAGAATAGATGGATAGAGAGAGACACAAGGATATAGATGGAAAATGAGAGGAAGATTATTGTAAGAACTATATGAATCATTTATCTAGTGAGATAATGAAGTAAGGATAAACTCTATCCCGAGGGTTAGATCACAGGTTGAGGATCCTGGTGTGATCTAGTCAGCCTCTCAGGGATCGGGGAGCCTGTTGAGAAGAGTGAGATCCTAGAATGTAAACACGTGAAACGTGAAATATTTATGAACCATAATAAGAAGATAGGAGCCAGATCTTTATGGACATAGCCCAAGAGGGGGTGAACCACGGTAACAATGTGTTATGTGAATGAATATATGCATCTTTATGTCTGAGTAATTGATGAACTTTCAATGAATGATGTAACTAAGTAGATTTGGTATTCCACATGCATGCATAGAATAATTTTTATAACTAGATAGTAGACTGAATAAATGAATATTACAGAACAAAACCACAGATCCCCTCTCATTCCCTGGTTGAAAACACTTGAGTATTGTAGCCATCCATAAAGCTATCTTGGGTGAGACTGTGCAGTACAATCTGTGCATTGTGTTTCCTTCTAGTTTTCTAGGAGGGCCGATAGTTTAAGGGATTTTGTTGGGAATATTATAAAATATGAACCAGGTTCAATCTAGGATGGTAATATAGGATCAGAATAACCATAAAGAATCCCCTAGACCAATAGAATAAGATTATAAAGAGAATAAAGCCAACAACACACCAATTGTGCAATTATGGGAAGACCATCATCACATCTATATACAAGAAAAGAAAGAACAGAGATAGGAATGGGTCCAGACAAAGTATAAAATCATAGAGGAAGACATCCAATTGATTATGCAATATTGAGATCCAGACAGGAAGGTTCCTACAAATGAAACAAAGATGAAGCACCCTGAAAATGAAGAATAATACCAAGGAAATGGTTGAGGAAATGGATAAGGAAATGGTGAAGGCGATGCACAGGAGACAGTACCAAATGTAGGAGAAAAGAGGAAATACAAGAGTAAGGGAAAAAAATATCTGCATGGAAGAAGAGGAAATACCATATAGAACCAACTATCTACACTTTGATGGACAATGATATCGACAAGATCGACTACCAAGTGAGGGATGTCGTAGAAGAGGAAGCTTAGCAAGATTTTCATAAACAAGAATAACTACACTAGAAGGTGCAAGAAGAGTTAATGAAATTGCACCATCTAATGGAGGAAGTAAGGATAGTGCCAGAATAGATACATGGTGAAGGCCCAACAATAGGCGCAACTAGGGAAGCATGGGCCACCACTTCTTACTTGTCAGAGATGGTAGCAATGTGTAGAGTTTTGAAGATATCACCATATTTAATTGAGTTCCACATGCCATAGATGTAGGAGTAGGTAGTAGTACTAAGTCACCTGAACTTAATCGTATCACAGATGTCCATAGCAGCAGTACAAGGCTTACAGACAAGTATTTTGTAGGAAATATAGTTCCACGCAAAGTCAATGTCAAAGGAATTGGCTAATGTAATGGAAGATAAGGAAGAATTGTAGCAGGATTATACGATAGTTTTCTAGGAGAATGATGCAGGATCATCGCCATCAACATTCAATGATTCCAAGTGGAGGATAGCTCAACATCCACCGCATGCATTCAAAGTGGATTTGGATTCCAAGGAGAGCGCATCATTTTAATGTTTTGAAAATATTGTAATTAAAGGCCCATATGATTTTGAGGCAAGAGCCATTGTAAACAATCCAGGAGATTGTAATTTCTTTAATTCCCAAAGGATTGTACAAATTTGGAGCATCGACTCATATCTATATTGTAAATGCTCATTTATTTGTAATAAGCTTAGTGGTAGAATGCTTTAATTATGATGTGAAAGCACTAGAGTAGTCATAAGGAAGGATCGAGAAGCCCCTCCATGTATAAATGTATTTAATATATGCCCAAAAGAGGCTACTAAAGTTATTTTTATTGTTTTCGAGAGAGAGAAGTTGAAGAGTTGTTGGAACTCTTGTAAATGTTTTGTGGACAGAATACAATAGAGGAGATTTTCTTCACATGTTTGAGTTTCCTTATCTCTGAGTTATTTGGGTAATGTTATGTTATCTATTTTTCCATGTTTACATACTTGTGTGGGTATTTCATGGTTGAATGAATGAACCTTTGATGTTATATAAGTTTCAATTGTTTCTCTTCTGAAATCCTGGTGCAAGGAGTGCACCACGCAAGGAGTGCGAAGGAAAAGTAATTTACAGACTTGATATCTTAGGAGAGATAGAGTTAATTTCATAGAGTGAGTGCAAGGAGTGCACATATACTCGTTGGAGTGTAAAATATCGAGGAATAAACCCATGCAAGGTGTGTAGGAGAGTGAGCGCAAGGAATGCACAGGGGATATTTTTCTAAGTCTCAAAGCTCAAGAAGGATAGCGAGATTTAGTTATCGAAAGGAAGGATCCATTTTGTTTGGAGGACGAGATCCATTTTGGAGGAGTCATATTTTTTCACAACCATTAGATCTGGAGAAAAAGTGTGGGTGTTAACCCTTTGAGTCTTTCGGACTTCGTGAATTCAACAGTTTTTAGGTGTGTGATGTGGAGGAAGCAAATTCCTCGAAGTCTTGAAGGCTGAAGTTAATTTGGACCATTGGTAGACGGGGGAAACGTGTCCAAATATAAAGAATGTTCAAAACTTAGCTACTTCGAACAATTGGAGTTGACGTTGCAAGAGTGAGTAGAACTCCCGAAGCTCTGAAAACCAGAGTAGATCCTAACCGTTGGTGTCAAAGCCATGTGTCGAAAGATTGTTGGTGATTTGAGAACCCCGTAGTCTGAGAGAACAGAGGTGTAAAGTGTTAAGGTTCGATAAATCATGAAGGCCCAAAGGCCCAAGTAGATATCGACCATTTATTGATGTTGTTCCTAAGTTTATACTTTAAGTCTGTAAAGTATACCATCAAGGCATCCGTAAATGTTAAAAAGAATAATCTTGAGGATAAGAATTAAAAATAAAGGGTGAAGCAGAATCAGTTTCTCAACTGTCTCTGTCTAGCTTCCCGCTATTCTTGGATGGTAATATCTCTCTCAATAGCAGCCTATGAACGTTCTAATTCGACCCGGTTAGTTGTTGTTTGTAAGATGGTATTAAATAGGTTCAATGCAATACTGGTTTGATCTTGAAGGCCTGGTTCAATGTTGGGTTGTCTGCTACCTGGAACAGTCATGGAGGATAATATTTTATTTAATCGTGAAAGAAATTTAATCAAATGTTACTTCAAACTTTCCATAGATGAGAATAGGAAAAACAATTTTGAAATTCAAAACACTAACATAAATACATTCAAGGCCGTTTCCTAGATTTGTAACAATTTGAGGATTACAAAATAAAAAATAAGTACTACAGAAAAATATGAGGCTTTAATCAAGAAAGAATCTCATATTTCGACAGATAATAATGAAAGAAAATGAGGTTTCTATTGAAAAGTTAATTATTAAGGTTCAAATGATTAATAGGTCTTAAAATCACTGATAGCAATTTCAGAGGAAAAACTGTAAATAATTTGATATCCAAACCAATCTGAACTAGAAATCAAAGATGCATATAACTTCAAATTGATTATTGATTAGAAAAAAATTGAACAAAAAATACAATAAAGTATAGTAAACAGGGTTGAAGAACACATAGCTACAAATTTGCAGGATTCATAATCTCATTTGTAATGTATATTATGATGGATTGGAAAACTATTAATACAATCGACTCTCTCCAAAAATCAAAATCCCTTTGTTAGTCTTTAGAAAATACATTTATACATCTTCATCAAAATTTTCTCGTTGGTGACTAACCAACTTCCTAATATTACGATTACATATAAAAATACTGTCAACCGTTTAGATTTTCTTTCTAATTTCTAATGATAAAAACATTTAAAAAAGATGTTTTTATGCTTGCGTTGACGAACTTCCTTTCTCTGCTTCAAGACACTGAACATAGTTTCCTAAAAATTTCACAAAAGTTCTGGGAGCATCTGGTATCTCATTTGCTTCAAACAAGAAAAATCTGTTATGTAATTCAGGCAAACGATTTTCTATCATCTTCTCTGTGAACTTAATAGTTTGCAACTTTAGGTTCGGTGTCACCATCCATTTGTTGATTTCTGTGATATTGATTAATTTAATTTTYGGAATCTCTATCTTCATTTCCTCCAGCTCTTCTTTGAACCTTAGCTGGTGCTTGGCATTATTAATCTCACCTAATAATMCGAAATAGTCATATGTTCTAATATTCAATGAAGCTCTTTCTAAGAGATCAAAAATTCCCTAGTAAWCATCATTGACCTCTCTGGTTATTCTTTTATATTCAGCCAGTTTTGCTTCCCACACTTTTAGTATTATGTCCCCTTTAACCTGTTCAGAAATGGATAATTTTTAAATCCTTCCAACATCTTCCTTTGTTGAGAAGGCTATTGCCTTTTGGAAAGTCGTTCTAGCTGCTTTCGCCACCCTTTCCTTCTAGAAAACATTCTCCAAAGACTTATTTGTTTCTTGAAAATAATTTTGGACTACTTCCAGATTCAAAAACACTTTATGTTGTTCTTCCTCTATTTTCAAATATATCCCCAATGCTCGTGTCCTGAAATTTTCAAGTTCTACTACTTGATTAGTAATAGAAATAATTTTATCTTGTAAATGTTTATTTTCTTCTTCCATGTTTTGGACCTATGCCTGAGTGACCTGTATTATCTGTTTTTCCTCCTCTAAGTCTTTATTCATTTTCTGAATTTCTTGCATATCTTTTTGTCTAGCTTGTTCTAGACCCTTTTGTATTCCCCAACTAATATTTCTCTCAATGTCTTTTAATTTGTCTTGCAACTGAATTATTGTTTGGTCTTTTTGTTCGAGCATGGTTGTTAAATTGCCAACAAAATATATATTTGTTGATGCGATAGCACACATTGTACCTGATAACTCCATAGAAAATTCTCCATCTTTAAGCTTCTTTCCATCTATAATGACCCTATGTTTCTCAATCACCCCCTCTCCTCTTGGATGAATTTCCTGTTTCAAGACTGCTCTTCTCTTTTTACTGAAAAAGTAATCTGATGGAGGAATTTCATCTCTTGAAATTGGCTCTAGATCACTGAAATATAAAGCTCCTTCATGGGGGGTTCCATAAGTTGATTGTAATGGAGTTAAGGAGGTGATAGGACTACTGAGCTCTGTTGATGTTGTTCCTCCTATCTTTTCTGGAACATCCTTAATGATTTCTAGAGTTGCTTCCATCTCCTTTCCCCTCTTTGTCTCTGATTCTTTTGTTTGAGAACCCTTTGTGTCTTGGGAAGGTATCTCAGTATTCTTCAACTTGCCTTTGGTATTTTCTTTATCCTATGTATTAGTTTCAAACCCTGGAGGGGGCTCTTCCTGTTCTGGACTTGAGGTTGAAACTTCACCCTACAAACTCTTGGGTAGGCAACTTCGCCTATGGCTCTGAAAATATGTGAATGCGGTCTGTGAGCTAGGTGGCATGGCCTGTACTCTGTTCACTACTTCTTCATAGGATTTAACATCTTTAATACATCATCATAAATAGATGATTCATGTTCATACACCTCTAGATTACAATGTATAAAATGCCTACTTATTACTTGGTAGGGGTCATACTTTATGTCCTCAATATCTACTAATTTCACTTCTTCTAATGATTCAGACTCTACCTTAGAATGGCCTAAATTTAATAAAGAAAATTTCCCAATATGAACAGGGAAAGATGGCCATGCCTTCTTTTGAGCTGCTTTTAATTCTAATCCAACACCGCCCTTTACTATCTGATGGGCTACTTCCCTGCACACCAATCTGTCTGGTAGGAATTTAGGGAGTGCATGAGGAGGAATGGAACAACCGTAAACCCTAATGTAGGAAAAATTCTCCTCAATAAACCAGTCAACAACTGCTTTAAGATTTTCTGTGATTGCATCAGAAATGCGAGGTGGTTCGCATCCAAAAATTATTTTGTGCATAGGAATTATAATAAAATGACAAACCTCATAAAATGCATCTTTAGAATTTTCTTCCCAAAGGGTCGTGTGATATTTATGAATGGGTTCTGGACAGGAAATATTCCAACTCCAATTCATTAATGGAAAAGGAGTCACATAACAGATTGCATCCATAATGTATGCAGACATATAAAAGACTGTTGGTTGTCCCTTTGATTTTGTTGCTTTGTAGTTTAAGATTTCTTGTGTTAGGTTATACGACAAAATCTTATGCCAGTTAAAACCATTTCCTTCTGAAGCTTCTGTAAGTTTTAAACCTGCAAAGTAAAGCAATTCATATATATTCTTAAGCAATACAAAAATTAATCAATGGCTCATACACAGAATACATAGAGATTTTTACCGGAAACCCTCAACCGGGAAAACCTTTCTTTTTCATTATATTGAATTTCACCATTCGCCATACAATATATACAATTTTTTTAGGTATTCCGTAGATACCAAAACCCTAATTCCTTAATCCGGGATTAATTTACAAATCAGCTAAAAATAGCAAAATCCACTAAAAATAGCAAAAAACCGCCCAAAAAAAAAAATTTCGGGGCGCTGCCCCGAACGCTCTGCATAACCAGGGGAGGGCATACCTGCCCCCCCCTGGGACCCCCCTAGGAAAGCGCCCGAAGCACACGGAAAATCCCTAGGTGAAGGGATCGCCAGACGCAGTCGTCGTATATGATGCACCCACACACACACACACATGCAAAGAATATAACACATACCCAACAACTTCTTCTAAAAAGGGCACCCAATCTACATGAAAATGATAGGGATCTTTTCTCCCAAAAAGTCTACATAACATAATGGCTACATATACCATGTATTCATTTAAGGATGTTGCAGCATAAATCCCATGGGAATCAGCTCTAAACTTTGATGGACACCTTGCCCATTCTCTAATCATATCAGGATATGTCTAGTCTGCCTCAATACATTCTTCTCTCTGAAACTCTGCTAAAAATTCAACATTAAGAGTATGTTTAGGATTTGGTGAGAGTTTATTATTATACATTACTTGTATGTGTTCTGGCCTGAATTAGCCGATGATAGCTCCTTGGTCGTTTAAAATTCTCCTTGTTGGGATATCGACCTTATCCAGAGCCCAGCTGATCATATCAATGTATGCCATGAGCCTCAGGCGCGCAACGATCTTATGAAGCTCTGACTCAGCTATGTCTCGGAAATTATTTTCAGAGTCAGGATGAGCATTCTCAAACTCGTATTCCAGCAATTCAGAGATTTGAGTCCAAGATTTAATAGAATCTATAGCGTGTGGAGTGGTGTCGGAGATGATATCTCCTTCCTGTGCGTCTTCATTCTTCTTTGGTGCCTTTCTCGGTGCCATGATTTTTCTTTTAATTAAAAACCTGTCATAGAAAATGGATGAACGAGCTCAGCTTGAAAATGAAAACACGGACGTTTAAATGTTCATTTTAAATTAAAAAATGACAATACTGACACAGCTGTCACGAATTTAAGGCTTTTTAATCTGAAAGATATATTTCCAAGATACGCATTTAATGTCCGTATTTAGGCGCCTTCGAGTTTTTAAAGTAAACAAGACACTTACTTAATCGGAAAGAGAAACATGAATGAACACTTAAAAGAATGATTATCATTAATTTTGTTTTAGAAACAAGGTTAATTAGTGCTAGTCATAGATTAAAGCTTAAATTTTTACTTTTTGGGATTTTGGAAAACATGATGTCGAGAGGTATGTCGTCGATGAAATCCGATTTCTGAAATTGCGAAATCATGAAATCGTGATTCTTTAATTAAGATTTAAAATGTTTTTAGTAAATTAATTAATTGAGATTAAACTTTTTCGGGATTTCAGGGATCATGATGTCGAGAAGTATGTTATCGATGAAGTCTGATCCCTGAAATCACGAAATCATGACAGCTTTACTTTTTTTTTTAAAGCAAGACTTAACTCATCTTAATTAACTAACTAATCATGATTAAGGCCAAAACAAAATTAGTTTGATTGAACATGAACTGTGGATCGGGCTTTCGTGATTCAGGATTTCGGGAAACATGATGATAGGAGATGTGATCTCACTGAACCGCGATTCCTGATATAGTGACATGATTATCTTAACCCTTAACCTTTCTTAAAAGAGAATTAATTAATCTGTGTTTTAATTAAGACTTCAACATTTCGGGAAATCGGGGATCGAGATTTCGCGATTCGATTTGCATCAAAAAAATTGTTTGTAGCAAATTCCGAGTCCTAAAAATTCTTTAAGCTTAATTTTAAAAAATCGTTAGTTTTAAAATTTAACATGTTTTAAATAATTTCAAATAAAAAGCGTCGAGAGTCTTATAATTTTCTGTAATCCTTTTTCCCTTTTATTATCCGAAAAATTAAAATTTTTTAAGAAAAAGGTATCGTGTGCTTAGAATTGATACGAAACTCGTGTTTTATGAAAAGCTGAAACCCAAAAAAGAAAAATTTAGGCCTTAGGGATAAAAATTTAAGAACTGTTTCAACATAGGCTCCAACTGGGGACCTCATCTCCTTGTGGGATGAGGAGAACATGTAGACTCAATGCCTTCATTGCGTAAATGGTGTCAAGGGTTTATCACTGTTGAAACTGCTAAAGGAGAGGAAAAAGAGGAAAAAAAGATTTCATTTCAACTTCTGAAAATCTTTTCAAAACTTCTTATTTTCTTTAAACTCAGTTGTAGTCTTCTTCATAATATTCTCCTTCTCGTCTAAAATTAAGTTAGTATTAAGATGATTAAAAAAATCTTAGGAAACTCAATAGATTTGTAACTTTCGTCTTGCATCAATCGAAATAAAATTTATAATTTTAATTGGGAAGCTCTATCTTGACTTAAGATGAACATCTGGTTTCAAAAAACTGGTAACTAGAATAGAGTGATAGATAAGTATGACAACCTTACAGATACCTCAGATATTGCTTCACTACCAGCGGGCCTGTTCAGTACCCCGGTGAAGTTATCTATCCCTTTTTTACTGAATTTCCTTTCACCACTTCGAGTGTTAATTATATATTTATACTCAGATATTGCTTCACTGCCAGCGGGCCTGTTCAGTACCCCAGTGAAGTTATCTGTCCCTTTTTTACTGAATTTCCTTTCATCGTCTTTGGGACTAGATGGGGGCAATCAAATATGAATTTCCTTTCACCATCTATCTTATATTCAACTTATAAATACGAAGTGGGGGCAATCAGTGATACTTAAAATATCAGTGGTGGTTATCTATGTAAAAATTTACAATAGAGGTTTGTCAACCTGTTTTGATTACTCTAGACCAATCTTTTCTCAACTTTCAAAACACCTTAGTCTGTAGAGAAAAAGGGGAAGATTATTTTCAGGGGTTTCCTTTTGAGCAAGCTTAAATCTTCAGACAAACTGTTAAGAAACCTAAGAGAGTCAGAATCAACCTAAACATAACCACTTTTAGTCAGAGAATAAGAACTATGAGGACTGGTCTTACTAATTTTTAACTATTTTTCGATTTCAAAAGCTAAGACAAAATCTCTCCTACTTATATGGGAAAACCCGAAAAAGTGAAAGACAGAACTGAGGGTATAAAAGGAGATGTCCAACAATCTGTAAGTCAGAAAACATAGGTTGTAAATTCAAAAAGAACCCTTTGGACTCTTCTCTTAAATATTTTTACTTCGAATGCCTTTAAACTTGTTCTAAGTGAAACCCTTAAGGTTTAAGCATTGAAAAATGATTTTTTATTTACCTATCAGCTTACGGGATAAGCAACACATTATATATATATATATATATATATATATATATATATATATATATATATATATATATATATATATATATATATATATATATATATATATATATATATATATATNTTGTTATTGTTATTGTTATTTATTAAGAAAATGGACTTTGATGTAACTCATAACTTTGCCTTACCATTATCATTCTTTTTTTTTTCTTTTTTTTTTTAAATAACAGAAAGTACTATCTATCACCTATTTTTTAGCAAATTAATCCTCTGAGTTCAAGCTGTCTGTTTGAATCCTGTAAACAAAACAATATTAAAAATATCAGTTTTTTTTTTTTTTGATATAAAAACTTAACTAATGTTATTTTATTTTTATTTATTTACAAAATGAGAATAGACTTTCTAAAGAAAATTATGAAAATAAAAAACAAAACGGTATATACAATGAAAATTTATGGAAATTAATTATTTTATATAATGTTTTAAAAAACGCCCGTTGAGAGGGGCATTCACGATTTTACCATCCAAATTTTCAATCAGAAATGATTTTTTTCCTTCAGGAGATGCTACCTTAAATGGTCCGTACCAAATGTGATCGAATTTACCATTTTTTTCCTGAATCCTGTTTTTGAGCATCCCATCTCAAAACCAGATCCCCGGGGAGAAAATTCTTGTCCTTGGCTTTACGATCAAATAATACCTTCATGTCATCCTGGTACTTCTGCAACTTTTCATCCACTACCGCCCTGTGCTACTGAACTTCAATCAGCTGGTTTATATTTCTTGTGAGAGGATTCGGTTCTTCCTTCTCGTCTTGCCATAGTTTCATTACAGGAAGTGTTAGGTTTATAGGCAACACTACATGTGTTCCATATACCATTTGAAAGGAAGAAGTACCGATAGAATTTTTTGTGCCTATCCGATTTGCCCACAGAGCATATTTTAAATGCAAATGCCAAGACTTTTTATTCTCGTTTAACACTTTCTTGATTATACTGACTAAGCTCTTGTTTGAAGATTCTGCTAGACCATTTTCTTGAGGATAGTATGTTGTGGAATGACCCAGCACAATATTATATTTCTAGCAAAAGCTGACCATTGCCATAGACTTAAAAGCCTGCGCATTGTCTGTGACTATCTTTCTGGGACAGCCGAACCTAGACAAAATATTTTCTTCTAAAAAGTCTATAACCACCGAATCAGTAGCCTTTCTTGTTGGGATAGCTTCCACCCATTTGGTGAAGTAGTCTGTAGCGGTCAAGATCCATCTGTGTTGAGCACTAGAATGAGGATTAATTTCACCTATGAAATCTAGTCCCCGTTGCTAAAAATGAGCTTCTGTCTTGACTCGGACCAATGGCATCGCTGGTAGTTTATGTTTTCCTGCAAAAATTTGGCAAGGGCTACAAGCTAGTACCTTGGCATTGGCATCTGGGAAAATTTTGGGCCAGTAATAACCAGCCCTCGGGATTTTATATGTCGTAGCCCTCCAGGCATGGTGTCCTCCACATACTCCTTCGTGAAATTGACCTATAACTTCTTCTGTTTCCGACTCGACCAGACAGACCAAGAGGAAGCCAAGCGGGTCTTTCCAATATAATCATTTTTCGGAAATACAGTATTTGATTGCATGCAGCTTTAACGTTCTAGCTTTGGATGGAGACAAGTTAGTTGGACATTTCAATGTCAGTAAGTATATTACTATGTCCTTGTACCAATTTGATGATGCAAATTTCTCCTCCATTCTATTTTCAGCTATTTGGTCCTCAAGTTCATTCACGTCTACCCATTCTTCCTCCTCCTGAGAGTTGTTTATCCCAAGAGCTCTGAAATTGGATTCAGCTAAAAGTTTAGCTAAGCCTTGCCCCTTTACCAATTTTGTCAGTTTAACCTCCAAGTCAAACTCTTGAATTTTGGCAAGCCATCTTCCTCTTTTTCCATCACTGTCTGCTTGAACCAAAATATCTTTTACAGAACTAGTGGGTACATATGCAATCACCTTAGAATGTAAAACATAAGTTTTGAAATATTTTAATGCTTTTACCATAGCATATGCTTGTTTTTCCATTATATTATATTTGAGTTCAGCATCTCGGAGACTTTTGCTAAAGAAGGCTTTCGTTCTTTTGAAGGAGTACAACAACGAGTGTGTGTTCAGAAGTAAATGAAAAAATAAGAAAATATTTGAGATAATCAAGGCTCGCTAGTACCGGCGCCTCACTTATAACCTTCTTGATATGGGAAAAGGATGCTTTAGCTTCTTCTTTCCATTTTACTTCACTATTTTTTCTGATCATATCTGTAATCAATTTCACAATTTCAGCGAAGTTAGGAATAAATCTTCTCAAAAAAATTATTTTTCCTAAAAATGATTGAATTTCTTTCACATTCCTAGGAATAGCTATTGTATCTATAGCTTCTACTCTTTTAGGGTCAATTCTAATTCCATCTCGAGAAACGATGTGACCCAACAACTCTCCTTCTTGCATAGTGAAATGAGACTTCTTAGGATTTAAGGATAGACCAAACCTGTGACATTTTTCAAATGTCTATTTGAAATGAATTAGATGGTCTTTATCCGATTTAGAAAAAATAGTAAGATCATCCAAATAGATGACTAAAAATTTGTCCCGTTCGCCAATGAAAGCAATATCCATTGCGCGTTGAAAAGTAGCACCTGCATTCATCAATCCAAACGACATTTTATCGTACATAAATGTGCCCCAAGGAGTGGTAAATGCGTTTTTTTTTTATCGAGATCATTGACGACAATTTGATTGTAACCTGAAAATATGTCAATCATTATCATCCTATTAGCTCCTACTACTTTTTCAAGAACATGGTCCATTTTAGGTAGAGGATAATTATCTTTGAGAGAAGATTTATTAAGATTTCTGAAATCGACACATAGTCTAATTTCCCCGTTTTTCTTTCTAACCGGGACCAGATTAGCTACCCAATCAGAATATCTTAGTGGTACAATTACCTTAGCATCAAGGAGTTTTTTGACTTCTCGTTCGATAACAGGTAAAAAAATGGGGTTAATTTGTCGGAGTTTTTGTTTAAAAGGTTTGACACCAGGTTTGAGGGGTATCTTATGTTCGATCACAGAAGTGTCATATGTTTTTAGTTCTTCGTACGACCATGCAAAAATGTCTTTGTATTTTCTTAACAACTCCATGTATTTATTTTTGTTTTCTATTGATAGATATTTGGATAGTTTAACCATTTAGGTATTTTCTTTAGTTCCTATATTACAATCTTCAACCTCCTTTGGTTGGGGTTGTAGGGTGGTTTTTGAAGGGATATCATCTTGATTAAATAGTCTTTCCAAAGGGATTAGACCCTTGGGAATCTAGTTGTTCTTGAGAACAAGAATTCAGTGATTTGCAATTTTATCGTGAAACTCTTTAGAATCCGCCCCCTCTTGCATGATCCAAATGGGATCATTTTGATTTTCTTGATCGGTATGCGTTTCTGCAAATTCATCTAATGATTCTAGAAACTTTCGAAGCTGCTCATCATCTTCAAAGACCTGCCAATGATGTATGTTATTTGGTATCGAAGGGCGATGTCTCATTTGTATGTGATACTTTAATTTAAAATAAGTTGGGGGTGTGAAAGTTGATGCGGCTTTGGCTAAAGCATCGGCCTGTTGATTTTCAAACCTTGGGACGAAATGAAAATTCACATAAGAGAAGTTCTCGATTAAATCCCAGAAAAAACTCCTATAGGACCATAATCTAGGACGCTTGGCCTGGTACTGTCGATTCACCTATTTTATAATTAACTTGGTGTCACCAAAGACTTCG
Source organism: Picea engelmannii (assembly GCA_009831015.1). Taxonomy (NCBI): domain Eukaryota; kingdom Viridiplantae; phylum Streptophyta; class Pinopsida; order Pinales; family Pinaceae; genus Picea; species Picea engelmannii. The sequence goes on along the minus strand of ML786366.1, from coordinate 443,033 downwards.
AGTTTCTTAATTTTCATCCTCCTAGGAGCTTCTAATCCTAGCACTAAAACTTCATACTCGCATACATTGTTTGTACAATCCACATTCCAATGAAGCCTATATGAAAAAGGAATTACAAATTGATCGTCGGGAACCACAAGGAGTGCTCCTGCTCCAGCTCCAAGGAAAGACGAGGCACCATCAAAATACATTTTCCATACACCAGTGTTATATACATTTTTCTCTATTTCTTTTTTTTCAATTTTTTCTTCTATACAATTATCGTCTATATCTACTTCAAAATCG